>CM056378.1:122444945-122474945 GCA_029718625.1 Synaphobranchus kaupii
AGAAAACCCTCTGTGGTTGGAGATGATAAACTTGGAGATTATAATTTGCCAGCTAAGGAGACATAAGTTAGCAGGCCATGCGTGTGGTTTTGTGTTCTGTAACGAACTGCTGTGACATACCTTCAGTTATCTTTATGCATCTCAAACAGGCAGAGCTGCTCTTTACTGCAATCATTTTGCATCAGCACAAGGCTAATGTAGGCTACTCCATAGCACTGCCCCTCTATAGGGGAAATGTCCTGTTTGCACAGACACACAGCATTCCATTATTACAAACTCTATAAATGTATAGAAATCTACTTGTGTATTCCACAAGTAGCTGGATTTTCAACAGGGGGGTCCACGGACCCCTAGGGGTACTTGAAGGTACTGTAGGGGGGTCCCTGGTCAGATTTCATATACAATGATTATGTATACATTTGGGGAAATATTTCAAAATATAAAACTTTTTTTATTATAACTCTTTTTAACTTATGATAGGTGTCCCCTGGATGCCTTTGAGCCTGGGTTGGGGTCTCTGGACCAGAGAAAACCCCCTGGACTAAAATAACAACAGTACAGCATCCAGCAGCATATCACAACCATACTGAACACATGGTAAATGTTATTGCAGGTTAAACTACAAAGAACTATTTTCAAATCTTATTAAGAGCATGCACCCTAGCTGTCAATTGGCTCAGTTACTCAGTAACTTGGCTCAGTTACTCAGGATCATGGGTGCAAACTGGGCCTTGGCATCGAACCTGAACTACAGTATGTCACAGCCAGCCAATGCCCAGGTGTTCAGCGCAGGATGACACACCTGGCTTTAGGATGGGCCTAAGTTGGGCAGAGATATCCAGAGAGCTCCCCGTGGAGGTCAGAACAACAGAAAGTCTGACCACCTTCAAGTGCAGATTGAAGACTCACCTCTTCAAGCTGCACCTCTCTCCACCCCTCCCTACCTCCTTGTGACCTCCCTTGATTGTGTTTTTCTGAATCTTTGTTTAAGTGGTTCAAGCTGCTAGTTTAATACTTAAGGTTACTTATTGGCTTACTGTTGTACATGCCAATGATTGATATTGTGTGGCTCCCCCCCCCAAAAAAAAAAAAAAATAATAATAATAATAATAATTCTGACCGCGCCTGGTGTTTGAAATCGTATTTACCTTTTAGGGTTGTTTTAACGCACTTGTTTCAAGTTGGAAAATGCACTAATGTATGTCGCTCTGGATAAAAGCGTCTGCCAAATGACTAAAATGTATGTAATGCATAAAACCTATATATGTTGTGATGCTGGGAAGGGATTTACTGTGGCGCCCTCTGGTGGGCGGCACGGGTGTGACGTGTGGGCAAAGGAACAGCTGGGGCCGATGTGTAACCGGCCAGCTGTTCCCAATGGCCCACTGATTATGCCCTACATGAGGGCCTCATCCCCAGACCTGAGGAGGACTGCTTTTGGCTGGTGGAACAAGGTGCTCTTAGGAGTCTTTTTGTTGTGGACATTCTACCTTTTGTTCTGGGTAAAGATTTCAGTTCTTGTTTCCCCCCATTGTGGGGTATTTTCTTTTGTGAGTTATCACTAAACCCCAACTGTTCATCACTTCCAGTCTGTTCGCCCTCCCCAGTCCTGCATCACAATGTATGTAACATAATTGTACAATGCTGTTTTTAGTGTATGCTCCATAGAGTCTCACAGACTCCTTCACCTCCATCACCTCTCCTCCTCCTCCTCCTCCTCCTCCTCCTCTCTGGGCTGTTTCTCTCTCTCTCTCTCTCTCTCTTTCTCCATCTCAGATACTTTCTTTTCATCTGCTTTTCCTTCATCTCCTTTAATACTTCCTTTATCTCTGGCTGTGTTCGACACGAACGCACGCACGCCCACAGACACACACGCACATACACATATGCATACACACACCCTCTCTCTCAAAACACACCCCTGATCTCTGTGATCAAAACTACAGCCCCATCACTCTCTTTTCTAAGAACACAAAAATATGCTTTTTTATGCTTTTTCTTTTCAAATACTTTTCATTTTACTGGCCTGATTGCTACACATTTTTATTATACCATGAAAATAAAAACTTTCCCCGTATGACTAGTTGCTAGATTATGCTGCATGCTCTCAGAACTGGCATAGGATCCACCTGCACATGGACATTGATACACTCTTAAACGCCTGTTTTAAAACTGCAGTAAGTAGTATTATAGGTGTATGAATCATTCAGTACATTGTCCTTTTAGGAAATATCGCATTTAAGACGTTAGAACCTCTTTTCCACATGTAGCGGAACCTATATTCAGGGAAAATAATTACCTTGCCTTGGAATAAAGCCAATGATTGTGTCAAGGCCTTGTCTGCCGGCCAGATGGTATTTCTATATTCTAATAGTCATTTGTTAGTGATAACCTTATTAAGCACTCATTTATCTCGACATTTTAGTCACAGGGCAAAGGTGTAGCTGGTGAGGTCGGCTCTGACTGTCTGGGAGATACACTGCCGTTGCACCCGTCATGCATAGTGCCGACTGTACAAGCCTCTGGAGGCAGTGCTATGATCTGGGGTTGCTTCAATTGGTCAGGTCTAGGCTCAGCAACATTATGCAGCAATAAAATGAAGTCAGCTGAGTACCTGAATGTACTGAATGACCAGGTTATCCCATCAATGGGCATATTCCAGGACGACAATGCCAAGATTCATCGGGCTCAAATTGTAAAAGAGTGGTTCAGGGAGCATGAGGAATCATTTTCACACATGAATTGGCCACCAGAGTCCTGACTTTAACACCATTGAAAGTCTTTGGGATGTGCTGGAGAAGACTTTACAGAGTGATTCAACTCTCCCGTCGTCAATACAAGATCTCGGCCAAAAATTAATGGAACTCTGGACGGAAATAAATGTTGTGACGTTGCATAAGGTTGTCAAAACAATGCCACGACGAATGCGAGCCGTAATCAAAGCTAAAGGTGGTCCAACTAAATATTAGTGTGTGTGACTTTTTTTTTGGCCAGGCAGTGTATGAAAGTGTGAAAAAATAAACAATATAATTCCAAGTTATAATTACAAAAAATTATACTAAACACCGTAAAGGACATTTTCTATAGGATGGAACTAATAACGTCCATGATTCCTCCCCTGTGGATCTGTGGTGTCCACTCCTCATCTTTGAATGGCGATGGTTGTTTTTTTTCCTTGCCATTTCCGTTATGTTGATACCCTGAGACATCCGAGTTCCCATCCAAAAAGCTTGAATGGGGTTGTTTCACAGTAAAATCTTCAGTTTTAAATCAACTCTTACAAAGTTCATACACTCTCTGTCATGGTTATTAGCAGCCTTTGCTGTTTCGCCGTTTGGTTTTCTTTTTGGCTTCGTCGGGGCGCTCTATCGGATTTTTTCCACCTCTTTCCCGGTGTTTGGATCTCGCCCGGCAATTATTCTTTGCACCTGTTTCGGGTTTCCTGGCGGTTATAAATAGCCCAGGACTTCTGCATTTCCGACACTTCGATATTGTCTTTGCTATGTTGACAACAAAGTCGGTAAGGTATAGGAAATTAGGTCGCTGCATTCCTGGTTCGTACGAATAGGAAACGCAGTCCGGTTAAAGAAATTAGGATTAGATTGGTTTTCTCTTTTTTTTCCAATCGTTTTCATTATCCTTATTCTTTTTACCTGTTACCCTTTGTTTTCAAGCTGTTTTGCCTATAGAGCTTTGGATAACAGGTTTTATTTTCTGTTCCTTTCTTTCACTCGTTCTTTTGAGTTTTTGCTTTGTTTCTCTAACCTCCTGTTATGCCTAGTGATTTAGTGCGTGAGGTTCTTTTGTTATTTATTCTCACTGTTTATGGAGATACGCCGCCGTTTTTGAGGTTGCTTTGATTTGCCTTGTGCTAGGGAGGTTTTGCTTCCGTTCTTCAGGGGTTCTTTGTCGGGCAAAATGGTTCAATCTGGGAGCTTTCACACTTTTCACACCTACCATAGAGGGTTCCATAAAGAACTAGAAAGGGTTCCCCTATGGAGACAAGCCAAATAACCCTTTTTTGAGAGTGTATGGCCCCTATTGGACTAATATGTACTCTGTTAGAGTTGAATTAACACTGGACATTTTACTGTGTAATATCTGAGTAAATGCACACAAAAGATACACACGGTGGATGGATCGTAATGTCAACGGGCCCTTTAAGTTGCCATGGTTCCCTGGTGATGGAGTAGATGGGGGAATGTGGGGTGCCTGTGATGGGGTAGAGTAATGACCCAGAAAAAGATAATAAAAGGAGAACACCTGTATGAGGTGTGGGGAAGGGAGAAGTGGGCAGGGAGTCTAGCTTGCTGGATATGATTTGTTTCACTTTTCTTACTGCAGGCTTTTCCTATTCTTTTCTTGTACGTTATTTGGCTTCATTTTGTGCGTGTGTATGTGTGTGTGTGTGTGTGTGTGTGTGTGTGTGCGTGTGAGAGAGTGTGTGTGTGTGTGTGTGTGTGTGTGTGTGTGTGTGTGTGTGTGTGTGTGTGTGTGTGTGTGTGTGTGTGTGTGTGTGTGTGTGAGAGAGAGTGACACCAGGAGAGGTAGACACCAGGAGAGGTAGACACCAGGAGAGGTAGACATCAGGAGAGGTAGACACCAGGCTGTTTTTTAATGTTTCCTTCTGCATGCTGGTCCAGTTCACACTCTGGTACAACAGCAACTCAATCTCACACATTTCTTATATCTTTAATGCATGCCTGTGAGGGGTCACTGTAGGGATTTCCCTTTACCCCCGTCAGATAAGAGGAGGTGGGGGATCCACAGAGGTCCAGCTGGGGTGTCTGTGCAGGGAAGGCGCTTAATGGGGTGGGCTTAGGGAATGACTTCAGCTCATTATGAATCAAGACCAATGTGGATAACACTTTACATTGAGTTGCACCTACAACCTATGTAGTTAAATAGTAACTAATTTGGTAACAAGAGGTTATTACTGAGTGACTCCAACGTAGGTAACATGGAACAACAGTTAGTGTTACTGTTACATCTCTTCAGTAGAAATGAAATCATTCCGTAACAAAGATACATTGTCAAATTAACAGGGAAGGTTTATTTGTTGTGTATCATGAAGATGGCCTGTGGCCTGTGAGTGTAAAGAAAATGTCAAAATATTCACATGTTGTAATTAAGAATTCCACTAACTGTTCTTCCATTTTACCTATAGTTACTCATTAATAACCTGTTTGTTATAAAATTAGTTACCATTTAACTACCCAGGTATAGGTGCAACTTGATGTCAAGTGTTAGCCCAACGTTATAACATATGCCACAGTCATATTGAATTCATTGTTTGGAATATGGGCAACACTTTACATTGTCGCACCTATACATGTGTAGGTAAATGGTAACTAATTTGGTAACAAGAGGTTATTACTGAGTAACTCCAACATAGCTAACATGGAAAAACAGTTAGCGGTATTCTTAATTACACATTTGAATATTTTGAAATATTTTATTTACACTCATAGGCCACATCTTTATGATACACAACAAATAAACCTTGCCTGTTAATTTCACAACCTGTCTTTATAATAAGGAATTATTTAATTTCAGCAGGAGAGATGTAACAGGGCTGGCCTTGTTTCACATGTGTAACAAGAATACCACTCACTGCTGTTCCACGTTACCTACGTTGGAATTACTCAGTAATATCCTCTTGTTACGAAATTAGTTACAAATTAACTACACATGTATAGGTGTGACAATGTAAAGTGTTACCGGAATTTGTATCGTAAAAATGTTATAATATATTATTATGACTGTGCTACCACATTGGCCATAGAATGTAATTGTACATTCCAATGGGTCTAGAATGTAATTGTATATTCCAATGGGTCTAGAATGTAATTGTACATTCCAATGGGTCTAGAATGTAATTGTACATTCCAATGGGTCTAGAATGTAATTCTACATTCCAATGGGTCTAGAATGGAATTCTACATTCCAATGGGTCGTCTGTATTTAAGCCTGCATGTGTTCCTGATAAGATTTGATAATGTAATGAGTCCAGTGACATTGGCACTGCACATTCCGGAATAAGTCCTCAAATCCTTAAAAACACAGACAACACCTGTGTGACATCATCAGTAAGCCTATAGGCAAGAGTAATAGAAATCAGATTCGGGAAGGGAAGTCATTTTGTACAGATTAAAGATATGTCACAGACAGGGTAGTAAAATCACTGGCCCAGCAGAACCTGCTAGAATACTTATATGAGATGGGATAAGAAATGCAATCGCACGCACAGAAGAGGTGAGAGGAGCTTATTCAACACAGGTCAAATTTAAAGGTTTTGTCACATCTTGTGCCTCCACATCCTAGTCTTGTTCTGGTTTTTCAGTTTATTTGTATTTTCTATCTGGTAGTCCGTTCTGTGTTTTCCCTTTCTCCCTCCATTTTGTCGCACCTGAATTGTGTTTTCTCATTTGTTTCGTCTCACCTGTTCCTCGTTGTTTCTTCATTAGTTTGGTATTTAGTCTCCTCTGATTCTGTGTTCTCTGCCAGATCGTCTTGTGCCCTGCATTCGTGTTTGTCTCACTACTTTCCAGCGGTTTGATTCCTGCCTGTTCCCTGCCTGTTCCCTGCCTGTTCCCTGCCTGTTCCCTGCCTGTTCCCTGCCTGTTCCCTGCCTGTTCCCTGCCTGTTCCCTGCCTGTTCCCTGCCTGTTCCCTGCCTGTTCCCTGCCTGTTCCCTGCCTGTTCCCTGCCTGTTCCCTGCCTGTTCCCTGCCTGTTCCCTGCCTGCTCCTCGTTCCTGTGTCCAGTCCTGTGTACCCGTCCAGTTCCTGTTCTCCTGCCTGTCCAGCCTGCTCCTGTCCTGCCTGTTCCTGTCCAGCCCTGCTCCAGCCCTCCTGCCCTTCCCCGTCCTAGCCCTGCTCCTGCCCTTTGCCCTCCCCTGCTCTGACGGATTCCCCGGTTCTGACCCCTGCCTGTTCCTGGACTTGGCTTTTGCTCATCCTGCATTGCCCTGTTCGCTGGACTTTGACCCCTGCCTGGAACTGACCACGAGCCTGCCTTACCTGTATTGTTCTGTTCACTGGACACTGACCCTTTTCTGTCGACTACGAATAAAGCTTATTCATATTACTTTTGGTGTCTGCGAGATCCTTTCACATAACAGGTTTAATAAACTTAAAAAAATAGAGAAAGAAGATCATATAAGATAAAATATAGGATAATTTGTTTAACATTACAGATGAAACTCTTTGGTTCTGGGTTCAGTTTGGTGTACTTTGCTGAAATCAAATCACTTTGGGAGCATAAATTTAGTCTAATCCCACAACAGTCAGTAGTCCTCTGAAAATTCTTTTTTTTTATTTTTTATTTTTGTTTAAGTATTCACACAGAAAATACGCATTCTCTGCAAATGATTGATGTACGTATGTGGTTGAATAAGGATCCAAATGAAATCAATCAGCAAAACTTTTAGTCAGTCTTTATAACCAAGTAATTTCTCTAGCTAGATCATTTCTGGGATTTCTCTTTATGCTTACCCTTTTTGAATGGAAGTCACAATTTAGGTCTGGCACACATATCCGATTAGACCTTCCTTCTACACCTGTATATCTGTAGGTAGCTCTCTGTTAATAAATTATTGTGTGACCTAGCTAGCTCCGATATCTTTCCTCAATAACTGGCTTAGAATCTACTTGTCATTCAACCCTCCTTTAGCAAGTGAAAAATCTAAATGGCAGAAAAAACAACGTCCAAAACCTGGTTTGTCAATAGCCAACGTGGTCTCACGCGGACTCGTCACATAGCGACGCTTCTGCCCAAGCGTCGCTATGTGACGCCAAAGGTAGCCTTTTGCGTCGTATATAGACGCAGCCTTTTGCGTCGTATATTGACGGTTGTGGCCACATAATTTGTCTTTGGTTGTGGCACTTCAAAATTATGCTTTTTTATTTTTATTTTTTCTTCATCTGGTAGAGAGTTACGTGAACTCTTGTGGTCGGGCTCGCCCACTATCTTAACAGTTCGGGCATGAGCCCGAGTTACATGAACTCCTGTGAGGTTATGTTTAGGGGTTGGGGGTGGGGTACGGGAATCACAAACTCAGAAAGATCTCCGCGGACACGGCGAAGACTGAGCGGGCATGCTCGCAGTCGGTTATCATGAGCAAAGCCTTCGCCATAGTAGGATTCGTAAATTCGAGACGAGTGCGTCAAATAATGACGCAAAAGGCCTCCTTCTGCGTCTAAAGGATGACGCCGTAGGAGCTGCCCAAGCGTCGCTATGTGACGACTTGGGAGTGAGACCAGGCTGCAATAGCAGCTTCACACATTGATATATTTTAGAATGTCCAAAACGGTTTTTAGCTACATATCAAAACTAACTACATGTACTGCTAGTTTTAGCAGATAACAGTACATGTAGTGACTGAAAGTGTCACGTTCCCAGCTGCCATTTTATAGTGCCCTTAAAACCTGTAAACATGCACGTATTATATTGCTCTGTACGGCTACGACCCAAACTTTTCATCACTGGCACAGTAAGAGAACATTTCAAATGCACAAAAAAAATGGAAATACATACACTATTAAAATTATTAAAAGAGGTGAAGCCAAAAAAACAATTCAGCAAAATCAAGAAACAAATGCTGGAGTGATATTAAGCCTTTAAACTGAGGTTGGAACTATCCCCTTTATGAAAGAAAACATTAGTTGTAGCCATACTATGCTCAACCAAGTTTGGTTGTGCTTTATTGAGCTCAATGTGTCATTACGGAAACCTTTGCTAAGAGACAGTCTCTGATTGAGAATGAAGATTTATTTGCATCCTTCATTGGAGAGTCTGGAGACCCTTTCACACACACACACACACACACACACACACACACACACACACACACACACACACACACACACACACACACACACACACACACACACACACTCACACACACACACAAAACAAAATGAACAGGCATATACAAAGGTTTGGGGGCGACAGGGAGACATGTCACCCCCAATATTTTCACGTGAATTAATTGCTAGACTAGCTAGTATGCTTGTGAGACTTGGCACAGTGACTGCGCGAGATTAGCTGGACCAGCATTTTCTCCCCCAAAGTTGAAATGAAAGGCCTATAAATTATAGTAAATCTAATTGATTTCCCCAATCAGAATTGATCTCTGCAGCATGGACAGTCATGAATCACCCTATAACCCCAGTGATTAAAACTGGAGTGAACCTGTACAGTATTATATGAACTGGACCATTGCATCATAAAAGATATTTACTGTTTACAAGTGGAATTGATATACCCTCCTTGTAATATTCCCCAATTACATTGCACAAAGCGATCAATCAGGCCACATAAATATGGACACGAGGAGACATCTCAAACAGAAGACGAGTGGGGTGTCGTAAGCTCAGGACGCCTGACCACTGCAGGAAGGCTGGTAGCTCTTTTTACACTGGCCATTTCCTTTTCCCCAAGACTCATCTCTCTGTATGACAGTGACAGTGCCTTAATTGCTCACATTTCTTTCTTTATTTTAGGTGTGAGATCACAAATGTGTGATTAGAATCTTCTTAACTGAACATTCTAATGCGGAAGGTGTAACAATGACTACTGGTAACTGAAAACAATAGAGTTCTGACTTAGAATTTTGAAGAAAAAAAAAAGAAAAACATTTTTCAAATGTTGGATTTTTTTTAGGCCTCCAACCTCCAACTTCCTTAATGTCTATATATCACCGGAGGCCATCTTCTCCATTTATCACACTTTCAACTGTCACTTTGAAATCTAGCTCAAGTTTAGTCATCCTCACAGCCAAAGCCTCTAAGTTATTCTCCAATCCTCTATGATTGCCAGATATATGCTGTCATAAACATACAACATCCATATGATTTCAAACAATAGTTTACTAAGAGGAACAACTACAGTAATTAAAATAAAGATCTGCTGCCAGTTGCTAGGATTAATCATGAGGAATCACAGGAATCAAGAAAAAGTCCCCCTGTTTATGGCCGTTCAGCCCTGTTGGTCAGTGTTGGTCAATGTTGATCAATTTTTCCTGTTATATGGTGCACTTTTGTGTTTTCATGATATTTACCTGATATTTCTACACTACTGTCACATTTAGACATGTAGGAGATGTGTCCAGTTTGGGGAGAAAATGTTTGAGTTTAGTGGACCAAACCAGAACCCCTGTAATGTCCCATGGGACAAAAATACTCAAATTTCCAGATTAAATGATAAATATTATATTGATACATTCAGGGTGTTTCAATACCTATATCAACAATAATCTGAATAAATTATGCATTAGTAATATAATGCATTGGTTGTCACATTCTCTAATAAAACATAGTTTAAAAATTGAATATATTCATGTACATCCCATATTTATGGAAATCCCGTGAGTTTTCATTAGAGTGAACCTTCTTTCTCATTCATATCACTTTTTAAGATGATATAGTCTGTAGGGTACTTTTACTAAAAACCTTGCAGGGTCATGTTGGGCCCCTGGTCCATGGTTTTGGCATCCCTGATCTAAACAAATTAGAGCTACAACTTAGGCATGTGGTTATAACAAATCACTGACGTTCAGTTAATTTAGTCATAGAAGTACAGTGCTGAGAAAGTTTAAGACAGTGAGATCTTTGCCAAGCCAATCAGCAGAAGTAGGTGTAGTGTAGGCTTAGCACTGTCAGTGACAAGTGGAAGAGTGGGCAGAGAGGGCTGGTGATCAGAATAAAAATAGGCACAATTCATTTTTAACTTGTTAAAAATGTAATTATAGTGTCACCCCCACAGCTCAGATCCAAATGTTGTTTTCCTCTTAGCTATTTTTTTTTTTAGTTTGACCACAATACAATACTCATTTGCAAGTGCCTTCAAACTAATTTTGAGCTTTTATTGAGCTTGACTGCATAGCACACATACAACTATAATTTTCAGATGATTTGTAGCTGAATTTCAGATGATCCAAATGGGTTGAGAAGAGCTGGTAGGCAACCCTGGTCCTGGAGTGCCAGAGACGGTCCTGGTTATTAATTAATCAGGTTTAATAAATGCAGGTGACCATGTACTGGAGACACTCGGTGTTTCACCATTCAGAATATTCAGGCTCAGACTTTTAATCATCCATCAAACCCTTGTGATCAAGCTCAGATGGAACTAAAACCAGAAACGTCACCGGCACTCCAGGACCAGGGTTGCCTATTCCCAGTCTAGAACCTGCGGAATACACACGTCTGTTGTCCATGGGGGTCTGGTTGGGTTTGGGTAGTAAAGTCAGTTTGAGTTGGGCCAAATAGTGGGTCCATGAAGGCTAGTCTGGACCACAGACCAAATATCCTCTGCCATCCTTCCTACAATTTCCATAAGTTTTCTGTCAAACATCGCCCTTGCAGTAAATATTCTTGAGGGGACATATTCTTCCCTGGTGTGGTCCATACGTAGGGAAATAATGGCAAAGCACAAGATATAAAACCCACATAAAAGCTGTATGTGAGATAATAATCTTCTCCCGGTAGAGTGTAAATGCGCAATGCCTTCTCCCCAAGATCGGTTGCAGAACCCCTCATTGCAGTGCAGGATAACGGGACCAAAAGGACAAATGAACAGGAAGAACTCCTCTGGGGAAGGTAAAGGGGAAAGGGGAAAGGTAAATATTTTTTATTTTAACAGGCGTCCAATTTTCTCTCAGGAAGCAATCGCATTGAAAAAAAAAAAAAACCTAAATGCTGGTGTGTTACAAGGCCGTTGGGATTTGGGATTTCTCTGATTAATAACACGGTCAGTCCAGAGGTCTGGAAGAACGCTGCAGGGACCAGAGTTTTTTTTTTTTCCCTGCCAGATGTCACCAGCCAGGGCTGTGAGGAAACTGCCAGCCAATCCGGTGCTTACCCCCACTAAAACCAAAGTTTAATTACGTGGAGTCAGGTTGAATTGTGGGAAAAGCGTGTGGATGTATGGCTCAACCCGGGTGAATTAAATGTCATCAAGTGGATGGTGAGGATAAGCTGGAATGTGAACAGATGAACAGTTCCACTGTGCGGTGCAGAATGCTTGTAGAATCCGTCATGGGGGAATTTGCTTTGCAGTATTAGAAACACACATAACACAAACACATACACAAAGGTAACACAATAAATACATATACTGTATTCAAAACCACACGCAGTACAAACTGTCAAGTTTTCCTGTGTCAATTGCTAATAGGCTAGCCCATTGGTCTCAAGTCTAGAAGGTAAAGTTATAGGTCAATATTAAATTTAACATTGATGAAGTGATTAGATATAGTTAATCACACAGTGACAACTTTTCTATATCCTGTTGGCAAGCAGACAAGAACATCTTGATAGTTCTCGAGCAAAGGCACTGCAGTGACTTCAAAGCAGCGATGCAATAAATGTTGCAAACTTGTGCAGGAGTATATTTGAAAGCATCTTTTGATATCTCAGTATTAGCAAATATTAGCAAATAGCCAAATCCATCATCATAAATCCTCTGTCTCTGATGAGAATACAGGTAGTATACAGGTACAGGTAGAGAATACAAGTTAGCTTCCCAGGTGCTGTATCAGAGATTGTGTGCATGGAGTCGATACTAGAAAATCATAATCTAAATATTCATATTGACCTCCCTGGTGGATGAAAATTACATTGAGTAAATATACTCAATCAAGGTGCACTTTTAACACAGATTTCAATGTCAAGGTCAGTGTGCAGGGTGCCTCCCTGGCCATCGTAACCTC
This sequence comes from Synaphobranchus kaupii, assembly GCA_029718625.1. Classification (NCBI taxonomy): domain Eukaryota; kingdom Metazoa; phylum Chordata; class Actinopteri; order Anguilliformes; family Synaphobranchidae; genus Synaphobranchus; species Synaphobranchus kaupii. The sequence goes on from CM056378.1 coordinate 122,457,656, forward strand.
CATCACGGCTCCATGCACTGAACTATTTTGTCAGTTGGAGTTTAAAATACTGTGGATCCTCTCGGGCAGCGGCCTACAGAGTACTTTTAAAAATAAATGTTTTTATTGAAAGTCGCCCATCACAAGGCCATAGAAATGGCCACTCGAGGTGAGGGCTAAAAGGAATAATGAAATATGGCCGTTGGTGCTAGGCCAATGGTATTTTCCCTGAAGTCTATGCGATTATCAGAAAATGGTAATTCATAAAATAAATTACAAAGTGAAAGACAAGGACGAAAAGGAAGGGGTAGGATAGGTGGTGAACTGAATATTTCAAAGAAAAGAGAGGCTCTTTGTCTTTCGCGTGAGGGTAGCTTAGCAGTGATGAAAGAGTGAAATTTGCATTTGCTAAATCGAAGAGACAAAATGGAAGTACAAGGAACTGGATTTATGGCTAAGCAGGAAGAACGGGGAACACGTACAGGAAGTGCTACAGCTCAGCACCGGCCCAAAGCTAAAACAGAGAGTGGCTGTAAATGTCAGTGTCAAGCCCCTTCCCTAAATATGCAGCCCTTCCTCTCGATTGCATGTTTAACTTTTGTGATGTACTGCCAAAACACATTCTTATCAATTACAATTTTACAAGTTTCCCAAAATAGTGTCCCATAGATGGACTACAAGATAATTCCGTTTTAATAACAAATAAACACCTTTTATGGAAAACAAATGGACTGAACTGTATTTTGAAGTTGATGAAAGCAAATGCATTATTATGTACACAGATTAATAATATATTGATATTAATACTAATAATGATTAGTGATTATTACTCCTGCTCGTCAATGGTGTGCATTCTGACTATTTTGTCTTGAGCCCATTGGGACGGAATGTGTGGCACCACCTTGCAAAAGAACATGTTCCAACATATTGAGCAATGCAATAACCAAATGAAGTCGTTATGGAAATGAGTGGGACTGGGAACAGATGGCGCACCCGCTATATGTTGTAAAAATCGGGTTCATTTCCTCTCACAAGAAGAAAAGATAGCATGAGAACAGCCCGGAGTCACTGATGGCATATCATTGCATTCGGCATCAGGAGACCCGTGCGGGTGAAGGACTGGAGATGGATCACATAATGTGCACAGCCCCTAAAATGGTTCATTTCAAAAAGGGCTGCCGGTTCTGAGTCGTTGGCAGTTTCTTGATGAATTAAGCACTGAATATGGTAATGTTGTATTATCACACGGATATGCAGCTGCAGAGCTGGAGCACAGTATTCAAGAGAGGCTTTTCAAAAAATATTTAGCTTTTTTTGTGTGGAACTAAAAGGGGACAGACACACCCTCCAGTGAAAACGGACTGTCTGAAGTAGGTTTCTTACATGAGCTTCTCAAAACACTGAATGCTAAACACCAAGACCTTTGAAGCCATGAGAGCTTTTTTTATTTTAGCGGGATATAGAAATACAGCAAGCAAACCATACATTTTCAGGTTAGTATAACTGTTTTTAAATGGACTAGGTTGATCCCAATATAGCTCAAATTTTACCCGAATATCTCACCCTAACCTTCTTAACTGATCGCCGAGATGGCCTAAATTACCCTGCCAGTAACAGACTGCACTGAGAAGTTCAACCGGATCAATACAGCTATTGAGTATGCCAGTTGAGTATACTTTTTAAAAAAGCTGTTAAGTACATGACAATTATAAAAATTGAGTGTTCTTAATATCCCCAGATGATACACTTATTTCCCTGTTTTCTCTGATAATAGCATGGAGAATATTTTTTGCATACTGCATGTCACTAAACAGTATACAGTAAGCAGTATACAGGACGCAGGACCCTTGGGCATGGGACCAAGCAGAGATCCTCAAAGTCTCCAGGAGAGAGGAGTGTTCGGAGAGGAGCTACTTCTCTGCTGTCTAACCTAATTTCAAACAAAGCTCTTCCCGAACAAAGAGTGTGTGTGTGTCTAATGTAGGCATGTGGAAACAGCACAGAGAAGTTCTCACCACTCTGGTTGTGGGCAAACTCAAGCATGTGCTTCCTCCGTGAGCGACCAGCTCCAGCTTCCCTCTATGGAGGAGTCTTCAGAGGTTCAGAAGTTGTTTTTCTTTGGTTGGAATCATTGAAACAAAACAAACTAAACTTAGCCAGTCAACCCCAGGCCAACAGGAACTCTTCAAGGCAGTCAACGCCAAACAATGTTTGCTAAGAAGCAGCAACCCCAAACAATGTCAGGCCTGTAGCAACCAGAGCACCCAATGAGTTTCTGGCAAAAAAATAAATAAAACTGGGCGGGGAACTCCAATCACCTGACTGCTCACAAAATGGCCTCTTCTCAGTCACATGACTGCCCACAAAATGGCCTCTTCTCATGACTTGTCAAAATGGAGACTGCACCATCTCACCAGCCAGCAAAAGGGACTGATAGGATAGAAAAGACAGGGAGAAATGTGTCCCTATGAATATGCACGTCCATCCTAACAGGAGTCTTTATCCTCAAAACCTGGGCTTGGATCGGTTGAAGAGCTGAATGGTTTTCAGGTTCACTCTCTTCCATCCATCCATTATCTAACCAGCTTATTCCTGGTCGGGGCTTATATCTACGGCTAATTTAGACTCTCCAATTAGCCTAACCTGCATGTCTTTGGACTGTGGGAGGAAACTGGGGTACCCGGAGGGAACCCACGCAAACTCAGGGAGAACATGCAAGCCCCCTTGGAACACAGGACCTTCTTGTTGAGTGGCCGCCCCTGAATGGTTATACTCATGGGAATATGGAATTAGCCTCTCCATGTCATCTGCAAAGCATTGAATGTGCTCAAGAGTGACACTGACAGTGGTCTCACAGTGTCAAGATCAATATTATGTTTCGGTGTTTCTACTGTTAGGCATTATTATTGTCATGTAACCAACAGTTCCATTTGCAGATTTTCAACCATTTCACTTACATACTTTTAAACATAAGCTTCTTCCTATACCTAACTCACTGCTGGAGTATATGGTCAAAAAGGTCCATTTGGTTTTGTCTAATCATAACACCTGGTTCCTATTGAAATGCTAATGGTTATTTATTGGGTAGCGAAGACAGTGGATTATGGATTGGCTAGCAAAGACAGTGGATTATGGATTGGTTAGCAAAGACAATGGACTATGGACTGACTAGTGAACTTCCTTGTTTCTTCTGAGAGTTTCCCATGGGGATAGATGACAGATGGATTTTATGTGTGCTACATAATTTCTATACCCCGGTGAAACAGTAAGCCATGCAAGTGACAAAACAGTTCGCTAAGACTGAGAAGCACTTACAAAAAGCAGCATGTTAACCCATTCTCTAGCACAACGTTTTTTGAACACGAGCCCAAAAGTAAAACGGTTACTGTTCTTGAACCCCTTTTGAATGCAGGCATAATCCTGGTCTCTTCTGTAAGGAAACCCTTGGGAAACTGTTTGCCGGGATAAGGATACCGACTTCACCATTATTCATGTCGTCTGTGGATATCATTGTAACACATAAAACATACGGAATTGTAGTTTTGATTGAGCCTGCTTTGTGTCATGTCAATGCAATTAAATGAAACCACTTCTGGCCCAAATATGGGCCGGTACTAGTTATGGGGTTAATGCAGATATATTTTTGTTGGATTTTATTTGTATCACATGTATTTTTGAGGAAAAAATAGTAATTGTTAAATAAAACGTTTTTCTCAGAGGAATTGCATTATTATTAAAGGAATATAATTTTCCAGTTTTTGAGCATGCAATATATTACTTTATGCAGCCTTCTTTGCTCATTTCAATCAAGGCTGTGAATCATTTTGGAGGACCTGAATTTTTATGCTTACAGAAGTGTAACATAACCAGCGGCTGTACTATGTACCTGATTTCTTGAATGCACAATTGATGCTGAGACACACACACACACACACACACACACACACACACACACACACACACACACACACACACACAGTACTCCACTACTGTCAGGGAATATTTCCATATTCAGAAATAGGGGGAGAGACCAGGCTGGAATGGTCCATATTCAGAAATAGGGGGAGAGACCAGGCTGGAATGGTCCATATTCAGAAATAGGGGGAGAGACCAGGCTGGAATGGTCCATATTCAGAAATAGGGGAAGAGACCAGGCTGGAATGGTCCATATTCAGAAATAGGGGAAGAGACCAGGCTGGAATGGTCCATATTCAGAAATAGGGGGAGAGACCAGGCTGGAATGGTCCATATTCAGAAATAGGGGGAGAGACCAGGCTGGAATGGTCCATATTCAGAAATAGGGGAAGAGACCAGGCTGGAATGGTCCATATTCAGAAATAGAGGAAGGGACTTGGCTGGAATGGTCCATATGCAGAAATAGGGGGACAGCAAAAAAAAGAAAAACTGTGTCCTGAAAAGGGTGGAGGGGACAGGAGAGAAAGAGACAGAGAAAGATGAGTCACAAAGGAAACCAGGTGGGAGGTAGCCGGAAAATGGGAGAAGACAAATTAGCGGTCAAGACAGGTCAAGGGGGTGGCAGCTGTTGAAGCAGTTTGTGTCTGAACTCAAGGTCTAGTTCTAAGTGCCCATCCTCTTTTCTGAAGGTAATGAACCTTAACAGAAACAAGCAGGCTTGTACATATCATAGTTTTACATTATTAAGCATAAACGAAATAAGCATATAATGGCCACAACAACAATGATTTTTGACGACTCTGAAATAGCCTTCCACGATATGCATTAGTGGAATTGTAATGGAATACAAAAGGTAAGATGCATGTGTTTTAAAAAAATATGTTTAGTTTTGTGCCTCTTGTGATATGAGACATTGCTATAAGTGTTAATGAGGCACATAATTTTACCTCAGTGAACAATTCCATAAAACCCTTCCTGCTGAATGAAATTTATTTATTTATAAGACCAGGGTTGCAATGGTATTCTCACTGCTGGCTAGAGGTGACGTTTAAAATAACCCCACATTAAACCTGTTTGATCAATCAAATACATTGGTGTGTATCTTACCAAGTGATGGGTAAAATTCTGAGAGAAAAAAACAGACACTTCTGATCAGAACGAGTATATAATTAAACTTGCCACAGGTTCTCCTGATCGCCATTCATAATAAGCTAGATGTACGATGCACGTGCCAATCCTAGTGTATAGCTGGAATAAGTGTGCTAATAGCTAGCTACCGTTAGAGATTGGCATATCACACAGCTATCACAGTGGAGCTGGGAAACACATGCATATAAGTTGTCAAAATATATATAAAAATTAAGCAATTAATTATAAAAATTAAGCAGTATAAACACAGCAATCCTTTGTTTTCCTCGAGGTAGAATAAACATTAACCTTTAACTAGTGCCCGCATGTATTCGAGTCAGAAGTGGTTTCATTTATTTGCATTCTTTGTGTTTTCTTACGGTGTAATATGCTAAATAAATAATAACACCATATATCGTTTGTTAAAACTGTATTTCCTATGTGTTCCACAGAAATCCACAGACGACTCAAGTAATAAGTAAAGTCGGTATCCTTATACCGACAAAAATATATATATATTTTAGGCAAGAAAAAAAACGTACACTTCCCCTGTGTTTGAGCTTCTGTTACGTTGTTTCAGTTATACTTTGAGTAATTCTGACCTGGAAAACAAACGCCCAAGGGCTACCTTACAGAAGAGACCTGCATTGTGCAGTGTATACTCAAAGGGCTACCTTACAGAAGAGACCTGCATTGTGCAGTGTATACTCAAAGGGCTACCTTACAGAAGAGACCTGCATTGTGCAGTGTATACTCAAAGGGCTAACTTACAGAAGAGACCTGCATTGTGCAGTGTATACTCAAAGGGCTACCTTACAGAAGAGACCTGCATTGTGCAGTGTATACTCAAAGGGCTACCTTACAGAAGAGACCTGCATTGTGCAGTGTATGCTCAAAGGGCTAACTTACAGAAGAGACCTGCATTGTGCAGTGTATACTCAAAGGGCTACCTTACAGAAGAGACCTGCATTGTGCCTGTGACTCCAAGGGCTACCTTACAGAAGAGACCTGCATTGTGCCTGTGACTCCAAGGGCTACCTTACAGAAGAGACCTGCATTGTGCAGTGTATACTCAAAGGGCTACCTTACAGAAGAGACCTGCATTGTGCCTGTATATGTAGCGGGTGTAGCTCGGCTAGTTCGCTAGTAAGCACAGTGAGGTGCAGTAAAGCGAAGGCCTTGTAGCAGGTTACCGTGACAACACTCTCTGGCAACGTAAGCCTCAGGGTCAAAATAACGACGTTATCCTTAGCTATCGGCGATGTCATCTTTAGCTGATTGGTAACGCGTTCGCTTACGAGTGAGAGGAGCGGGGTTCAAATCTCAATCACCTTGGACTTCTGAGTAAAAGTAAGCTTCTCTCTTTCTATACGGTTACATATAGTCAAAGGGGTTCAAGAACAGTAACTGTTTTATTTCTCTGGCTTGTGTTTAAAAAAGGTGGCACTGTTGATTATAATAGATTTATTTTAGTTCTAAATGTGTGCATTAAAACATTATTCAGAGGGTTGTAATTGTAATTGTACATGCTTGACCTGGGAAACCAGATTTGTTGTACTTCAACATGCTATGTAGATACTTACATGCTGCAGATTACCTCACCGAATATCCATGAGAAGTCAAATAAGACAAGATAAGACAAAGGTTATTGTCCCCATAGGGACATGTGCTTTGGGCATTCATAGAAAGCAGCTGTTTGCAATAACAACAAGTAGGCTAGGCTACTAGGCTAAGAGATGACTGTATCAGTATTCTGCCTCTTCCCAGGCAAATTACAATTTAAGTCTCACATCCTGCAGTTTGGCAGTGATTCAGTACCCAGAGCCTCCATCTGTTCTGGGCTCTCTCTCCTCTGTCAGTCACACAGGTGTTTTTATATTAGCCAGTACGACAGCCAAAAATGTGACGCAAGGTTGCTGGGGCGGCAGTCGAGCCAACTTGTTGGCGGGAAGTCGACCAGCTTGAAAAGCCTCCTGTAGAGCAACAGCAAGGAGGATGAAGTGTGATTCAGTACTTACCTACTGGCTCAGCATCATTTATACCGTTTTATATGCTTTGGTTTTGGTTTTTGGATAATGATGTGATTGTTTCTCACATCCTCTGTCCCAGTTCTGTGTGGTGTGGATTGTGTCCATGTTGAAAGCTAGCTGAGTTTTTTTATTATTATTATTATAACTGTTTTTAGCATATTGCCTCAGTATTCAACAGGAGGTCCGCGGACCCCTGGGGGTCCTCGAAGGTACTGCAGAGGGACCCTGGCCAGACTTGATATGCAATGACTATAGATTTGGGAAAATATTTCAAAATATAAATCCTTTTTTTAAACACCCTTAAATAATTTGATAACCCTTTTTAACGTATGATGGAGCCCCCCACGGATGCCGTTGAGCCTGGATGCCGTTGAGCCTGGATGCCGTTGAGCCTGGATGCTGTTGAGCCTGGATGCCGTTGAGCCTGGATGCCGTTGAGCCTGGATGGCTGTCTCTGGATGAGAAAAGGTTGAAAACTTCTCGCCTATTGATTTTTTTTTGTGTTGGGGCTGAGTTAGCAAACAGCACAAATACTTCACAACAAAAGCTAATTTAATTATGGAGAACATCTCAAAGTCTAGAAAACATAGACAGCGATTATTTACAGTTGGCCCTTAGAGGTGTAAAGCATCAGGATGGGTTCCTAATTCAACTGAACAGTGAATGTAGGCTCACTCAAAATAAAATAATTCATAGCAAAAAAAATCTGGCGACAGATTTCAAGTGGAGCGGAAGCAACCTTATTATTGTTAAAGTCAATATGTGAATTTTGTTGGGGGGGCACAACAATGATAATGCTCACCTCTACCACCACCAACAGCTAACCATCACTTACACTGTCTGGTCAAAAAAAAAAAGTTGCACACTCTAATATTTCTTTAGACCGCCTTTAGCTTTGATTACGGGGCGTATTCGTCGTGGCATTGTTTCGACAACCTTATGCAACGTCACAACATTTATTTCCGTCCAGAATTGCATTTATTTTTGGCCGAGATCTTGTATTGACGACGGGAGAGTCGAACCACTCCATGAAGTCTTCTCCAGCACATCCCAAAGACTTTCAGTGAAGTTAAGGTCAGGACTCTGGTGGCCAATTCATGTGTGAAAATGATTCCTCATGCTCCCTGAACCACTCTTTCACAATTTGAGCCTGATGAATCTTGGCATTGTCGTCCTGGAATATGCCCATTGATGGGATAACCTGGTCATTCAGTACATTTAGGTACTCAGCTGACTTCATTTTATTGCTGCATAATGTTGCTGAGCCTAGACCTGACCAAATGAAGCAACCCCAGATCATAACACTGCCTCCAGAGGCTTGTACAGTGGGCACTATGCATGACGGGTGCAACGGCGACTTTTCTTTTGGCCAGGCAGTGTATAAGTGCTCAACTACGAAAGCAACCAAAGAACACAACCTTGTGCCAGTGTTCAGGTGCACGCAACACATTCTGAGCTCAGTCTTCATCCAACAGCATTGAATACTGTCCGGGGAATTGAATTCAGCTCAAAGTTCAATCTGATTTTTCCATCACCTCCAAATCCATGTTAAACCAAGCAGAAAATGGCACTGATGTCACAAACTGGAGGAAAAACGTGCCTTGTTTTTTGATAATATTTCCTTTTCTTGTTGTCCTTTGTAGGGTAACTACTAACTAGTAACCAAATTAGCTTGATTCACCCAATATTGACCTTACCAAAAATATAAAAACTTCTCCCATTTCAAACCCCATGGATCCTAAAACCATAAAGCTGAAACCAGCAATATTTATAGGCTTATCCCTGGCCAATACATCTCTGGCCAAAATGAGAGTTCACACCCCTTATAGAAGTTAGAAAACATTTTTTATTTTTATTTTCATTTTGTGACCGTTTGTAACCGTCCAATTATTTTTGAAAAATACTGTTCTCCTTTCCACTTGTTTTAAATAATTACAGTCATTTGCACAACATGTGCACTATTCATCACTACTATTACTATGCCATCAAAGTATGTGTAATAAGCTCATTTTGCTCCTCTTCAAATGTGCCCGAGAGATTCATCACTGTTTAGCTGAATCAGGAGCTGCAATAAACCTACAGGTCATAAACTGGAAGCTTTTTTTGTTTACATAATTTAGTTTTTTTTTTAATGGGAAGCAAGGGACATTAATTCTGTCTTATGAGGTGTGTGCTTTGTGCTAATCCAATAAATACATAATAAAATTACATGTAAACATTGTGCTTCTCATTTTAAGCCTTTATTTGATGATTTTAATTTAAAAGTCAGGCAGACCCACACATCGACTGTCTAACTGGATCTGCAAACAGCACTTCTGGCCTAGACTTCAAAACTTTGACCCACACACATCAAAAAATAAAGAAATACATAAACAAATAAACCAAGAGTTCAGTGCCAGGTGCATTTATCAATTAATTAGATAGTAATAATTAATAATTCAACTCCAGCCAGCAGACATTTTTGGGCAATCTTTGTTACATGTGAGTTGGGTGGATAAAAGTTTGAACATGGTCTCTACAAATCTCAAAGAGTATTTATAAAGCAAAGTCCTTGCAAAGTCAGGACCTTTCAGTCAGGATCCTTCTACTCAGGTAGTTGACTATACTGTTAAGTGATTGGTGCGTCTTCGTTCATCTTTAAGGCAGTACCATTGGCTCTTATTTTGTAATATAATGAGGCTGTGAAACAAAGATGGAGTCTCTTGCTTGGATTTCTGATATGTTAACCACTGAGTATGCCAGGAGTATTTTCATCTTCTCCTTTTTACCATTCACTCATATTTGTCATCACTCCTTATATTAGTGTCAACATGCATGCATAGCCAACTATCCACACTATTGTCATAATAGAGACCTGTCACCCACCCAGTAATCATGCATTTCACCACACTGTGTTGATAGAACTATAAATTAAACATTGAAATGTTTTAATTGAAACAACTGTCTATGTAAAGGCCTTCTTTGTGTGATTTTCAATACCACCTCTGTGTTTTTGGCCTTGTTATATTCAAACAATGATTAAGTATTACTATCATGGCTACCAAATATGACTTAGGCTATACTGTATATTATATTGAAAGATTTAAACAGGGACTGAAGCCAAATGTAAGGATTTTAAACCCTGCTGAATACACATAGGATTACTGACAACTGACATTCAAACATGCAGCAACAGTTTTCACAATTCTGGAGCTGTTACATTTCAGTCTGTTGTAAGATTACCTTCATCAGGTCTACCAATGATGCCCTGTGTCAGGATACTTATGTTGTTTGTTCGGAGAGGTGCAAAAACATATAAACAGTAATCAAAATTTAAATATTTTGAAATTATTTATTATTAATTATTATTTAAAGGAAAAAACGAAGACAACTCATGGTAAAAGTGCATCCCCAAAGTTTGTCTTAGTTTTTCTAAGTTAACGGACACTTTTAAAGAGTAGTGCTCACATCTATTTATCGGTTTAGCTGATTACTGTTGTTCGCAAGTTAGCTGTTAGTAGCTAGCAAGAAACAAAACAAAACAAAAAAAACTTTCTAGCAGGAAAAAACTCATCAAATGCAATCAGCTAGGACAGCTGGGGGGGAGGGGGTGACTATCAAAACCACTAAAAAGTAACTAATACATGAGCGTCGCAAACGTATGGCACGCATAGCAAGTTTCATAGAAATTATTGCCGGTTGTTTAGCAAACACGCGTCTCATACTCAACTAATCACACGCATACACTTCTAATGGAGCGGCCCTTTTTAAACCAATTATCAGACCTCTCTTTGCTGCTCATTTGTTTGCCACCCCAGCTTCCACCCTTTTGATTGGATCTGCTTTGGTACGGGGGGGGCGGGGGTGGAGGGGGTTCTGGTCATCTCCTGTTTAGCGGGGGGAGATGCCCGTGCTCCAGAGTAGTACCTAAAGCAGATCCATTCAGCGCCAAACCAAAATAATTATCCAGCACATTCATTGATTAAAACATGCTATGTGAGTTGTCCTGACAGAAATAAATGATCGCCTTTAATGTCTCGTCTGCTTCACTGTCAGGATTTCAAAATAATAACTGGTTACTCCCAACTGAAATAAGTAATTGTTCAGTGATACGTAACGTTGTGAAACAAAGATCATTATTTTACTTTTTGAAAGCTGTACATTCTTTTATTGGAAATACACTTCACGTTCTGTTGACTTTCCCTTCAGTATGATGACTTTATGCTGTAAGAAAATACCACGCAAACAAATCGATGTAGCGACCAGTAATACAATAAAGAACAAATGAAAAATAATAAAACCAAGAAACACAACAGGTTGCCTAACACCTACAATGCTTTAGCCCACAAATAAAACACACTGTAATAATAACTAAACATTTAAACCAAATGCTGCAGCTTTAGAGCTAGTAAACTGTTCTATATCTAACAAATACTGTATGTTACTGGTATAATTAAAATCAATGGTGCAGTTATGTTCCGAATCACTTCACACCAAATGATAGCTAAAGTTGGCAAACATCAAGGATATATATAAATTATATATATTTTTTTTTTACAATATATTCAACTAATCATTATTTGCTGTCCAATCTTACAATGTCAATATGCAACAAAAGTATTAGGGCTGTCAATAATAGATAGCTGTCCCATGGAACAAGGTGTGGTACATGCCTGATATCAAACACCACCTGACTGGCAGAAACTAAATGAATGAGCTGGGAAGCTCATTCCCTTAAGGCACCACACTGGATGAGCCTCACGGCCTCTGGCTCGAACCCGGACCGTGCCAGTGCCGACTGTGGCCGGATAGCTCCATAGAGCGATTGAATCGCCCACGGGAGGGCTCAGTCAGTTAGGTTTCCACACTGGAGTGCTCACTAGCGACCCCTGCTGGTCGATCAGGTCTTCCTCCGGTCTATATGAGCTTAGCTGTAGTCCGCAGTGTGAAGACAGACGCATGTTTATACACGGATGTCTTCTCTCTTCACCAACCTTGCATTTGGTGTAAAATAAATAAATTTGATTAGATTTTATTTTGGTGAGGGTCTGACTCAGGTATAAATTGCACGCAGTAGTATCACTCGTATGACACGTCCATGGTTTATGGAACCTACAGCAGAGCTGAACAAGCTGTACCAATATAGAGAAACTTAATTGTGCTGATAAACACGAGATAAACAGATTAAAAAGTTAACTGAATTAAAATGAGTACAAACTAGCTATTTAGATATGTATTGCAATAGCACTTGTCATTAACCTTGACTCAAGAGTTAATTGCCATTTTCTTCCCTCCATAATCACAGTTCAATGGTCACAAAAATTCATGAACAAAATGAACAAAATGAAACATTTTTTAAACACAAGTTCATGGAGGCCATGTAGATTATTATTGTTGTGTTGTGGTCCCATTATCTCGAGATCAGGACTTATCTCATTGTTTTCTTGTGATCTCGACAGAACAAAGGTTGTTATCCCATGATCACAACTTATTCAAGTTGTGATCTATACACTTATTCAAGTTGTGATCTATACACTTATTCACGTTGTGATCTCGAGATCAGATTTCTTGAAGTTATTCTATGTAGATATACTTTGTTTACCTCTATACTGTGGCTTCCATGAACCACAAAACTAACCTGGGAGTGATACTACTGCAATATTGTATTTATTATTATTGTTAATAGAAAAAATAAACAGTAATGGATTGGATTTGATTTATAAGCCATAGAGCCTACATTATAACCTTCACAAACATGGCCACATTGTATACATTGTCAATAATGTTAAATGTACTAACAGATTAAAAAACAAAACAAATCACAACAAAAAAAACAGTGAATTTACATACGATAGGGGCAATATGTCCTTGACTGTGTACACAAAACAGAAAAGAGAAGAGCATTGATACAGCACTACAGTACTGCTGAGAGGACAGCAGAAAAGCATCTTTACAAATGGGTCCAGAGACAGCTCCATGATGGACAAATTAAAATCAAGACTTTGCAAAAATCTGTGTTAAAAAGCAGCAGAATGTATGTATCCTATGGTGGTCATCCTGTATGTTATCCAAGTTATGTTCATAATGTTGCATGATGAGTAATGCTATTTGGTTCATCATGAGCAGTTTAAACAGAGTATATAGCAGGAAAACATATTTTACACTATTTTTAAAACCAGATGTTTATTTTCAGTAATGCAACAATTTTCAGTCATTACTGTTAACTGTGTCTTCAATGATCTAGCTCAGTGATTGAGGTGTAAACCATAAACTAATTTTTTTGGGCAAGAAGCAACCATTTATCTTGATGGTGCTGTGCAGCCGTGAACACAATATTAAAGACAAGTTCCAAAATAAATTATAAAAGAAGCATTGAAACAAAATTAAACAAATTAATTCCAATACTTAAATTCAAAAAGTGAATCTACGGTTTGTGTACTGTCCAGTATACGCGGTTTGTGTACTGTCCAGTATACGCGGTTTGTGTACTGTCCAGTATATGCAGTTTGTGTACTGTCCAATATACGCGGTTTGTGTACTGTCCAGTATACTTGGTTTGTGTACTGTTCAGTATATGCAGTTTGTGTACTGTCCAGTATAGACAGTTTGTGTACTGTCCAGTATACACGGTTTTTGTACTGTCCAGTATATGCGGTTTGTGTACTGTCCAGTATATGCAGTTTGTGTACTGTCCAGTATACGCGGTTTGTGTACTGTCCAGTATACGCGGCTTGTGTACTGTCCAGTATACTCGGTTTGTGTACTGTTCAGTATACGCAGTTTGTGTACTGCCCAGTATACACAGTTTTTGTACTGTCCAGTATAGACAGTTTGTGTACTGTCCAGTATAGACAGTTTGTGTACTGTCCAGTATACACGGTTTGTGTACTGTCCAGTATACTCGGTTTGTGTACTGTTCAGTATACGCAGTTTGTGTACTGTCCAGTATAGACAGTGTACTGTCCAGTATACACGGTTTGTGTACTGTCCAGTATACTCGGTTTGTGTACTGTCCAATGTGCACTCATCTGTTCAAAAGAAAGTACACTCTCAAAATAACAGCAGACCACAAAATTGACTGGTTTCAGTCAATTCTGCCTTTTACAGTAAATTGTAAAACTAAAATAACTACATATTTATCTGTCATATTGCTTTAATTACTTGTTACCTTTAACTCTACCAAGCCCTCAATCATTACAATGGCATTTTCTCACATTATAGAAAACCCTTGTTATTTTAGGCAGCAACTGCATTGGCATAATATAATAGTATTGTGGTGGTCTAGAGGAGAAGAGGAAAAAAACAAAACAACTGTTTCAAGAAAAGGGCTTTTACTCAAATAAATGATGACAAATAAATGGTGAATTGAAATTGTGTTTGACCAATAGGATGGATGATGAGGGTACAAGGCAGTGGAAAAGGCCATAAAACCTTGCTGATGTCATACGATGCACCTTATATCGGGGCAGCCGGAAAATACAGAACAAACCAACACCCCCAGGCATAGCTGACATTATTACATTTGTGGAAAGTAGTGAAACCCATTAATTTGAAGGCAACGTTGCCCATTATGTCTGCTCTCCTGAGAAAGAAAATGGTTTCAATATAGAGAGTTAGCGGAGAGTCGCTCAACATTATTACCCTGGCCCAAGGTTTCTGTGGTAGCCTCAAAAATGGTGAAGTTAGATCAATGTGCAGGGATACTGTACTTTTCAGGGGTTTCATTTCTCGGGTTTCATATTTGATTCATTTCATTTTTGGATTGAATGAAAACCTTAAATAACAATTTCCGTAGCCCCAGTTAATTAACAATAAATAAATACACAAGCAAATGTGTGAGGAGCTTATACTTTAGCCTGGATGGTGCTACTGTTAAGTGCGTTTAGTTCAGCAGTTGCATATCCCAAGACCCAGCAATTCATTTGTGTCAGACATTTCTCAAAAACAATATATATTCTACTATGCGGAATCCTACACTACAGGGAACGATCAGTAAAAATAATTTAAAAAATAATAGTTTTGAAAATATTTTCACAGCAACATAATTTTGTCATCCAACACACAAAAAAGGTTTTATCTTGTGGGTCTCAGGAGGATATACTTATATAGATATAGTATACTCTTCTGTAGTCACTATACTGTTTGTCAGTACAGGCAATGGCTAGTCCTTTCACATTCAAATGCACATCATTCACATATTATCTTTCGGTGTTTCATGAACTGTACCCATTTATAACATCGGGCGATTTACCATTAGTTGCATTGGAATAGTGTGATTCCAACCATTTCAGGGCCAAAAGTCATGCATCATGTACTTATCGTAGAGGAAAAAAGGGATGTCTGTTCTGTAATGTACACTGCATATCTTCAGAAGCTCTGAAACCACACAATTGTGAGACGATTTGTGAGAGAAGCTGTACTTATTTCAGTTGGCTGAGTGACGGGGGGAGCGTATTGGCGTTTGGCGTTCCCAAGGTCCTCTCTGTCAAAAAGTACAAAAGGCATCGGAGCTGGCGGCGCCTCTCTCGAGACGAGCTTCTCCGGATCGATGAGTTGGGAGGTAACTTTGTCGAGTGAAAGCAGAGGACGCAAGGGCAGTGTGTACTTCAGATTTATCACAGATCAAACTCTCGCCTTAGCCACTGCTGTGCTGTCTCTATCTGTGAGCAGCCTGGTCACAGATACTACTGGCTTTGTGCTCTGCAACAGTGAGCTAAGCTCTCGGACACGAGAGTTCTGTACTCAGCCCACCTCTCACCTTGGCCTGATTAATTTGGTCAACAGCATACTCACGGGTGACATAATCTCTTCCTCCAGGCACCACGGGCAGACTGAGAGCACGCCGTTCCATTTCACCACGAGACTGCAAGCAAGTTAATGGCCACTGTGTGCGTAACGGCTCAAACTGAGCTTCCTGTTGGTGACAACAAGACAGGAAGTGCACGACACGGCCCTCTGCGACCGCATGGCTTTATTTGTGGGACCGGGTGCAACGGCGGCTGTGTTTCCTGTTTCCTGTCCCTATCTCTCAATCTCCAATAAATCCCTTCTGCTGATGTTGCGCAATGGCGCCACCTGTCTGCATTCATTGTGCACTGCGCTCTTTAAGTTTACTGGACGAATAAACAAGTGCGCTTTGGAAAGACAAAACTTCTCTAATTGCTCGCAAATCGTTTCAGTATAACTAATGTGAAATAATACACCTGAAAGTGAAGGATGACTTTTTAGTAAATGAATGATTTGACTTTTCATAGCCAACCTTGGTCACTGTAAATGTATATAAAAAAGCTTTTATAAAAAAAAATTACAATAAATGAATAAAGCAACCGGAACAACACATATTATGTTCATGTAATGGAAGCTGACAAAAAATAATAGTCAAACTGGGAGGCAACATCATTATGTTATCATGTTTAATGCATCATCCTCAAGTTGAAGTATTATGGAAATGGTGTCATACAGCCTACGGACAAACTGACCAATGGTGAGCCTGGAACATGATATCAGAGCACTGCCCAACTTAAAAGGAGAGTAGGATGATTGGTTCGTTCAATAGCCTTCACTGTGAACCCAACACAGTGTTTCAAAGTTTGCAAACTCGTTTCTAGTGCACCCCTCATCTTTATTGTGTGCTAAGCCATGGGCCTTCAATCTCTCAGGATATCCATCGCTGCTAGATCCCTCCTATATTTTATTTTCTAACAAGGAGAAAAACACTTAAAATACCTACAACGGTATCCATGCATATTTGTGATCAAGTAACACAATTCCTCCCAACCACACACACACACACACACACACACACACTCTCTCTCTCACTCGCTTGCAATCTTGAGAGGAACATGCCCAAAAGTCTCTTTTTTTTAATTCATTTATCTTTTTTTTTCTCCTAATGTACATGTCCGGTGAATCACTTTTTATTAATTTTTTTTTTTTTTTTAAACGTTGTCATCACTGATATTGGGAGGAAAGAAATCAAAGGAAAGTAAGAAAAATAATACGGTAGGAACCATGCACAAGGAGGTGAGAACAGTGGGGGCACTTTATCCCCACGCTCAGCTACTGTACAGGAACATGCACTGTTTGTAGTAAGCTAGTCAGAACGCTGACAGTCTTCTTTTTTGGTAAATTCGGAAGATGCATGTGATTCAGAGAAGTATGATACAAAATATGTTACATATGTACTTCCAACTAGTTTTCCCCTCATTGTTTAAAGATCCTTAGAGTGACTAAATCTATTGCAGAATACAGCAGTCATA
>CM056378.1:122477445-122765432 GCA_029718625.1 Synaphobranchus kaupii
ATGCCTGTACCTGTCTAATGTTAACAGAGAAAGATCTGTCACAAATGCCTGTACCTGTCTAATGTTAACAGAGAAAGATCTGTCACATTTAGTTTTTGATCTGGAGCACAGAACAGTAAAGAGATCTAAGCACTCTCCCACAACTACAGGGCACTAAAAGCTCTGAAATATAGGCAGGGGCCAAGCCGGGCACAGCTTTAAAAGTGATTAGTAAAATCATTTAATCAATATATGAGCACACATCAAATTAACATATTATATGTGCATTGGAAAGGTTCGGCATTTCTACAAAGGCCACGACTCAAATGTGGGCAGTATTATTGTTGCAGGGCTCAAATTGAATGCGTTGTATCTATATAAATATACAATACCTGACAAACTGTACTGTACTTTTAGCCAGACTCATAGTCCGGTATACAGAAGTCCATAGAGGCCAGAGAGTATCACAAGAAAACAATTTTCGGTAACACTTTATAACAATGTCTTGTAATAGATCATTAGTAAGGCATTTGTTCATTATTTATTTACAATTTATAAATCATTATTCATACATTCACAATCTATAAACGTCTCTAAATGTATTAATTAACATGAGTTAAGTAAAGATCAGAGACTTGCTGGTGAACTGGGAGAGAACATGTGAACCATTAATCTTATATATCCTCCTGCTTCCAGTGGGCAGGACTGGGGCTAGGCCCCAGGGCAGAGCCCAGGCTGAGGCTGGTACTAGGCCCCTTAACTCTACTTGCTCTGGGCTCTTATCACACAGGTCATTTGCATCTGTCACTTCAAATGAATTATCATAAGAGGAGCATGGTCAGGTGGAGTGGTGCGTGTGTGTCTGTAAATCAATCAATCAATCAATCAATCAATCAATTTTTATTTAAAATGCATTATCACCAACATGAGTCTCAAAACACTTTTAACTCATGTTAATACATTTCTAGATGTTTGTGAATGTAGGAATAATGATTTATAAATTTTCAGTAAATAATGAATAAATTCCTTACTAATGATCTATTATTATATGATATATGACATTATTATAAAGTGTTACCCAACTTTCTATGTTGAGATCATGAGATAAATAAGTTATGATCATGAGAAAACAACTTTTGTTATGTTGAAATCACAAGATAAATGATGTTAAATGATTACTGGATTTAACTTCAAACTGCTATACCAGGGGGTTGAAAGTATTATGTTAATTCAATACTTTTTATTCAAACTGTGTTTCTTCACACTCTTTAAAAAGTCTTGAGAGTTTTCCTGGACACTTTCTCATGATTCAACATGAAAACTCCTGCTCTCCATACAGTGAATGTGTCCCTCAGCCAGTCCTAACTGTCAATTTATTGGGTTGCAGGCCTATACAGACTAGTTTAAATGCTATTACACTGGCACATTGACATTTCTGAATCTTTTAACATGAACTAGCTACAGGACATATAACAGTTGCTTACTGATAAACTAACTTAACAACTAATTTCAACATTCTATCTTGTTAATTCAGCACAATCAGCAGTAGCAGACTGCTAGGTCATGACATGTATTCATTTCTGTGTATTCCAATTAGTGTTATCTGTATTTTCTCAATACACAGACGTGCACTCTGGATTTCACCCACAGTAGTTACAAAGCTCACTGCAGATAGCCGTATTGAAGTTTCACTACCATGTACGTATTTTATCCGTTCAGTGTGAGAGTGGAACAGATTTGTAGTGCTCATGTGTATAAAGTCTGGTAGTCATGGTGCTGTCCTGGCTGGCCAGTCTGAGAGACCCAGGCCATGTCCGAATCAGCACACTTGCCAGCTGAGTATACTTTTTTAAACAGCTGTTAACAATTCTGAAAATTGAGTGTGCTTAATATCCCCGGATGATATACTTACTTCCGGGTTTTCGCTGATAATAGTATGGAGGATATTTTTTGCATACTGCATGTCACTAAACAGTATGCAGTAAGCAGTATACAGTATTCTAGTACACAGTAAACAGGAGGCAGTATATAGGGCTCTGATTCAGACACAGCCCCAGTAAAACAAAGCAGGGGTGCGTCCCAATACTCGAAAAATGCACCCTCCCTTCCTCCACTACCACCTCCTCTACTCTGTGCCCCGGAAACGGATCCTTGTGTTTTAATCTAATGTCGCTGATTACATCTTAATTACGTATTAATGGATACATATTAATTAATGTCTCGACGCAAACCGCAATGTCAGGTACATTGTATACTGTACATGCAAATACTTGTACTCAAAACATTCAGGCAGTTTTGCATATTTCTGGGTAGTAGAGGAGTGGTAGTGGGGGAGTGGAGGAAGGGAGGTGGGGAGTGAAGAATATTGGGACGCGGCCCTCGTGTCATGGGGAAGAGTGACAGGCGGGCATGTCAGTACCTCTGGGGTCCACCGGAGGATTTCTGGATCTGTAACGTGTCCAGCTCCTGCACACTCCCTCTGCTGACCGAAACGGTGGAGTTGGCCAGGCGGATGGCTCTCCTCTTGGTTCGCCTGGGGCAGCAGGAACTGGAGCCGCCCTGCTGGCTGGACAGGGAAGTGCTGCGGCTGGTGCGGTACCCCACCGACTCCATCATGCACACCTCGCTGTAGGTCAGCTCGTCCGTGAACTCGTGGTTCTGAAACGCACACGTACGCATCTGTCCTGTAACGCGCTCAACTCAGTCAACCGCCCGCCCACTGCCAGTCACCTCCGATACCACACACCACACACACGCACACACACACGCACCACACACACACACACACACACACACACGTACAGACACACACATGCACGTACGCATCTGTCCTGTAACGGGTGATGGCTCAACTCCCTCAACCGCCCGCCCACTGCCAGTCACCTCCGATACCACACACCACACACACGCACACACACACACGCACCACACACACACACACACACACACACACACACACACACACGTACAGACACACACATGCACGTACAGACACACACATGCACGTACGCATCTGTCCTGTAACGGGTGATGGCTCAACTCCCTCAACCGCCCGCCCACTGCCAGTCACCTCAGATACCACACACCACACACACGCACACACACACACACACCACACACGCACCACACACACACACACACACACACACACACACACACGCACGCACGCACGATAGCGTCGACTCCCTCATCCGCCCGCCCTCTACCAAGTCACCTCCGAAAGCAGATTGCGTCTATCAATAGCCTCTTTCACATATGCAATACGGAACATTACCGGAAAAGTTGATCCAGCAATATTCCGGAATGTTCCGTATTGGTAGCGTTCATACAACCAACGCTCTACCCTATGTTGCTCGGATACGTTTGTTTACTTACTACTGAAAAAATGGCGGGTGATGAAGTGACAGAGTGTGCAGTTGTACTAAAGTTACTCTTGTTCATTTATACATAACATTTTCGAGGCAAACGCTGACAATAATACATCTGTTCCAATCACGAAACACCATTCGTAAACAAAAACTTAACGAAAAAATCAGGATAAGTCGGGAACAACTCAAAGCCGGAGACGTCGCCTGTGGCGGCTGGAGGCTGTACGAGTCTTTCATGTGGCTCGGGGCTCGGCGAGACGAATGTGGGTATGGGAGCGACCCCATAGCATGCGTGATTGATCCGGTAATGTTCTGGCTTTGTTCACACGTCACATCGATACGGAACTTTTACGGAAACCTCACTAGGTCTTTTTCCGGCAAATTGCCGGCGCGGATATTCCGGAATTTCGACATCGGCTCTTATTCACACATGACCCCTATCTGGCAATGTTCCGGAAAATTTACGGATAAGGCTGCATGTGTGAAAGGGGTTAATAATGGAAAGGCCCGCCAAAGAATTGTACCCTGTAGCCCTTAAAGGTTGTATCAGCGATTTTGGGTCGAAACATAAATGATCACATTCATCTGATTTTTCCTCACGATCCGCTAGCTGCCCGCCCCATAAGCAGGCCGTCAAAAAACCGCGTCTCTGTAGGCAGCCTATGCTCCGAGATCGTACACAAAAACAAATGGTACTACCAACCACTCAAAACCAAAATAAACAGTATTCCAACCAATCACCGACAAGGGGTGGGTGATACTAATACGCTAATACTCTTATCTCGCTGAAATCTTGACGGATTTACAAACGGTTTGGTTTCTTACAAACGTTATTAACGTGGTTATAATTCTGGATGCTTGAACACTATTTTTTAAAACATAACATAATTGGCTCTGAGCTGGAGCTGGCTCTGTTTGTTTGGGATTTCGCTTCAGAAGTGACGTCACCCAAAATCGCTGATACAACCTTTAACACTGGACGTGTAGAAACAGTTACTGACACAGATAAAAAGCAAGCGAAAAGAAACGGCACACTTAGCTCCGTATATTCATAGTCTATTTTACCAACGTTTCCATTTCCAAGTCTTCATCAGGGCAATTTATTTTCGATATATTACTACGACCACTCCAGCACCTTGTACAATATTACGGTGCGCATTTTTCTCTTCTGTACAGATAAAAAGCAACAAACGACAAACATATGAGGGACATGAGGAATTTCCCAGAAGCCCTCAGAGTGAGTATAAGAGTGACACCATGCACACTCACGGTTGTTTTCTCCAGGCAGTGTAAAAGGTGATGGTGTTGATGCTCAAAGGAAGACCTGTTCTTCACACAAAGAGCTGTGCTGCCACTGTCATGATCCTGGGAGAGAGCAAAGAGACAGAGGCAGAGAAAGACCGGGCTTAGATCAAGTCAACAATCACTTATCACCCAATCAATCTTCATTTCCATAAAGACAGGAAACTGGGACGTCAGAATTCATCCCTACGTCTAAATTCATTCGCTCTTTCTCCGTGCAGTACATGTAAAAATGGGGAGCAGAAGTAGCCAGAAAGTAACCATACATCAATGCCAATATGCTACTGAAAGTTATTATACCCAAAACTGAATCTAAATCAAATGGGAAATATATTAATTGTTCAGCAGTAAGTTATGCAGGTACACATCATTTGCATATAAATAAACAGAAACCCAGGGACTTTTTTTGGTTGAATGCTTCCTTCTCTGCCACCTGAATATTTTTTCTTGAATTATGCAGCTCGTGGAATTATTTCCATAATTTCCATATATTGAGGAACTTAATACATTACAGCCCCAAAGCTCTGTGACTTTACTTATTATCGGGTAAAGTATGTCTAAGGAGGGCTTATTATAATCCAGCTGGATGAGGAAATGATATGTTTGTGTTGAAAATGAGAAGGAAGGCTGGTGTGCAATATGTCTTCAGTGCGTTTGCAGTAAAATGCAGGAGAATCCAGAACCTTCTCTCTGCAGCACTAAAGGAGCCTTTTCCATGTGTACCCAACATACAACCTGTTTAATGACAAATCCTGACATATGTAGTGTTTTCCCCAGTTTTTCTCTTTTTACTTTGAAGACAAGTGGATACATAAACGCTGGTGCAACCACTGTCAGCACTGTCCAATCACCCGCCTTCTACCTTTTATGTCCCTCCTACATTGCATTATAGCACCTGTTATGCATTCTAAAGAACTGCACCCAGTAAGGTTTAACCCGGTAACCAGGTCTAACCCAGTAACCAGGTTTAACCCAGTAACTATGTTAAATCCAGTAACAGAGTTCAATCCAATAACCAGGTTCAATACAGTAACCAAGTTCAATCCAGTAACCAGGTTTAGCCCAGTAACCAGGTTTAACCCAGTAACCAGGTTCAACCCAGTAAACAGGTTCAACCCAGTAACCAGGTTTAACCCAGTAATCAGCTTTAACCCAGTAACCAGGTTCAACCCAGTAACCAAGTTCAATCCAGTAACCAGGTTTAGCCCAGTAACCAGGTTGAACCCAGTAACCAGGTTTAACCCAGTAACCAGGTTTAACCCAGTAATCAGCTTTAACCCAGTAAACAGGTTCAACCCAGTAACCAGGTTTAACCCAGTAATGAGCTTTAACCCGGTAACCAGGTTCAACCCAGTAACCAGGTTCAACCCAGTAACCAGGTTTAACCCAATAACCAGGTTCAACCCAGTAACTACGTTCAATCCAGTAACGGAGTTCAATCCAATAACCAGGTTCAATACAGTAACCAGGTTCAATACAGTAACCAAGTTCAATCCAGTAACTAAGTTCAATCCAGTAACCCCTACTGTTAAAATAAATTGACCGTGATTAAATTCATTCACAAAGTTTAAAACATACTTTTTCATTTAATTTCAGTTCATCTTTAATCTATATATTTCAGTTGTTTTTAAATGAGCCTATCACTGCTGCAAACTCCTAGTTTATTGTGAATAGCCCTGATACACGCTGAGCACATCACGCCTGGGTTCTGCTGAGACTGGAACATGATATAGAACAGGACACACAACATAGAGACCGTTTGCATTTAGCATTTAGTTTGTCATTGTTGGACCTTGTAGCTTTGAATGTGACCGTGAATGTTCACTTCACTGAGGTTTTACAGTACGGTACATTCCTAGCACAGGTAATGTGCCCTAAAGTTAAAATATCGACCCTATTTATTTTTTTATTTTTTTAACAAAACGGGTAGGCTACAGTTAATGTTTTGCATGTTTAAGTCACAATATTATTAACACATCAAGAAAAAATAACAAATATCGTTTTTTTTGTTTAAGGCAGGAAAGAAGAGGGAACCCATAGCATGTTATGCAGAGTATGATTAATCACAGGTATCTATTGATATCATTTCAGAATCAATAAGCCTGTTGAACATCATAATGTAGGATGATGTACTTAATGTCCTCATATTTCAGTCAAAATGTGTCTCCCTTCTTAAAATGATTGCCTACCAGGTCTCCTAGAAGGCAAGGTGAACATATAACATTAACCATAACCGAATAAGTGTTCCTTTGTGTTCCAAAAGATAAAAATCGGGATCCCTGGCTTGACGTTTTCAGGTTGAGGAGGTTTATCACAGTCATTGCTACAGACAGGGAACAGCCTGTCAGAGTAATTTAAATTCAGCCGATCCTATCTCTTAGTCCGAGGGTCTGACAGCCAAGGATGGAGAAAACAGCTCTGTTACACACACACACACACACACACACACACACACACACACACACACACACACACACACACACACACACACACACACACACACAGACACAGACGCACACGCACACACACACACACACACACACACACACACACACACACAGAGGCAGGCCTTAAAAACAGCCATGCAGCTACCCTGGGGGTGGAAGTCTGCTGGAATCTATACAGATGTGTCCGATAAGCTCGCCAATAATTAAGAATAAAAACAAACAAGGGGCTGTTGAAAGTCACCGTGTTTGGTCTCTTAAAGGCACGGGGGTGGGGGGGGTGGGGGGGGGGGGGGGGGAATTGTGCGCTCATCGATTCATAACGTGAGCCGGGGTCAGGACAATGTCAGAGTCTATAATCCCCCTGGACAGAGGCTCGTGACGGACAAGGACACACACAGCTGCGAGTCCATCAAAGGATGACCTACGAAGACCAGGGAAAGTACTGCTGACATCACCGGGAAAACAACGAGCACGCGGCCATCTTCAGAAGTGGGAGGAGCATGGACTTCTGGGATATAGGTCAGATTTGGCTGCAATTTCAGATAGTTGTGCAGGTAAAATATACTGAAGGTCATTACATGTTCAGCAAATTCTCATAGTCGTCATATTTTTGAATATAGAAGTAAATATTAATGAGGAAACTAAAAATATTTGTGATAATGTCTGACATCTCATTGCTATAGTGAGAAGAATGCCAGGCAATCAAATCTTAATCATCAAATAAGATTTTGATCTTTGACCTGGTAAAATAAAGGTTAAATTAAAAAGAAATAATAATAAATTGACTTTTTTTTTTTTAACAAAGCAGTTGCGATAAAATAAAATAAAAATCTACTTAACAGAGAAATCTATTTCTCGCTGTTATTGCATCTGTAAGTCCTGTCCTTTATCTTTTGCCGATATCAGAGCTCGGTGATGCCGGGGCCAGATCCTCTTCCGTACGCAAATGGATATAGATTCCATATTATATTCCACAATGAAAAGGGCCAAGTTTGGATCAGGGCGTGAATTTCAACCAGAAAACTAAAACAAAGCGGTCGGTTATATTCCATAAACTTGTGACACTGGGGTTAATCGGCAGATCAGTGTACAGTAACCTTTGTGCGCAATATTGGATCTCATACACAATGCAAGACGAAGGTAAATTGACAGTGCTGTTTCGGTTGAGCCTGAACATGTCATGGGCTTTAAGGCTAGGTGAGTGGTCTCAGCTTTTGTCAAGACTACGTCTGAGAGACTAAACAGGAAAGACAAAAGAGAGAGAGAGGGAGAGAGAGAGAGAGAGAGCATGGCGGGGAAAAACATAAAACCCTGAAAGTCCAGGGAGGAAGCGTGCGGGTTTATAAATAGCTCGGCAGCACTGTTAGTAATGGGTTTATAGATCCGTGCGGAAAAAAAATATCCTTTCACTCTGGGATTGTAAATATTGGATTATAGCGGCTTTCAGCCGTAGAAAAGAAAGAGAATAGAGATTACTCGGTCAGAACTTAACCTGGGTGCATTAGTGGAGATGAGAATCCAATCCCTCTCCATCTCTGGCTTCCTGTCTTCCTGCTCTGGCGTTTAAAACCGTCGGGAGTAAGGGCTTTAAACAACTTTCCCTCTTCCACGATGAGAAGAAAAATGATCATGCCGAAAAATATGTCTGTAAGTGTGATCTACGCCATAATCCTCACAGGTAAATTTATCTCACACACAGTATAACAGGAGGCAGTTCCAGCTGCATCATGGGCAATAGTTGAAATATTGCCTGTGCAACACACAGAATGCCTAATTCCATCTGGAATAGCAATCATGCCTCGGAATTGACAAATGTACCACTGTATATATGAGAGTTTAAAAATGCGGAGAGATGAACCTCCCACCAGTATTTGTTGTTCAATGGTAAATCAGTAATATGATAAATATGCATTGGCCAAAGTAAATCCAAGTTGCAAATTATTTCCAACATTAACTTGGTTCATTTTGTGCGTCAGCAGGTTCCAGCGGATTACGGGCGACTCTTAAATCAGATGATTTTCTCGTGTTATCGCCGTGGCTCGTGTGAACGCTGTGACCAAACCGGGCTTTGCAAAAGCATTGTGTTAGCGGGGAACACTCTCAGACCTCAGATTGCTCCTGTCTTACCTCAGCTCGCTCGGTGCAGAAGGAAAATAAGCTAAATCAATACCCCAGACATTGCTGTGTTACCTCAGTTACCTTGTAGTAAAACGAACCATGTCTGAACCAGAGGAAGTCCATCATATCTTCCATCTCTCCATAGGTTTACACCCACGGGTTTGGAACATCAATAAAAGATGTCAAACGAAAGCAAAACCCAAATCAAAAGCAAAACAGAAGAAAAAGAGACGTGTATCATGTATACAGACACAATAATTCAGTGGATAGAACTGTTAGAATTTGGTGGCAAGGAAAGAGTTAATAAATTATCAAAATTTACATTATTTGAATGGAAAATGCACCGACCTTAACATTGGTTATAGTTGTTATATCTAAAATGACGGATGCATAAAAATAATTCTCTCGTCTTGTCGTGGAGAGACTAAAGGGACACGACAGGGCGAGTGCCGGTCTCGTGTATTTAAAGGACATCGTTGGCACAAAAATGAGGTTGTAGACGAGTCTGCAAGTCCCCTAAAATGCATGCAGAGACAGATACTGCTTCCTTTCTGGAGTTTAGCAACTGGGCTCCGCAACTGAAACACACCCTCTGTGGGTGCCGCTAATACTAACCGTGCATCGCTACTGCTAACCGTGCATCGCTACTGCTAACCGTGCATCGCTATTGCTAACCGTGCATCGCTATTGCTAACCGTGCATCGCTACTGCTAACCGTGCATCGCTACTGCTAACCGTGCATCGCTACTGCTAACCGTGCATCGCTACTGCTAACCGTGCATCGCTAATACTAACCGTGCATCGCTACTGCTAACCGTGCATCGCTACTGCTAACCGTGCATCGCTATTGCTAACCGTGCATCGCTACTGCTAACCGTGCATCCCTACTGCTAACCGTGCATTGCTACTGCTAACCGTGCATCGCTATTGCTAACCGTGCATCGCTACTGCTAACCGTGCATTGCTATTGCTAACTGTGCATCGCTATTGCTAACCGTGCATCGCTACTGCTAACCGTGCATCGCTATTGCTAACCGTGCATCGCTACTGCTAACCGTGCATCGCTATTGCTAACCGTGCATCGCTATTGCTAACCGTGCATCCCTACTGCTAACCGTGCATTGCTATTGCTAACCGTGCATCGCTATTGCTAACCGTGCATCCCTACTGCTAACCGTGCATCGCTATTGCTAACCGTGCATCGCTACTGCTAACCGTGCATCGCTATTGCTAACCGTGCATCGCTACTGCTAACCGTGCATCGCTACTGCTAACCGTGCATCGCTAATACTAACCGTGCATCGCTACTGCTAACCGTGCATCGCTACTGCTAACCGTGCATCGCTATTGCTAACCGTGCATCGCTACTGCTAACCGTGCATCGCTATTGCTAACCGTGCATCGCTACTGCTAACCGTGCATCGCTACTGCTAACCGTGCATCGCTAATACTAACCGTGCATCGCTACTGCTAACCGTGCATCGCTATTGCTAACCGTGCATCGCTACTGCTAACCGTGCATCGCTATTGCTAACCGTGCATCGCTATTGCTAACCGTGCATCGCTACTGCTAACCGTGCATCGCTATTGCTAACCGTGCATCGCTATTGCTAACCGTGCATCGCTACTGCTAACCGTGCATTGCTATTGCTAACCGTGCATCGCTATTGCTAACCGTGCATCGCTACTGCTAACTGAGCATCGCTACTGCTAACCGTGCATCGCTACTGCTAACCGTGCATCGCTATTGCTAACCGTGCATCCCTACTGCTAACTGTGCATTGCTATTGCTAACCGTGCATTGCTATTGCTAACCGTGCATTGCTATTGCTAACCGTGCATCCCTACTGCTAACCGTGCATTGCTATTGCTAACCGTGCATTGCTATTGCTAACCGTGCATTGCTATTGCTAACCGTGCATCGCTAATGCTAACCGTGCATTGCTATTGCTAACCGTGCATCGCTATTGCTAACCGTGCATCGCTACTGCTAACTGAGCATCATGCATTCAGAACCAATGCACCCCCCCAGTGGTCTCCACCCACCGTTAGACACACCCATGCATCATTAAACAAAGGTATCTATTTCTTGCAATTACATATTATGCATGTGGGTAAATGTTCTGCACATCTGCCCTTGAAGATGTACAATGATATTAAAAAAAATTTTTTTTTTATTTGCAGTGCAAAAACACATTCTACCCTTTCATACATTTTTTGTTTTATTCCTAAGAGGAAACTTGCGGATGGGTAATCATGTCTTTCTCTCTGTTATGGCCCCATGTCGCTGATATCATTATCATTCATCTCTGTGACCGCTAGGTTCTGCTCCCCACCTGCCGTTAACATCTGGCTTTTGTCTGATTATAGTACACCGGCTCCCTGACCCTGCGTCTGCTCCCTAATTACGCTCATCTTACACCACTGGCACATGCAAAAGGGTCACGCGTGAGGGGAGAGCACACTGAGTTTGTCTTCTTCTTTTGGCCGCCGATGGTTTAACTGTCCAAGGGAACAAATTATCCCCCTGCCTCATTTAAACTGAGAATCTTCTCAAAGCAAAAACTGCACATTTGGAATGTATTCTGTGCCCGCAGATACCGGCTCTGCGGAATAAATGTGCTCTGTGTGCAGAGGCGGTTTGACTGTAATCAGGAGAACTCTTAAAAAACATGAATAATTAAGTATGGGGCTAGCCGCTAGCTTTAGCTTTTTGCTTCATAACGACACTCTCTCTTAGAAGAAAGCAGGAGATTCCATTCCAGGCTGGGGGTCTCAGTCTCCGCAGTTTTATTCACTTCCATTTCATTAGCAGCCAATTTTTAGGCCTTGGAAAAAGAGGCGTGCAGGGACTTTAGCCAATCAGTGACTTAAATTAAACACTAGTGTTAAGTGCTTGTGTACAAATGCAGGAACACCTGAAAAAGCAGCAGACACAGCGGACCTCCAGGACTCGAGTCTGAGATCGCTGCTTGAGATGCAGTATTTCTTTACATTAGAAGGTACAGTGCTGCTGTTATTAAAGATTACATTACAATCAGTTAGCAGGACTCGATAATGAATCCTTCTTAATAATGCTCATGTGGTCCATTTCCCTCAGTCAGAACAGTCAGAAACCTCATTTAAGTGTATTGAAAGGCCAACGGGATCTGAATGGCGTGTATGAATCTTTAGGCTGGGGGTATCACTTAAAGCCAAGGGCAGCCAATCTTATCCCAGAATAACTTTTCCATTGAAGCCCTAGAGCGTGAAATTCAACACTACATTTCTTTAATTGAGCCAGTTCAAAGATGATTTCTTATTACAATGTGAGAGATTTAATGAGAGAAGGAAAATCCTGCTTCTCAAAACAGACTCAGAGGGCCCTATCTTGGCGATCTTGGCGCTTAGTCTAAGCGCATGGCGCTAAGTCCATTTAGGGCGTGTCCAAGTCCACTTTTGCTATTTTAACGGCGTGTTTTTTTGGCGCTAAGCACGGCTCATGGCGCAACTGGGCTGAACCTAGTCGCTTCATTAATTATAGGTGTGTCTTGGGCGTGACATTCAATAAACCAATCAAAATGTCATATCCCATTCCCTTTAAAAGCCTGCTTTTCCACCTTGGCGGATTGCTTATGATGGCGAAACAGACATGCTCGTGCGTGTTTAGTGTGATCAAGGAATAGGCTAAATGGAGTATGATCAATATTATTCGGACTAACCATTAGCCTATGAGTTCCCGGTAATTCCAGACAGGGCTGTTATTTTACAAAATATGTGCGGTTAAATTTCGTTAAAAGGACCTGCAACAGCTGAGAATAAGCTATCAATGGCTTCAGTCTCACCTTAGAAAACGCTAAATTAGCCTGCTTGTTCAGCGAATTTCGTTTGATTATGCAATGAAAGTGTCAAACATCAATTCCAAGAGGCTGTTCTCATGGAGTTCTCGAAGTTCAAGCTTCATCCAAAGTTCATTAGGCTACCTGCATAGTAGGCTAATATTGATTAATAACATACATACCGTTATTTTGCCTTAATGATGACACTAAATAGCCATACAATAAAGCTGTCAGGTTCGCAACCCATAAGTTCACGCATATTTCCCCTTGTTTAATAATGTCCTGTTTATGGAAATGTGACCAACCTGTTTTACTCGTAGCGTAATCCTTTAAAACAATCCACTTTCCCAGGAAGACCGTTAAACGTGCGACTTACAGCAGGGGAAACAGAACATGCAGCTCACGTGCAGAGAATGGCATTAAAATGAATTGTGAATTAATTGTGTAACGTGCTGCAAATTTGTTTTAGTTTCTAATTAGACGCTTAGTTCTCTTTAAAATCGTTTTGTTCAGTTAATGAATAACGGGTGAAATCAGCTGGGTTTTAAACGGTGAGAGTATGGAAACCTGGTCACTGTAATTTAAAAAAATATGAAGGACCAAGAATAGCTAAGGTTACAATTTAGTTAACATGGTGACATCTCCGTTTTTTAACCATAGGCTATCGAAAAAAACCTTATGCACAGCGAATTCGCTGTAGCCTAGGCTATTTGAAAAACAATAAATGCAATATTCACTGGACAAGGTTTTGAACTTTTTTCAGTCACAAACCATTCTATTTACTTACAGGCTGTATTCATAGATAAACAGAGCTGTATTGTAATGACATCTGAAGCGCATTTTCAGAACTTAAATGTCCGTCTATTGCCGTGCGCGAGTTTTCCATTGAATGACAATTCACGCATTAGGTGCAAAGACAATTTGCGCATTAGGCTTGATAGCTATAGGTGTTATCAGCTCCTTTTTAATGGATAGCCATTGTCCCGTACCATCGCACATCGCCTGGATGTTGATGGAGTGGGCTGAGAGCAATGTAATGTGGCATTGTTTCCCTTCGCTGAGGGAAAGGTATGTGGACCTATGGAACCTTTTATTATTATGCATTTTTGATATAGCCTACACAATAATAATATTTCACATTGTGATCTAGATATTTTAGTCATGCCTGTGCACGCCCCTGTGTGTAACAGACAGGAGGGTATGCGCGTTGTGCACACGCCTATGTAGACGCACTTATATGCGCCGTTAAAATAGCATGTAAACAACTGCGACATGACTTTAGACCGGGTTTGTGGTGGTTCTAGCGCAAGCGCTTTCTGCTGGCTCAAGATAGCAATACGCCAAAAAGAATCCTGGCCACTCCTCATCTTAAGACCAACACGCCCAGTTCACTAATGATGGCGCAAGAGTTACGCCGTCAAACATGCTAGTTTGACGGTGTAAGCGTTAGGCGTTATTATGGACCTAGCGCCGGGTGTAAGATAGCAAAGACACTTGCGTTTGCGTTAGCGCCGCTTTGCGCCGGGTGTAAGATAGGGCCCATAGTGTCAGACCATACAAGGACTGCATTTCCCATCATTCCTTGCCAGTGGGTCAATTGTGCCTTGTGTTGTGGTTGAAGTGTGGGGATCGTGAGGGGGTGGAGATGCCACATCCTCTTTTCCATACAAGTTTTTCAGAAGATTAACATGAATGACCAGAATAATGGTGCTTTCCAGACATCTCGGAAAGTCTGGAATTTCCAACCTCCTGCTTGGGAAAGTGCAATGGAACGCCACTTTATGTTGGAGTTCCAACTAGGAAACTCGGGCGCAAATCCACAACTCCGACTTCATCGAGGTGGCGTCATATGACATCACGCGAACATGGCGGCATGCAGTGAGAAGCACCTTGTGAATTGTAAACGATCGTTTCAAGAATATTTTAAGCTACTAAAATACATTTTTGAGAAAAAATTCCTCAATGGCATGATAATAAAACCTGTTACGCTTGCAGAGACAAGCGAGTAACCACACGGGTTAATCACTAAACGCATTAGCTAGTCAGCAAGCATAGCTGTTCAACCTATGGGTTTCTAAATTTATATATATGTCATCTTTAGAGCTCCGGACAATGGAACGCTTTGTGGTCGGAAGTCGGAAAATTCAGGTCGTAACTTCCCACATCCATCTGGAACACAGCATAAGGCACAAGAGCCTGAGTTCCAAAAGCAGTTTGAGGGTTGCTCCGGCCTTCACAACAACCTATACAGATGCAATGTAGTAGGTCTTTTCACTATAAAATTGACTTGAGAAAAACCAAGTCAATTTTATTATCAAGCTTAACTTTAACCGTGATTCCTTAAGGACTATAATCAATTCCTATAATTGGATTGGATATTGATCTTGGCAGCTTTGGCAGTAGCCGAGTACCAGTGCGCGACTGAACGTGACACACTTGATCTGATTTGGATGTGGTGGAGTTCAAGAGGGAACAAATTAGATCTAGAATAGGACTAAACCTACTCTACACAAGACGGCGGTGCATAGTAATGGTTGGGGAACTGGGCAGTGTATTGCAGCTAAACCACTGAGCGCAATTTCATCAGTATATATCCAGCTATTTATATGGATACTACTGCATGTAAAGAGTTTTCCTGTTGTTATAATAGCCACCAGCAAGTTACTCAGAGAAGAATATTGCAAGGATTTCTGTACCGCTCAAAAAGACCACGTATCCCAGTCCTTTAAAAGAACTGAGCACTGTTGGTTTAGTTCTGCATTGTGTGTCCTTCTGTGAAGAGGATGTACAGTTGAAGTCGGAAGTTTACATACACTTTGGTTGAAGTCATTAAAACTCATTTTTAACCACTCCACAGATTTCATGTGAGCAAACTACAGTGTTGGCAAGTCAGTTAGGACATCTACTTTGTGCATGACACAAGTAATTTTTCCAACAATTGTTTACAGATTATTTCACTTTTAATTCACTATATCACAATTCCAGTGGGTCAGAAGTTTACATACACTAAGTTGACCGTGCCTAAATTTTTAATATTTGGTTGCATATCCTTTGCATGCCATGACTTCCTGATGTCTGTGACCCAACAACATCAAAATACTCTTGATATCTTATTTTCTGGTACTCTTACAAGCGATACTATAATGTCTCTGCATTTGAATGGATCTCTATGGGAATTGGGGGGTGGGACTAGATTTAGCTGTAAATGATGCTGGAACAGTATGGAATACATGATTGGTAAAATGGCTGTAAGTCATCAAGGGTATCAAACAAGCCTCAAACCATCACTCTGCTGCCAGATATGCAGTAGATATGGATGGATCACTTTAAGGGTTGTTTCTCCTGACAAATTTTCCTATTGAACTCTATGGGAAAATAAGTCAGGAGAAGAAACCCTTCAAGTTATCCATCCATATCTACTGTATTTCTGGCAGCAGAGTGATGATTTAAGGCTTGTTTGATACGTCAGACCCTTGATGACTTAGAGCCATTTAGCCAACCATGTGTTTCCATACTGTTCCAGTGTAATTTACAGCTAAATCTAGTCTGGTTAAAAATGAGTTTTAATGACTTCAACCTAAGTGTATGTAAACTTCCGACTTCAACTGTAGTTGTCAATTAATGTTACTTGTGCTTATCAATAGCGTTGGCTATTTATTATCATAAATATGGTAGTTGTGATTAAAACAAATGAACGACATTCGTGCTTTCCTCTGAAACTCAAATTAATTATTCATGTTCTGCTAGCATGGTCTGATAAGAGAAGACGAAATAAAAACGCTACTGGCCAAAGCACCGCAATACTTTCCATAGAATTATCTTTAAACACCCTTAACAAATCTGTTCTGTGTAGTACATCTGATTATTACCTCGTTTCTTTATATATTTATTTACTAGCTGTTTGGTACTGATGCATGGGCTAATCTAAATACCTAATTCAGCATACGCACCCAAGCACGAATGCAACGGGCACACATTGTTCTACGCGGATCAATACAAATTCACATGATGAATTAACCAACTAGTGCTTCTGGGTAAGCACAACATCCCCTGCTTAGCTCATGACTGAGAGGTAAAACTACGGTTGGAGCCAATGCTGATTGCATCTGAGCAGCGAGATTAAATTTAGCTTTAAACAGACGTTAGAGCCATACAGAAATGACCAAATCATTACCAATAGATGTTTATCTAGGACGTAAATGTACACCATTTTTGATCCCCTCATTACTTACATGGGCCCATGGCCTGTGTAAAACACACTATATGGTCTGTAGTATATCTCACCTGCAATCCTCCATCCTCTTTGTACTGCAAGAAGGCATTGGTGGTCCCTTTCTTAGCCATTCGAATCCTCGCCAGTCTGACTTTCTGAAAGATATAAGAGCAATGAATTGAAAACGCCCACGTCAGCGCTTGTCCGGCTCACAGGAGCCAGAGTGCAGGGCCTGGGAGACAAGTAAAGATTCCCGTTTCAGAAGACTGTCCGGCTCACAGAAGCCAGTGTGTAGGCCCTAGAAGATTGTGTTCCAGCCCTCTCAGGCCTAAAGCTAATTTTCCTCAGCTGCAAATTGTGACGCAATCAAAAAAGACTAAATGAAATGTCACAGGACGGAACATCGTGTGCTTGTTACCCAAACTGCCAGCCCCATAGTCTTTTTCCAGATAAATCACCCGCAATTCATCGTCTTCCCAATTTTCCAGTACTGATTGCGCACTGTCATTTGCCGAGGCAACATTTCAAAGCATACTGACTGCAACATCATTTCACGATAAAAATAAAAACTCCGTACCAACACTAACATTGTTATGATTGAGTATAGAATGTGCAGTACTATGCCCTCAGTGACCTTGGCAAAGCCATACCTTTTATTTAACAATTCCAAAGACTAAGTCTAACAAATTAATAGAGTTTTATTAGTTTAATAGAGTTTATAGTAGTGTTTCATACAGCAGTGTGTGCTTTTCATTTTAACCGTCAAAGAAAGGACATTTGCGCCTCTCCAGCTCTCAGGGAATTATTCTGTTATTATAATTATTCTGGCACCTGTCCCTAAACGGGCGTGTCCGTTCCCCAGTCACCTGACCCTAAATGGGTGTGTCCGTTCCCCGGTCACCTGCCCCTAAATGGGTGTGTCTGTTCCTAGGTCACCTGTCCCTAAATGGGCGTGTCCGTTCCCCGGTCACCTGCCCCTAAATGGGCGTGTCCATTCCCTGGTCACCTGCCCCTAAATGGGCGTGTCTGTTCCCAGGTCACATCACCCCTATATGGCTGTATTGGCTCCCCTGGTCACCTGCTCCTTACCTGCTGCGCCCTCATCTTGTCGGCCCTCTGGTTTTGGTGGTAGATGCGGCTGAAGTTTGAGACGATGACGGGAACGGGGAGAGCGATCACTAGAACCCCGCTGAGGGAACATATTGAGCCGAAGATCTTACCCGCTATGGTGTTAGGGACCATGTCTCCATATCTGCCAGGGACACAAACAAACCTTCTGTTACCCTGGGCTGGAAAAGTGCCTGTCATTCAGTTATTTTCCAGGCAAACAGCTGTCGTAGTCAGGCACAGACGCGTTAAGGCACGGGTGCATAGAAAGGCATCAGCATTTAAACATAATGAAGACTTTTGCTCTACATTCAATCAACATTTGTCCTTAACTTTGACTAACAAATAAACGCAAATATTTTTTCTTCACAAACACAAAGTGATCATTGAGTTTGAGCGTGTGTGTGTGTATGTATGTGTGTCTGTGCGTGTGTGGTTTTGTGTGTGTGTGTGTGTGTGTGTGCGTGCATGTGTATTTATTTAATTATACTGACAGCACATATTTGGTTCCAGAAAACGAAATATCAAGCAAGCAGAGCTCAAACAAACAAACTTTTCTCTGCCTACAGCGACATAAAGACTTCCCAAGCGTTGCAGTCGTTGCCGTGGTACCGTGACGATTCTGAGGGAATCACTCCATGGTGACACTCACCTGGCACAGGCTGCTTCATAGAGTTACAGCCCCTTTCACATCGCCCATCAAACACCATCAAACACCATCAAACACTCATTGTTTGTAGCTTTAGTCGATGCATACTTATTTATAATGGTCCAAATTTGTGCATACAATTATTTTTTTTGGCCGAGGTCTTAGCCCATGCCCACTAAGGCTACAAAATATAGAACCTCCTTCTATCATCAGCCATTCACTCATCTCTTTACATATTTAACTGACATACCATAGAGCCTCAAAATGTGTATAAACATGTATACACATACATACATTCACACGCACGCACACACACAGCACACAGACACACACACATGCACGCACGCACACGCAGACACAGCACACAGACACACGCACGCACAGCACACAGACACAGCACACAGACACACACACGCACACACACACACAGCACACAGACACAGCACAGACACACACATGCACGCACACACACAGCACACAGACACAGACACACACACACACATGCACGCACACGCACACAGACACGCACGCATACGCACAGCACACAGACACACACGCACGCACGCACACGCACAGCACACAGACACAGCACAGACACACACATGCACGCACACACACAGCACACAGACACAGAGACACACACGCACACACACGCACGCACACGCACACAGACACGCACGCATACGCACAACACACAGACACACACATGCACGCATACGCACAGCACACAGACACACACGCACGCACGCACATGCACAGCACACAGACACACACGCACGCACGCACACGCACAGCACAGACACAGCACACAGACACACACAAACAAACAAACACGTGCACACACCGTGTTGTGTTTACTCTCTTGTTGGCCAGGTTAGGCCCATAAATCACTGCAGAGCAGGGGGATGAAAGGCAATAAGAGGCCAGTCTGAAGCCGGGCAGCAGCAGTGGAATCAGAGTTTCCCACATTCATCACCTCCACAGGCAGCACAGGAGCCAACTGCCTGCTGATTACAGCTGTCCACCTACATCCCTATAAGCCTATACTCTGGGCTAGGGGTACAGGGGTACCTATACTCTGGGTTAGGGTACATTCATCACCTCCACAGGCAGCACAGGAGCCAACTGCCTGCTGATTACAGCTGTCCACCTACATCCATATAAGCCTATACTCTGGGTTAAGGGTACAGGGGTACCTATACTCTGGGTTAGGGTACATTCATCACCTCCACAGGCAGCACAGGAGCCAACTGCCTGCTGATTACAGCTGTCCACCTACATCCCTATAAGCCTATACTCTGGGCTAGGGGTACAGGGGTACCTATACTCTGGGTTAGGGTACATTCATCACCTCCACAGGCAGCACAGGAGCCAACTGCCTGCTGATTACAGCTGTCCACCTACATCCCTATAAGCCTATACTCTGGGCTAGGGGTACAGGGGTACCTATACTCTGGGTTAGGGTACATTCATCACCTCCACAGGCAGCACAGGAGCCAACTGCCTGCTGATTACAGCTGTCCACCTACATCCCTATAAGCCTATACTCTGGGTTAAGGGTACAGGGGTACCTATACTCTGGGTGAGGGGCAGAGGGGTACCTATACTCTGGGTAAGGGGTACAGGTGTACCTATACTCTGGGTAAGGGGTACAGGTGTACCTATACTCTGGGTAAGGGGTACAGGGGTACCTATACTCTGGGATGGGTACTGGGGTACCTATACTCTGGGTGAGGGGCAGAGGGGTACCTATACTCTGGGTAAGGGGTACCTATACTCTGGGTGAGGGGCAGAGGGGTACCTATAGTCAGGGTAAGGGGCAGATGGGTACCTATACTGAGGGGTACAGAGAGCCTATCCCAGCATGCATTGGGCGAGAGGCAGGGATACCCTGTGAACAGGTCGCCAATCCATCGCAGGGCACATACACACACACACACACACACACACACCATTCACTCACACACACACACACACACACACACACACACACACACACACACCATTCACTCACACACACACACACACACACACACACACACCATTCACTCACACACACACACACACACACACACACACCATTCACTCACACACACCATTCACACACACACACACACACACACACACACCATTCACTCACACACACACCATTCACTCACACACACGCACACACACACACACACACGCATACACACCATTCACTCACACACACACACACACACACACACACACACACCATTCACTCACACACACACACACACACACACCATTCACTCACACACGCCATTCACTCACACACACACACCATTCACTCACACACACACACCATTCACTCACACACGCCATTCACTCACACACACCATTCACTCACACACACACACACACACACACACACCATTCACTCACACACGCCATTCACTCACACACACACACACACACCATTCACTCACACACGCACACACCATTCACTCACACACGCATACCTAAGGGCCTTTTAGGGTCTCCAATTAGCCTAACCTGCATGTCTTTGGACTGTGGGAGAAAACCGGAGTACCCGGAGGAAACCCACATGGACACAGAGAACATGCAAATACAAATTACCCCAGTAAAAACAAGAAATAAATTACTTGTAAGAAGCATCAGACGTGAACGGAAACCAGTCACAGTAAATAAAATGGTACGTAAGCATCTGGCAGCACAAGCTTTTGATTTGTGAGCGTCGAAGTGGATGATCTGACCAGCAGAGAGGATTACAGACAAAGTCAGTTCCGATACTGTGTGTATATTACCCAAAGGTACTTTCTTCATCGATATGTCAATATTCACTGAAACTACAAGAAGTGCAACTGCAGAATAATGTTCTAAAGGATTTTGCAGCGAAACTTGAGGAAAAGAGAGGTAGCGCTTAATTTTGAGGAGATAAAGCACAGCATGCACTTCTCCAACACACAATAAATGCTGTAGGTTTTTGTTTTTATAACATTGCATATTTTTTTCTTTCTTTGGCACCAGCGTGATGAATTTCAACTTACTACCCGGGTGCCAGCGTGTGAAAAGGAGTCGATACTTACCTGGACAATGTACCAAACAATAGTATGAGACGTGCTCACAATCAATGTGACCTCAGGTGAACTTCACCTGTTTCTGAGCAGTCAAAACTGCACAATTATCCTATAGGATTGGCAGACCTGCTGTATTCCCAGTGTGTGCCACCTGCAGCATGTTTGCCAGTAATGTTGCTGTAATAACAGAGATGAAGTCAGATGAAGACAAGCTTTGTTCCCTGGGCTAGTCCTCACCCAGCTGTTTGCCTGTGTGCTCCTAGAAGTGTTGAATGAACTCCAGGTGCAACAGGGATACACCTGTATAGCACATACATTTCACATACATTACAGTTCCCTTTGGCAAGAGTGGGAAAAACAACCACAACAACAGCTGTTGCTTTCAGCGGTGCCTTTCATGACCATTCCTTCAAATACATCCTGCTTTAGTGTTTATTAGAGTATAATCGCTAGCAGGAATAACAGCAGCAACACAAATTTGATGCTCAATGATAAAAATAATGAGAGAAATGGATTGTGCTTTAAAACTGATTGGCATGTCTTTGTTCATTTAAAGATGATAAAGATGATTCCTGTTCCAGTCAATAAACATGACAATCTTACTAATCTTACTATTTAGCCAGCAGCCATGCAATCTGCTCCTGCTGAATGGCTGAAGCTAAGCAGGTGTGGGCTTGGTTAGTACTGTGTTCCAGTACGGTGCAGTCTTCCCTCTGGTCAAATATGGCTAAATTG
This sequence comes from Synaphobranchus kaupii, assembly GCA_029718625.1. Lineage (NCBI taxonomy): Eukaryota > Metazoa > Chordata > Actinopteri > Anguilliformes > Synaphobranchidae > Synaphobranchus > Synaphobranchus kaupii. The sequence continues at coordinate 122,500,244 of CM056378.1, forward strand.
GCTAAATTAAACTGGGGGATGATTGCATCACCGATGGGTGCTACACTGGTGGTGGTGGTTGAGGTGAGTTTCCCCCTCATCCTTGTAAAGCGTTTTGAGTGTCGAGAAAGGTGCTATATAAATGCCAATTATTATTATTATTATTATTTTAAATCATACTTTAAATAATTGTGTATTAAAAAATTCACTTAATGAGTACTGTCTGAATGTAAGATAAAAATATTGAGTATTGAGAAGCTAGTCAAAGGAAGCACATAGCCTTGCTTAGAAGGATTCACTGTTCCCAACACATATGCTCAGTTTAGAATACAAGTAATACAAGTAAACAGGACTAGAGAAAATTAAATCTGCCAAGGAGCTTAAAAATATAGTCCTCTTGCTTGCGGATATAATGCATTTTCTGGAAATGAGAAGCTGTTATAAACTAAAAGCCTAGTTTCCTTTTTCAGGATATTGCACAACAATGCCATTCCCTATAATATATAATATTCACATTGTTAAACATGAAAACCCTCTTAAAAATGCTGTTAGCACCATATGAGGCAGTCAAAATCCTACTTTTTTTTTTAGTTGAGGAGTAAAACTTTTAAAGCTTGGACAATGTAATCACCTTTTTCCTGTGTAGAGCTGAGGGGAAAAAAACGTTGCAAAACTGGCTGTACAGAATAGTTTTTTTTTATTTTCATTCCATCGCACTCAGGGAAAAAAAGCCGTTACACGCGACATAAAACCAAATTCTGCCACATTTTCCCTGAGTGACAACGCCGCCTCGACAGTGACGGTGCACTCAAAGCCTGCACTTTTCAAGGAAAGAAAAACTAGACCACATAGTACATCTGTCTACAGCGCCTCTGGCTGTTTGCTGTGATCAGCACTGGCAGTGCTCTCCTTACTCCCTTAAGTACTGACGCGGACGGAAGCAATGGAGATGCACATCTCGCTGACAAATGTCAGCACAGCTCAACCCACCAGGAATCCAAACAAGCCTGTCTGGTTCACCTCTATTGTGGAAAGAAAAGGGGGTATACTGTCAACTAAATGTAGAGCAGACAGGGAATTCGTTGCATTACATCAGCGTCATCACTGGGTGCTGATTGGCTGTACTTCAAATCATCGACAACCAAGTGCAGTTTGTACCTTATCATCTATCTACACTCTATGGCAAGGTGCAGGGAAGCTGTGTTAGCGCATCCAGTCAGACGCGTATAGACAAAATGCTACATTGTGTTAGCATGTTTCATATAAATGACCAATAAAGGTTGTAAATCTCAGGTTGTAAAGGTTGAGTTCCCCTGACTGATACACAACACTTCATTATACCTGCACGTAGCAAAAGGACCTTCTAGCAGGGTGTCTGAAATCTATTCTCATTGACTACAAACGGCAAAGCAGACGACTGCTATTGGGGTATACTTTTGTGCAGGCAGTAGGGGATGGATCTTTTCCAAGACCGATAACATTTTATTGAACACCTTTTACAAACATTGCAGCAAATGTGGTGTAGAAGCTAAGGATATGTGCTTGAAACAGTGTCTTAGTTTTGACTTAGTTTAGATCAGCAACATAATTCACTTTCTGTAATTTTGGCCAAAGATCTGGAGCCATTTTGTACTTCAGCCATTGCAGAGCAGAACAGAACATATTAAAATATGAGCCTGTGATGCAGTCAAACACACCACAATGGTTTCAAGTGGTATCAGATTATCCAGATCCACTTGCGCTAGGACTCATTGAACACAGCCTGCCACCAAATGTGTCTGTAGTTGTCTAAAAAAAAGCGAAACAAAATCAATCATTGTTTTAAAGATATAAAAATAGGCTTTTATCTGAGCATGCACGTATACGGCACAAGACGGGTAATTGTGCATCCAATTAGCGAATAAGGCAATATTCCATTCGCATTTAAAGGGTACGGCAAATTGAAGTAGTCTATAAAACAATCATTTACATAGGTAGACCGACATTCATACGGACATTCACTCCACACAATAGATACAATAACATCTTATAATATTCACCACTTTCATAGCATCACAACAGGCACATTGTGTACCTGGAATCATGACTATAAACAGGCTTAAATGAAGTGCATCTTGTAGGGAGTTAAAACAAGTGAGCTGGTAATTAAACAATCACCTTCACATTTGCAGTGACTCTGCAACAAGCAAGTTCACTTGCATGAAGAGGATTAATCTTGGATACGTGTTGGTTAATCAATGGCCATCGATCTGCTCCCCTTCAGCCGAATCCACCATGGTTATACCTGGCTAAGCAGCAAAAGCAGACGGCTAATTTGTAACAAGACCAATACCCCCAGGATGACAATGTGAACGTCCTCCGCTCTTCTGCCCCATGCCGCGAAAACAGCGGCAGTTTCTCTTCTCTTCTCATTCACGGGACCAAAAATATATATATATACTGCATGGCCTCTACGGGCATCTGTTCATTTGGCTTTTTAAAATTTATAAAACTTTTTGGTGCTGATCTTTAGTGAGAATATTGCATTGCCTATACACATGTGCATTCAAATGCTAAAATAATGATGCACAGAGCTACCTCTATTTCACAAAAAAATATTTTAACACCTTTTTTTGTTTTTATTTCTTCAGGGCTGGCTGGCAAACGAAGCCTGTATTCCAGACACATTTCAATACAACATCAATAAATCAGTAGCGTGGAATGCCCCATGACTCCTTCAACTGATTTCTTACTTCAACAAATGTGTGTAATCTCACTGCTGGTTTCAGACGTGCGAGCGTACACCAGATTGTTTTTGAAATGAGGTGAAGGTGTAGCGAGTGATTCTGAAATATACCGCTCAGCTGGGAACCATGCGCTAATTCCACATGAAAGATGTGTCAGCCAGGAGTGGAAAATGGAGGGTTTAAATACCATACGCGGCCACAATCCAGGATGATCCCCACACCATGTGAAAGAAAATTATTTTGAAGGGCAGGAGAGGAGAAAGGTACCAGGAAATACCAGGGTGTAGGGGGGGGGGGGGGGGGGGGGTGTCCTCTATTTTGAGACTGTGGTCACGAAAGGGATCTCCTGTGTACTGTCCATGACCTCAAACTGCCAATTTCGAGTTCCGCTCCCTGGGGGGGATTATTAAATTACTAAATTAGCTGTATAACTGCACTGAGTAAAGCCCGGAACCCTCCCAAATCTGGAACTGAAGGACTGAAGTAAAAAGAGCTGTTCCACTCAGCGCAGTTATCCAGCTAATTCAGTAATCCTGCTTTGTGAAACTGGCCTCTGGATTACTGCACTGTCAGTGAAACCCAGAACCCTCCAAAATCTGGAACAAGAACTGTAAGGTAAAAAGAGCTGAAGTATATAACCGTTGTCAGAATAGGAAACGGCAGTCTGAGATAACTGCGGTGCTTAGCTCATGAGTTTCTGGCTTGATCTGTTGCTTCCTTTAGTAAATGTTGCATATTCATGGGGGCAAATGACCGTTATTATTTTCAAGAAGTCATTATGGAAATGGGTCTTTGGTATCTTAACTCTGCTGCTTACTTTATGATTAGTTGTAGAAGAAAGCAGCTGGCCAAAGTGCTGATATCCTTGCGACCCACGCCAGTGAAACACTTATCAAGCGCATAAACTTTTGCAGCCGGCAGACTGCAGGCAGGAAGTAATGGCCTACTAAAGGCTTGTAATTGGCTAAAGAGCTGACCTATCATTGTTGATGCTTCTTAAAAACAGTGCTAATTGTCTTTCAAATGATCAATGGCCTCCCTCGGCGGCAGCCGACGGGGCCAGGAGAGGGGAAGCTCCACCGCCCCAAGGGTTTGCTTTCAAGTGTTCATTTTACAGAGAACTTCAGGGAAGGCGGACAGGGAGAGGAAAGGCGGATGGGAGGGGTAAAAAAAAAAAAAGTTTATTTTTAAACACCACTTTACTGTATCAAAATCCAGCGGCCAGCGTTTACTCCCCACAAAAAGCAGCCACTCCGTTTCTGACTGCTGGTGTTCTGTACGTAGTTTTAACAACAAATTATGCTAGTTAGAATGTTGCATAGGGTCTTATCAAATCAGTTTTGACATAGCGCTAGAATGAACGTAGATGACATCACTAGGCTAGGCTCTTATGTTCATAAATAGCCATCAGTGGTACTGAGGTGAACGCCTTCTAGTGACAATGACACTCCAGTGAGATTGTAGGTAAGATAAATTCTAACTCCTCACTTTTAATACTGAAATAGTTGTCAGATTTAAAATGCCACAGTTATAGAGAACCGGGCCGGCCAGCGAAGGATGGGCACCCCCTCTCTAGCCAGGTTCCTTCTGAGATTTCTTCCCACTGGGGAGTTTTTTCTCGCCACTGTTGAGTGTTTTTTCTCCCCTACCGGAGAGTTTTTTACCTCATTTTGCTGGTTGGGGGCTAAGGCCTGGTTTTTTGCTCAATTTTCTTTCTGTTTCCCTGTGCAGCGTCTTTGTGACAGTTCTCTGTAAAAAAGCGCTATACAAATAAAGTTGAATTGAATTGAATTGAATAGACCTTGTTTAATTATTAATGGTGGAGTTGTGGAAGTCAGATAAAATGAAACAAGCATGACGTTTTCCTCTTTTAATGTACTACATATTAGGTCTGGGCGATACACCGCAACAATAATCAAGCATTGCCTTTCGTTTCATTCTTTTTTCTTTAATTATATCTGATGTGGTCGTAAACATCCAAACTTCAGAGGCCACGTGAAACGCTTCTGGGAAAAAAAAAACATCACAGCTGACATCTATTTGGTGTTGATAAGACAGCCAACCAGCAGCAAGGTCGTACAGCTTCCAGGTGATCATGTGATGTGTTTTTGTCAGTCACATGAAAGCCGCAAGGCCTTGCCACTACCGTGTGAGGCATTATTAAAGGAAGCCGATACGCCACCTAGTGGCGATGATTGTTATTACGCTTTGAAAAAAACAAAAAAACAGTCGATAATCCTCTATATGGTTAATCGCCCAGCCCTAATTCATATTCACCGTGCTCCCTTGTGTAGACCTATCCAAATCCACATCGCACGAATAAGTTCTCATAATGAATCAGCAATAAATTAAGCCTCTCAGCAAACAGACAGTAAAGACTGGGCACACATTCTACTGCATGCTGTTTTTTTATCTCTCGCTGTCTAATCTGCTGTTTTAATCACCGGTCCTCCCTCACTGTTTTCCCTCAGCAGCCCCCCAAGGAGCATCTGTTTCCCGGGGCCAGGAGCCCCCCAAGGAGCATCTGTTTCCCGGGGCCAGGAGCCCCCCAAGGAGCATCTGTTTCCCGGGGCCAGGCGGCATCTCGGCTACCTGAGCTTCTCATTTCTCTCAGAAACTCAAAGTCATCCAAAACGCAAAACACGGGGGTAATTTACAGATGGCCTGTGGCTCGAAACATAGGCTTCAAAGCATAGCTACATTTATACAGCATTATTACGAGCCTTTGTGTGTGTTTGTGCAGTGGCGTATGCTGAACTATACCTCGCATTGCCGTCGAACTATATCTGATCAACTTCAGTGTCGCAATTTTCCTCATTTATGGAAAAGAAAAGAGTCATCTCTCCATTCTGTTCTCAAACATCAGCAGAAGAGGTAAGGGTTGATTTCATTACCCATGTCTGCTCCCTCAGAGCAGGAATATGGATATCACGATGGCACGTCATCACCTGAGAAAGGGCGTCACACCAGCACTTTTACTTACAACGGTCATTCAAACTGTCCAACACGTTCGAATCAGGGAGGGATTTCTCTGTAGCACTGAGGTGGATAGAGGCTGATTTCATAGGCAACTTGCTGTTGCATATGAAACATTGTCTATTGAACAGGAAGTTCCACTCTGAATAATTCACTACGTATTCTCTACATTTATGGTGCCCGGGTGAAGACTGGTAAGACGAACATGTTTTATTTGTCTATCACCATTACTGCTAAATGTATATGTAGACACCTTGCATGAGTAATACTCCACATGTAAGAATATAGAGGCATGTTCCCTACAACCCTCACATTCATTGGCCACAGTATATACAATAACCCTCACAGCCATTGGCCACAGTATATACAATAACCCTCACAGCCATTGGCCACAGTATATACAATCACCCTCACAGCCATTGGCCACAGTATATACAATAACCCTCACAGCCATTGGCCACAGTATATACAATCACCCTCACAGCCATTGGCCACAGTATATACAATCACCCTCACAGCCATTGGCCACAGTATATACAATAACCCTCACAGCCATTGGCCACAGTATATACAATCACCCTCACAGCCATTGGCCACATTATATACAATCACCCTCACAGCCATTGGCCACAGTATATACAATAACCCTCACAGCCATTGGCCACATTATATACAATCACCCTCACAGCCATTGGCCAGAGTATATATAATAACCCTCACAGCCATTGGCCACAGTATATACAATAACCCTCACAGTCATTGGCTACAGTATATATAATCACCCTCACAGTCATTGGCCACAGTATATACAACAACCCTCACAGCCATTGGCCACAGTATATACAATAACCCTCACAGCCATTGGCCACAGTATATACAATAACCCTCACAGCCATTGGCCACAGTATATACAATCACCCTCACAGCCATTGGCCAGAGTATATATAATAACCCTCACAGTCATTGGCCACAGTATATACAATAACCCTCACAGTCACCACAGCTGCAACATTCTGCAGCTGGATGTTAAATCCAGTCCCGGTTCACATAATGTTTTGGTGCTTTTGAATATGTCCATAGATAGGTCCCAGCACACTTACTACATGTGCTCACTTTCTAATTCCCGTTACCTTGTCTCCTCTGTGTTTGAGTTCAGAACAGATTCTCAGACCCCAGGGAAATGGTAGGCCTAATTCCTGTGGTGAGACCTGCTGTCTATCACACGTAAGCACTGTCCCGCAGGCTCAGGGACAGCAAGAAGGATCATTTATCCCTTAACCCTTTCACGCATGGAGTCCACTACAGTGGACAGGCTTTTCAAAGTCTATTTTAACAAAGTCAAAAACATTTGTGATCTCCAAAAAATATCAGAGCAGATTCCTTGCACCTTTTTGATATGCTCCATCTTCTTACATTTTATTGGCTTTTCTAGTTTTGATACAGTGAAGGTCAAAATGACAGGTGGAGGTGGAAACATGTGGAACTCCCTCTGGTGTAGCCATGTAGCTGTGAAAACCTTCTATTCCTAGAGAACAGAGCATGTCAAAAAATATATATTCTTATTAGGGAAGATGCAAGGAGCAGAATTAGTTATATTTGTAACAAAAAACTAACGTAGTTCTTGTATTGTATACGAAAAACCTTCTGTCCACTGAAGTGGACATCATGCATTAAGAGTTGTAATCAACATGTGTGGTCTATGTTTTCAAGGGGCCATTTGGGGCACATTTCTGTGACCTAGGTGGGTGAAACACATGCGGAGTTTGATGTGAAAAAAATATTGCTCTGTTTTGTAATAATTCATGCATGAAAGGGTTAAATAAAATATAGTGGTAAACTGGGGTCCAGAAGTCGGTTGTGAGTGAAAAACCGAAACCACCAATCCCAAGCAGAAGGACCAGCCAGTGATCAGTGTTTCTGAAGAACAGCACCCAGTCACGTGACTGCTCAATGCTGGATGACACTACAGCAGTGGATTAGCTGGAGATTCAAGGCAGTCTTTGATAATCATATAGGCCGAGTGAGTATATATATAAAGTACAACACTGAGCATTGTTATCAGAGATAGATAGATAGATAGATAGATCCTGGTGGATGCGACACTGCAACCTTTCCAAGCATGCTTTAAAATTCCGCTAGCTTGTTGTCCTTCTCAAAAAAAGCTTCAAAACGTTTCGCAAACAACATATACAAATTATGAAAGACAAGACTTTGTTTTATTAGAATCAGCTGAAACCCCCAAAATGGTCAAAAATTTAGTTTTTTGACATAAAACCTTGTTTATCTGAAAATATGCTGTTGGGGTGGAACAAATATTCACAAATTGGTATCATGTCGGTTGGAAAACGCATTGCCCGCAAAAAGATATAGGCTACCGTGGGCAACCTTTCTCTGGCAACTTTTGTCGCTCAGTTGCCAGAGAAAGTCGCTCAGCTTCATAGAAAATGAATGGACTTCCGGCACCTGACCGAGACACTCACTGTAAGAATGGCGGTTGACTGCGCAAAATCCTGAGTGCATGTGCTGCAGTATTACAGTGGCTTCAAATCATTTAGCAACGTGTCCCACGCCCCTGGTTCTTATAAGTCAGCAGTTAATGCTCCTCAGCTTGTGTTCCCGTGTCCACAGAAAGCTTTACACTGGTATTTTATGCAAGGTTGCTCATCTCTTCATGCAACACAACAGCTCAATTCTCTTCATCTGACAAGCTTGATTATGTCGGACAGGCGCTTACAGTACTTATCTTCCTCTGCATGTCAATCAGCTGCGAGCGGCTCACAGGCCGCTGGTTAAGTAACGCTGCAATAAAGCTTAATTAAATAAGAGTTATGGTACATAATGTACAACAGACTCCACAGTTAATATCAAATGTGGCAGCCTACTTCAGTCCACGGTTCGCAAGTTGTTTTCAAAGTCCTGAAACCCTATAAATCTCAACACAATATGATTGCAGCGTCTATTTTCTGTTGTGGAATTTCACAACAGTGTCCCACAGTGAAAGTCGGGTTGGCACGGTGGTGCAGTGGTTAGCACTGTTGCCTCACGGCAATAAGGTACCGAGTTCGAATCCTGGCCGAGGGCCTTTCTGTGCGGAGTTGGTCCGTGTGGGTTTCCTCCAGGTATGAGTGTGCGAGTGAATGGTGTGTGTGCCCTGCGATATACTGGCGACCTATCCTGGGTGTATTCCTGCCTAACGCCCAATGCATGCTGGGATAGGCTCCAGGCCCCCCTGTGACCCTGACCAGGAATAAGCGGGTTAGATAATAGATGGATGGATAGAAAGTCTCTGTTTCAATGTCCCCAGACAATGGAGGCAGACTGGCCTAGATGTTGGTCCCAGAAAAGGGGGTCAAAGATATTTGGCAGCAGCCCAGGCAGGGGTATGATTGGAGGAAGGTGAGTGTGCTAAATGCACAGAAGGAAAAAAAAAAACTACATTTGAATTCATTGATTTCCTAGCAAGATTGCTACTTTGCCTGCATAGTATAATATCCATGTTTTTATTTTTACAAACATATAAAGGGAGCCCATCCACCTGCACTTTGCCCCTCCTTTAGTATCACTCTGATTTCCCACAATCCCCCAGCTTTAAATAGGTCACCTTCAGTGGCAAAGTTTTAGAAAGTTGTCTTGAAAATGGCCTATAAATAAAATGTTGTTTTCTTTTCCCAGACTCCTTCGCATTATTTCTCACATCGAAATCAAATGAGAAGTTTTGTCAACCATAAATTGTGTGAAAAGCTTTGCAGATTGAGCTTCCTGTCTAGACATAAAAACATCATGTGTACATTTTCCTCCCACCGGGGCGGAAATGTTTTTTTTATCATGTGACAGATTCCCCCCCATCTAGGCTTAAACTGTAAGTCTAACCTTGAATTCTTAATGGTCTGCTATTTTTGTTGGTTTGATGTTCATTTCAATTACCCATAACATGGAAAAGAGTCTTTGCACTGTGTATTAATATGTATATGCACAGTGCAGCTCATAGGCAAGAAGAAGAAGAAGAAGAAGTCATCATCATAGTTTTTAACCCTATATATCAGATTTAAAAAATACCTGACAATTACTGGTGCACTATTGCAATATGATCGATTTATTGACACCTAAACAAATGCAATGTCCAATGTAGCACACGTTCAGCATATTACAGAGGGACGTTATCAGCCATTTCTGCTCCAAACACAAAAAAAGGGGTTCAGAAAAAGGGGTCCGGAAAAGAGGGGGTTAAGGAGTCATGTGGCTGTTGGAGAAGGCAGGAGGAAATTACGCTGCTGTATAGATTTCTCAATGCTGCTGTTTCAGTGAGAGGAGACCGATGTGCATTTCACTACCCAATCAATCACCCGTCAGCTTTTTTCTGTGTATAACACAAGCTCAATGTCCTTCTCTGTGGTGCTCCTTGTTTTACACAGGCTTACAACACAGAGTTAACATCGAGTCACTGACTGACTCACTTTGCTTTTTGAATCCCCCCCACTCCCCATTTCAAATAATTTACTCTGTTACTCATTTGCCTTGCGATCATTGGAGTGATTCATTGGTTAAGTTTCAGCTCGCTTGACTTGTACAAGATTAAAATTAAAAAGTGCTGAATTTTCAAACAGGCTACCTGGATACCTTATGAGCAGATACAAACCATGTCTAATAACTAACTTATGCCCTTGTAAATTGTTCAATCATAACCTTTTATTATGAAATAATACTAATACAACTTTTTGTTGACAATATTATCAATTATTATTGGGGGTTTTTCACGTGGGAATATTACAAAAAATTTAAGGATTCATATTTAATTTTTTATCTCTTCACTGTAAAATACAAATAGTATATAGTTGTGTTCAAATAGCACTGTATTACCTGGCTTTGACAACCTCTGACACCCTTTGAGACAAACACAATTGACTAGGCAGTTATTATCAAATGAATTACCCAATACGTTGCTGAGAGAAAAAGTAAGTCATCATTACAAGCAAGCTCCTGTAAATTCACGTATACTCTATGGGCCTTAATTTACCATGGAATTTACCCTGTGCAATCATTGGTCATATTATTGGTTTTGTGTGTGCTAAATGGTTTTGCACCTGCTAAAAGTAAATCACACTCTATGTGCTTATCTGCAGTTATAGAAGTAGCGAACAGTAAAAGTTAGGCCTACCAGCTCCAAAAGTTAGGCCAACATGCTGAACTTCAGTTTTGTTTCAGACTCATTTTGTGGGTAGAGGCCAGAGTGGCCCGTCTGTCTGTGCCATGCTGTTCTCAGCTGGAGAGGCAGAACATCCTGTTTGATGAACCAATCTGTCACACCAAGGCTTATATACAGTATAGCGGGAACTAAACATTGTGTTGCGTGTCTCTCTCACGGTACTACCAGTAGACACATGATTGACAGAACCATTGGCAACAAGTGCCAGGGACATTTATGCAATCTGTAAAGATTTCACTATTAACTGGTGGCCAGAACTCAATCTCCTGTGCACTGTTCTTGCATGCTAATATGTGATGGTATTGAAAGTCGCATTCGTGTATACCACCCTGCTTATGCAAAAGCCCATACCGAAAAGCTGAATTTGACTGTCCCCTAGACAGTCCCAGGATTATATAGTTTATATTTGGTATTGCCGAGATAGCATAAGTTATGTGCATACATAATATTATTTATATTTTCATGAATTCTACTATAATGAGGGCCCATGAGTGACACAGTTTTCTAAGTCACAAGCACAGTCTAGTGCCCCTAATCCCAAATATTGAAGGTTTACCCCCCACCTGGGACATTAGCCCATTTTGATTGATAGTGACCATGGCAGGTCGCAGGTTGGCTCTGTTCCACAACGGGAGGAGTGAATTGGGGTTGGCCGGGGATTCCTTGGGTACCCACCACATCTGTCCCTTCCCACACAATACGCCAGATGGCAACAGGCCACCGATTGTTGTTAATAAGTCATAGACCTCACCTCAGATTGGTACTAGCTCTCCCATAGTACTGTGTGTGTGTGTGTCTGTGTGTGCGTGTGCGTGTGCGTGTGTGTGTGTGTGTGTGTGTGTGTGTGTGTGTGTGTGTGTGTGTGTGTGTGTGTGTGTGAAATAATCGCTGGCTCAAAGGTGAGAGCCATGGGGAACTGCACATGTGTCTGATACTGCTGTTTGTAGACACAGCTGTCACTTACATAGATGGGTGGAGGGATGGATGGATTGAGGGATGGATGGATTGAGGGATGGATGGATGAATAGATGGATGGGTGGAGGGATGGATGGATGGATTGAGGGATGGATGGATATATAGAGGGATGGATGGATGGATGGGTGGAGGGATGGATGGATGGATGGGTGGAGGGATGGATGGATGGATGGATGGAGGGATGAATAGATGGATGGGTGGAGGGATGGATGGATGGATTGAGGGATGGATGGATATATAGAGGGATGGATGGATGGATGGGTGGAGGGATGGATGGATGGATGGGTGGAGGGATGGATGGATGGGTGGAGGGATGGATGGATGGATTGAGGGATGGATGGATATATAGAGGGATGGATGGATGGATGGGTGGAGGGATGGATGGATGGATGGGTGGAGGGATGGATGGATGGGTGGAGGGATGGATGGATGGATTGAGGGATGGATGGATATATAGAGGGATGGATGGATGGATGGGTGGAGGGATGGATGGATGGGTGGAGGGATGGATGGATGGATTGAGGGATGGATGGATATATAGAGGGATGGATGGATGGATATGTGTTTTTTTTTGCTTTTCTCTAACCTCACGGTAAAAACTGAGACTGGATATTCACCTGCCAAGAAACTGGCATGGAGCCTTATATCTATATCTGGCAAAGGCGTGCAGGAAATCACAAAACACTTGCGGGAAATATGGATACGTTTTGAAAAAAGTTGTAATTATTACATTACATTACAGTCATTTAGCAGACGCTTTTATCCAAAGCGACATACAATAAGTGCATACAGAAACGTCATCGAAATCACTACAGAACAGACAAGACAAAGCACATCCTTCCCATAATGTAGCAGCTATCCCAAATGATGTGTGAAAACTCTCATGGTCGTGTATGATACAGACTCATGAATGAACAAAAAGCTCCTTGATGATTTAACTGGAGTCATGTAGTGATTGATTTGATAATGAACGCATCCTTTCTATCACTTGAGGAACATCTCAAAAATTCTAAAAATACTGTCCCTACATGATGCTGAAAAGCTAGTCCGTGCTTTTGTTACTTCTAGATTAGATTACTGTAATGCTCTTTTGTCTGGATGTGCAAATTCCTCTCTGAAAGGGCTTCAGCTAATTCAAAATACAGCAGCTCGTATTCTCACGAGAACTCGGAGATTTGAACACATCAGCCCAGTGTTAGCTTCACTTAACTGGTTGCCAGTCAAATTTCGAATAGACTATAAGATTCTGTTACTTACCTTTAAAGCCTTACATGGGCTTGCCCCCTTATATTTAAGTGATTTACTTTTCCCTTATAATCCCTCACGAACGCTCCGTTCGCAGGGCGCAGGCCTCCTTGTTATTCCTAGAATAGCTAAAAGTACCATAGGTGGTAGAGCCTTTTCCTATCATGCTCCTCTCCTATGGAACAAATTGCCTGCTCATGTTCGGGGTGCAGACACTATCAGTTTATTTAAAGCTAGGCTTAAAACCCATCTTTTTAGTCTGTCCTATAGTTGAGGGGCAGGAGTGGGTGGCTGGCATAAGCTATAGAGTCTCTGGTGGACTGAGCAGTCAGTGCTGTCACTGGATCATTATTGGTAGTGCTGTGTTAAGCTGGACCGGTCATGGTCTGGTGGTGACTGTCTCAAGCCTGCCCTCATGGCTGTATTGGCCCCTGCCTCTGTTTAGCCCTTAGCCTTATTCTGCCTGGGTTTCCTTATCGCACGCAGGCACCTCTGTCTCTCCTGCTCTGCTTGTTCTGCTACCATCTGAACCCCCTAACAATGTTTTTTCTTTTTTCCTCTTCCCTGCTCTGGGCACCTGCCCGGAGCTCTAGCCCAAGTTTCCCGAGTTTCCAGAGCCCTCCCCTCTCCCCCTTTCTGGCCCGGAGCTCCAGCCCAAGACCAGCTAGGCGCCCCCCCACCTGCCACTGCTGATCTCTACATGACGGAGTCATCAGAGTAGAATACCTCCCTATGAAATAATCAACCCATAGGCCAGCCGGGTTCCTCTCGAGATTTCTTCCCATCGGGGAGTTTTTTCTCGCCACAGTATGAGGGTTTTCTCTTCCTAGTAGAGAGTTTTTACCTTTTTTTAAATTTTTTTTATAGGCATTTAGCAGACGCTCTTATCCAGAGCGACGTACACAACTTTTTTTTATCATGTTTTACATATTATCCATTTATACAGCTGGATATATACTGAAGCAATTCAGGTTAAGTACCTTGCTCAAGGGTACAACGGCAGTGTCCTACCTGGGAATCGAACCTGCAACCTTTCGGTTACAAGGTTCCTTAACCATTATACTACACTGCCGCTCCACTACCTCTACTACACTACCTCTGCTATCTGGGGGCTTAGAGCTGGCATTTCCCATTTCCCCTTTCCTCCCCTTTCTGTTCTGTAAAGCGTCTTTGTGACAGTCGTCTGTGAAAAGCGCTATATAAATAAAATTGAATTAAATTGAATTAACAGAAAGCCCTGAAATTAAATGAACTAGGGGCATTTCCATTCTGTGAACTAACATCATTAATTATCTATAAAACACACCTGGACATCATAAATAAGGGAGAGAAAGCCAGTGTATGAGCAAATAATAAATTAAGACAAAGTATTAACAGTAAGTTTTGTTTTTACAGCTAAATTAGCAGTATATTTTTCACTGTTGCATTTCATTTTGCAGACAGTGAATGCTGAGACATTGGTCCATTGATATTTTCACTGCCTGTTTGTCTCAACATTTACTTAAAGTAGCCTATCTAAAATGGACTTCCCTTTAGTCTTTATTTTTTCAATGAACTGTATTTTAGATACTTTAGTTTCTTATGACCTGCTTGTTGTACAATGACTTGTATTGGGGCAATCGTGAGTTTGTGGTATTGAGCGCCACGACCTTTGAACCCGTTGAGGTCCGTTGTATCAGGGTGATATCACGGTGAGCTGCGGTGGATATCTATAAAACTAGTGAGTCATCAGCGAAACTGCCTGGATAGATAGATAGCACTCCGGCTATGTAGAAACATATCAAAATTACATTTTTGTATGAAATGCCCCAAATATTGATCATTTCCAACATATGGCACAGATAAGCCTTCTGTAGTGCTTGCACTCAGATCTCTTCAGAAGCTACTTCAGTGTATTCGAGTTTTTGTTCCTCTCCTACATTCTCCTGGCATCCAATAACCTAAGTTGTGTTACCATGGCAATTCTAAATCAAGCGTGCAAAAGATTCCAGGTGAAGAGAAAAAGAGCAACTATATATTGCAGATCTCTACCCTGTCATGATTATTCCATATTCTAATAGAGACCTAAAAAAATAAAAAAAGTTTTAACCACCATTTCCTTGCCGATTGATGTTTTTTTTTTACATTTACTGTATATCACAGTATAGGCTACCTGTGAACTGACGCAACAGATTTCTGCGAACCCATTTCTTCAATCGTCTTCCCGGTAATCCGGCTGTAATATTTTAGCTACACCTCTATTGGAAATTGCAGTTTTGCAATTACAAATCCACGTCTCTGCTACCATTGCCATAAGTGTATAATTAAGGTGCTCTTATTGTATTCTCCAACGTCCAAACCGAGCCATTTGCATTATGCCTAAAGTATCAATAAACCATTAGGCCCAAAACAGAGGGGTGTGTCTGCTGTACTGCTGACCATGGTATTTTTATTAATTTAAATTTAAAAAAAAATTTTTTGCATGGGGATACTGCAGAGAAAACAATTAAGTCTGGAACCTCTTATCCTCCACACTGCCTAAATTTTCTTTTTAATATTCCCCCATTCTATGCGCACTGGAGTGGAGATATAGTGCACTTTTCAGCATTAAAAAAATAAATAAAACACTTAGTGGCTCCATAAACTCTTTGGAAGCCCTCGTCTAGACAGTACAATGCCACCTGACTCTCTTTCCTCTCTCGTTCCTGAGAGTTTGGGTATCGACTTCTGCCAGCCTACCTGTCTGTCCAATCAACATATTAGAAATGTTACAATTTTGTTTGAATAACAACCACTTTTTATTATTAAAACAGTTAAATGCAGGTATTCTGATAGTTACAAAATATCTAATTGTAAAATATATTATTCTTTTTACACTAAAATGGCATTTGGTTGAATGACTCATTTTAAATATATCTCTTCATATCTACCAAAAAAACCTATACGGGATACAAACCACCAACCACACCTTGCCTTGAATTTAACATTATTTAGCAAATCAAATATACATTTAACACTCTCATCTGTTTTATTTTTGTTTTCGTATTTATTTTTTAGTTTTTTACCCATGTTCAATGATGGCTGTATTTCACCAGGGCAAGTCACTCTTCTTCAGTTACTCCAGTAGTGCAGTGGGCTATACAGTATACTGCATATGCTGTATATATATATATATATATATATATACACTGCCCGGCCAAAAAAAAAGTCGCCATTGCACCCGTCATGCATAGTGCCCACTGTACAAGCCTCTGGAGGCAGTGTTATGATCTGGGGTTGCTTCAGTTGGTCAGGTCTAGGCTCAGCAACATTATGCAGCAATAAAATGAAGTCAGCGAAGTACCTGAATGTACTGAATGACCAGGTTATCCCATCAATGGGCATATGCCAGGATGACAATGCCAAGATTCATTGGGCTCAAATTGTGAAAGAGTGGTTCAGGGAGCATGAGGAATAATTTTCACACATGAATTAGCCACCAGATTCCTGACCTTAACCCCATTGAAACGCTTTGGGATGTGCTGGAGAACACTTTACGGAGTGGTTCGACTCTCCCGTCGTCAATACAAGATCTCAGCCAAAAACTTATGCTACTCTATGGAAATAAATGTTGTGACATTGCATAAGGTTGTCGAAACAATGCCACAACAAATGCGCGCCGCAATCAAAGCTAAAGGCGGTCCAACGAAATATTAGCGTGTGTGACTTTTTTTTTGGCCGGGCAGTGTATATATATACGCATAACAACATAATGTACACCTGTATACATATACACACACAGGATGCACACAGAGCCACCTGACACCAGATTTCCGCGTTGCGATGCAAGAAGGCATATACCTGCCGATCGACCCACAATGCTTCACTGATAATAGGAAGCCTGAAACATAATAATCCCCTCGCAATTTCTCTTTGCGTGCAGAAGATTCGATGCACAGTACGGCAGCACGTGCAATACATGCTAAAAATCACGTAGGAAAGAGAAATGGTGAAAGCTAATCAAAGACATTACTGACTGAACACCTCAAATGCTGGCTCGCAGCCAGCTAACGGGGGACGCTGTACGTGTCTGCATGCTCCATGATACCAAATGAATAATGGTGTATTAGTAAACCTATACCTATCTGTGAGCAATAGTGAGATATAATGGGTATATCCTCCTAAGACCTGGAAATTCAGTTTTGTCCCGTGTAGGGGACTTGAGTCTGTTGTCTTAATCTCAACAACCATATAATATATTCTACGATGCTGAAATACACTACATGGGACATTCATTAAAAATTAAATAAATCATATTTTTGAAAATATTTTCACTGCAACCTATTTTATTCATCCAAGACACTTGTATTATGTGGGAAAAATCTATTTTTCTCCTGGGCCTCAGGAGGATATGTAGAGGCATGACTGGTATTAAGAACTAATACTAATACTCACATGTTCAAATATCAGTTTATATACGCATAAGAATATTGATACAAAGTCTTAAAGTGTAAGCACACAAGAGGCAGATCATAAAGATAGCAGCACACACACTACACCCTTTCTATATCATCAATAAATATATGTTCCGCTACACTAAATGATTCTGATAAATCATTTCTGTTTCCCGGCACTGCCATTAATTGCATATCTCAGCCTGTGTCAGGGAAATCTAAATTATTATGAAGAGGCCAATCAATATCAATTGTTACACGCGTACATTGGGCACGCTTTGAATGTGCAATATAAACTGGAGAGCGTATTTTGCTCTGCCTTTACGAAGTACACAAGAGAGAACAGCGGCTAGCATACGGGCGCATAGAGCTTTACTAAATTACTTTATTTAAATGAGCTTCCCTAATTGATGGTTTTAAATGGTTTTAATGAATAATACGATGACGGTGACTAAGCCTAACCGATAGTGTGACTATTTTTTATTTTATTTTTTTCAAGGTACTCATGGGAAGGACACATTGTTTAATTATAATTAGTTTTTTTTTTACTAATTAAAACAAAATTAAAAACAAAGTGAACAAAAATAAAAAAAATTGGTATGCACAGAGCATTCAATATGTGGCTGAGAATAATTCTTGTTCCAGGGGCATTCAATCAATAGGTTAGCAATATGTATTACCACAGCCTTGAAGGGGAAATTATGGTTTGCTGCTGAGGGGTGGGTTTTTGAGAGTGCGTGTGTGTGTGTGCATGTGTGTGTTTGTGTGTGCATGTGCGTGAGTCCGTGTGCGTCCGTGTGTCTTGCCAAGATAACCAGGTTATTTACTGCTTTCTGTCAAAGAGGCACATACGCGTTTTCTATTCTGGTTATGAAAGGCCAACCCCTGACCTTGCGATGAACCAGGCAAGAGAAAGGTGACAAAAGGCCAATTGTTAAATCATTTTAAAGACAGATTATTACTCTTCTTTTTGATCAAATTTGTTTTGGTTGAGTCCTGAGGGGAAGGCGGACGTGTTTCTGTCATGTGAAGATGAAGGTGAATTCACCAGGTGGATCTATTGTATACTGCATTCACACAATGGTCAAGGGTTGGTAAACAGCCGTGGGAGGGGCAGTTTATTCAGGCTCCGCATGTTATCTCACAACGTTGTGTCTTGGTTCACTCTGATAAATCAGGTCATCTTGTTACAGGGCTCTCGGCCAATGAGAGATTTAACGATCTGAGGTAGCACAGAATAATACGGACGATGGCCAACTGCCTTGTTTCCATAAACTTTATCAAGATACGGCTGTATCTTTAAAAAATACTTCTGTTGTCTCCGTACTGCATGCTATAATTCCTCTGCCCGTAACATCTTATTTAGTCCAAGTGACTCACTTGGCTGACGCATGTATTTCTGTAACTTCTTTTATTTTTTTATCATGACCAGAATAGTTTTTATCCTGCTGAAAACACTCCTGCATTTGTTTGGATTTTACTTCCATCACTCATCTCTATTTTTGGGAATTTAAAATGATAAGATTCTGACAGTGACATCTTCTTAGAAGTATAGCACCTGTACGAAATATCAAATACTTTGTATGTTTGCTGTGGACATAGGCAGTTTCATGAATAGAAACATATTTGAGATTAAATCGAATATGTTGAGCCACCAAGGAATATGGTGCTACAAGGTTTCCCATATCAAATGCTACAGTTTTGTTCTGCTGTTAACATTATCAGCGCATGTTCTGACATCAGCCAATTCACAAAGGAATGCTATCAAACAAACACCATTTACGATGGAACTAGTGATAAACGCTATTTTTCTCAGAATTGTTCCTGCAGTGCAGTGGTGATTACATGGTACATTTCGTTGTAAAATTGCTGTAGATGCCTCATTTACATGTGGGAATATGCCACTGATAGAGGCTTTGATGAAGGCAACATTCAAATGATCAATAAATATAGTACTGTGGGTATTTTTCAGCATCATGCGGTCTCCTTTTCAAAAGGTTATCTCACGGTGTGATTTTCCCCTATAATAGCATCATTTCCTAATGATCATGATATGAAATATAGGCTGCTATCCTTCCTGGTGTCTCACCTACCATACTGTTGAGATAACAGTCATCACGACCCAACACCAGTATAGTGAATATGAATAATCCTGCATTAATCAATACTTTAGAAATCTGTACACATCTTAGTTATAGCGACCTATCTAACTTAACCAACTCCGGTTTTGTCCCACACCAAAGACATGTATATCAGGTTAGATATACTCCTGCCATTGTCCTTGACCTTGGCTCTGGTCTCAGAGCTGGAGTTGGTCCCCGGGCGCTGCACTGTGGCTGTCCACTGCTAGTTAGGATGGATCAAATGCAGAGGAAAAATTACCCCACAGGGTCAACAAAGTATAACTTAACCATGTATCTCAGCTCATGGAAACCTTATGCTTGTGTAGTTAACATCAAGGAGCATGGTGTAATGGACAATAGAAAGTGTATGACTGGGCCATCGCATGAGAAGCATTACAGTGACCGCAACACATTTTTTATTTATTTTTTACTAATATCGTCATTTCGTTCAGTAGAATTTGAACATAAAATATAGTTCAAACAGGCTGTTGAATCAGCATTGCAGACCTTCACAGCTGACCACAGTATCTACCAGACCTTAAACACAAACGTCCTTTGGAAATGATCAACTGAATACAGAAAAAATAGAAACCCGATGGCAAAAACCCAACAGAAACGCCTATTTGTTAACCCAAGTTTCATAATCATGACAGCCCAACCACTAATATTCCAAAGAGTTCCAAGAGAATATCCACAGGGTTCGTTACGCTGAACCCACATAAAAGCTGTCTTTGAAGCAAGTGGATTTATTTTTATTTACAGCCTTTTCGGATACAGGAAACTGCTTTTTATATGTTCAGGTCCTTTAATTTTATCTTTTCTCCTGTAATTGGGTGATTTATGTGGTACTACTTGCTTTAAAAAAAATTAAAAAATAAAATAAAATTGATAACAGCGAAAGTGGAGACTGCAACTAGAGCTTATAATTTTCACCCGAGCCCAATAAAACCTGACCCGAATTCCAGGGTTTGGGTCAGTTTGGGCCCTAATTCATTTGACTCGGTTTGGGTCGGGCCCATAGACAGTAAAAAGGTCAGGCCCAGTTTGTAGCTGGCCCTGTACATTTTTAGCACAAAGCACCGCGCGACCTGGATAGCAGTACGCTATTAAGCTAAGCTATGCAAGTGACATAATGGATGCCTCAGAACCGGTAATTGTCAGGGGAATATGAAATGAGGCGTTAGCCATGAAAAGGAAAATCTGGACAAACTTTTACATGGTTTTTGAACAAGCTGCAAATGAAAGCGCGGGGAATTGTAAAATGCAAATACTGTGATACCCTGCTTTAGTGCAATAGATGTTTGTGAGAGATTTGAATACAGATTTTTTTGGGCTTTTGTTGCCAGAGCCTAGCAGTTGTGTACTGGCTTGATGATCATGTTGTAAGTAACCCAGCCAAATAGGCTAGGTATGTTTATTTTTTTTAAATTGTAATATGCTTGTAATTTTCTCTAATTATCTAAATTCGTAAGCTAATGTAGGCTATTTGGTAGCAGGCATGATTTTGATTTGTGCAGACATCAGTAGCATTATGGCAGGTAATGACACGCACCGGGGTGTGTCTACTGTACTGACGTAGTTATTAAATCAGGGTTGAACAAGCGTGTTATATTCACCTGCTGCGACATGGGCTCTGGTCAGGCTCGGGCTGAAAAGAATGCGGTCTCCGGGTCGGTCGAGCTGAGATTTTTTGGGCCCATTGCAAGCACGACCGAGAGCCATGTAGAATTACGCTGAGGGGGCTGCTGGGTAGAGGCGCCATGCTGTGGTGCAAGGACGAGCCTCACGGCCTCGGATCAAATCCAGACCATGCCAATGCCGACTGTGGCTAGTAGCCTCACAGGGCTTTTTTAAAAATCACTTTAATCTAGCGACCCCCGCTGGTCAATCAGACTGTGGACTGAATATTAAAGGCGCCATTGAAAGGTCTTCCTCGGACGCCAATGTATGGGAGCTTGGCGGTAGGCGTAGCAGGAGAAGCGTGGATGTCTACACTCTCCCGAATCGGCAGTGGGGCTTGCAGCATGAACTTGCCTGCAGTTATAGACAGTTGGCCATTACAAATTAGGGTGGGAATTGGACATGCTCAGCCGCACGATGGGTGCCAAATTTATTTTATTTTTTAATAAATAAATAAGGAAAAGAGTTGTGCTGGGGGATTGAAAATAAAAACCATACACACACACACACAGACATGAACTATCACACACATGCACGCACACACACACACACACACACACACACGCACACACGCACACACACACACAGAAACACACGCACGCATGCACGCACACACACATATCTATAGAAACACACACACACACACACACACATATCTATAGAAACACACACACAGACACACACACACACACACACACACACACATATATCTATAGAAACACACACACACACACACACACACATATCTATCTATAGAAACACACACACACAGAAACACTAACACACACACACACACACACACATATATAGAAACACACACATACATATCTATCTATAGAAACACACACACACACACAGAAACACTAACACACACACACGCACACACAGAAACACACACACACACACACACACACACACACAGAAACACTAACACACACACACACACACACACACGCGCACACACAGAAACACACACACACACACAGAAACACTAACACACACACACACAGAAACACTAACACACACACACACACATATATAGAAACACACACACACATATCTATCTATAGAAACACACACACACAGAAACACTAACACACACACATATACACACAGAAACACACACACACACACACACAGAAACACACACACACACACACACACACACACACACATATATAGAAACACACACACACATATCTATCTATAGAAACACACACACACACACAGAAACACTAACACACACACACACACACAGAAACACACACACACACACACACACACACACACACAGAAACACTAACACACACACACACACACACACACAGAAACACTAACACACACAGAAACACTAACACACACACACACAGAAACACTAACACACACACACACACACACACACACACACAGAAACACTAACACACACACACACACACACACAGAAACACTAACACACACACACACACACACACACACACACACACACAGAAACACTAACACACACACACACAGAAACACTAACACGCCCTGCAGGCTCTACACCTCTGTGCTGTAGTGCTTGCGGCACATTATTGAAACTCAACTGTTGGAGGGACATAAAAAAAAGTGTTACAACCTTTCTAGTAGAAAACATGAAAATTAATTTACTGCGGCAGTGTTCCTTAAAGTGAATGATCGCGTTGCAGTCTGATTCTCAGTGTTTTTCCTTTAGAGGAGAAAATCCGACCCTTTGTTGGACCAATCATGTGTCACTTAAACAAATTGGCCAAAGGAAATGTCAATTATGATTAGTTTTTTTCTCTTCCCAGGGTTCACATTTCGTGTGGACATTGGCATCATTCAGTTTTACATTAGTGCAGCATTGTATAGTGATACACGGTGTCCAAGGAGTTAGGGTCAAAGGTCATTATGTCTGTACTGAGCGCCACATTTACCCAACAGGCAAGCCTAGAACCTCAGATTATGTCTCTCTGGACACTTATAATTTATCTTTTGTATTGATTTACTCAGTTTAACATTAGTCCCTTGCAATATACCATAACTTTATGAATCTATAATCATCATAACATCCCATTTTTGTCCACTACTAAATACTTGGAAAAAACTGTTGTTTTCTTTTCAAAGGTTATTTGGCTCTTGAGAGAATGCTGAAAAATGAAAATTTACCCAGGTCAAATGTATTCCCAGTCAGAAGTTATTGCAAAGTCTGCAACAATGTTACAGTGAGGCTCTGATTTTATTCAGGCGAATAAAAATGCGGTAGCAATGTTTTTACATAAACCACATCTCGCCAGCTACAGTGTTAACAGATGCTTGTACATCTGCATTTTATTGTCTACATTCTGCTGTAAAGCTTACGGAGTCCCTACTGACCAGCGCTGCAGTTTTTTTTTTGCATGAAACCAACCATCCAACAAATCACGTTCTTACTATATCAATGTTACATCTCTATGATGTTTAAAAAAATAGTTATTTTCAGCAAACTGAATTTCATGCAAATTTCAGCAGTGATGGGAGCAGGGGCGTTAACTTCAGCAGTGACAATGACAACACTGTAAAAAGAAAAATGTAAAGGATTTCACAGTTTTTCTTTCAAAACACTGTCAAAGTCATTTAGCATAACTGCAATAACTCATCATTCAATGGCCATCCCATAAAATACCGAGACATATACAGTTAAATAACGTAATTCTGTTTTTTTCCCTTTCTTTTTTTTACTGACAACATTGCTGCAGCTTTTTTTTTATTTTTATCAATGGATGCTCACAATTTCAATGACCCAGTCGCTACCCGACAGCTAAAGTCAGAGGACGTTACTTAAACCTGAGAAATCGGAAAGCCGATGGTTTGAGGAGGAGGAGATGGGGGGGGGTGCAGCCTGCAGAGAAATCTGAGCTCAAAGGGCAAACTGTACGGAGACAGTTTAAACGGGCGGTTTAAGAATCTGCGATTGAACAGCGGGGCCAGCTATATGTGTGCAATAAGTGCCCGTGTGTCTAATAAGATCAAACTGAAATCCTTACAGAGCTTTAGAGGAGATCACTCAGATCTAAAAAGTACGGCTACAGAAGGATGATGCATCTATGGGAAGACTGAATGTGGCTTTACATATTCATGAGGACAATGAGGGATTCCTTTATCCGCTGAATCCTGTTCGGATAAAGAGCCTAGAGCTAAAGCTCGGTTTGTGCTTCACTTCAATCCTACTTGTGTTGTTCAGACCGGTCGGTCTGTTGACGTATTCTAATTAATAATAATTTAAAAAAAGTATTACATCGTCAAAAACACCACAGCATCCCCCCTCACAGCCAAACAAGGAAAAAGCTACAACCTGCAGGCTTTTCCTCCCTAAAGACGTGCAAACATGCGGTCTGGCGCCACATACTGCGGGCAAATTATTCGAGAGCACTAGCGTGACGGTAACATAGACGGAGGCACGTGCCTCGATGTGATATACAGGAAAATCATTGTAGCATATCAGTGTCCATATAGAGCATTTGATCAACAAAGCGTTCTACTGAGGGTCATTCACATGGCTCTCCACCCCCACAATGGAGGCGATATGTTACTGACAATAAGCTAAAAATATCCTCTTAATTCATGGCACAAAATGGGCCATGGGCTGAATAGAAAAGGTGTTTTTGTAGGCTTACAGAAATGAAAACCACAAGAAAATCAATGTATCACAACATGGCGCCACCAGTTTGATCGTTTGATTTTGCAGTATAAACTGCGGTCTCTGTGTATTTCCGCAGTCGTACTGAAAACAGATAATGGCTCTGTAATTTATCACTGCGCGCTTCGCCATATTGGAATCTTAATCAACTGTTCTGTAACGGCTAAAGCCTGCACTGCCATTTTGTTTTACTTCGCAGAACTAAAAATACCTTTTAATTATTGATTAAACCAATAAATCATAAACGCCAGAAATGAACTCCTTCATTTCTAAGCTATTGAGCTGCTGTGAATATCAGCTTTTTGAAGTCGCGTTATTTTGCAGTGCCATTACTTTTAGCTCTGCCGTTCGGCGCCTTCTTATTAGCGTATTCCTGAGGGTGAACCCGCAGCTCAGATCATCAGTGAAAACTCACAGCTTAATGGTGTGTTGTAGTACTCCGAGAGTTAATTTTCCATTAACCCCCCCGCCCCCCCCCCCCCCAAAAAAAAAATGGCTTCAACTCATACAGTATGTGAACATTTACTACATGACGAAAACAGTGAAAGTGAAAACCCTTCTCGATAGGCCTCCTCTGAGAGAAAGTCCTCTTTGCTCGTCTTTAAAACCAAGCGTGCTAATGGAAATATAAGAAGGATAGCTGAAGTGCTGGAACTGTTGCCTTGCCAAATAGAAGCCCCCCAGTGACCCCTCAGAGTGCGCTGGCTCCACAATTCTCTTTATTAGACTGGGATGAGAATGCCAGCAGTGTAATTTATGTGACTGTGTTATGAGCCCATTCTCTTCCTGCAACCTGTTTTATGAGGACCTTTTCACACACCCTGACCCTTTCAGTTGAGTTTCGACGCAACTGTGTGCTGTATCTCCAAACTTATCTCAATTGCAACTGTTAATTGTGCCTAATACGGCGGTTTGATCTGAACACATGATAACAGATCATATTTTTTCCTTTCTGGGTTAACTGTAGTCGAGAGTCTAGGTAAAAATGGCGAGATTCGATGGGATGAACAGGCCTGTTGTCATCATCGAGCATTTTTATGCTCTTATGTTCACCCATTACCTCCATTCCAAAGGCCTTTTGAAAATTACTAACCATTACAACTCCGTAAACCTTTAAATTAGAGTGGGATGTTGTGTAATTTGGCAAGAGATAAAATCTAAATGTGACTACTCTGGGGAAAGTTACACAACTAGGTCCAATATAAAGCAAACATGGGAACACGCAAGCATGACAGAGAGTAACCTGGAGCCTCTCTTCGCTGGCCCAGCCTATCAAACAGAGTAACTTGCAGACTCTCCTAATTGGCCTTGGCCTGCGATCACAGAACAGGGCAGCTGACCTCTCTCGGGCCCCCTGTAGTGAAAAGGCTCCTAAAAGCTTTCCCATGTCCCCCTTCCGTACGTGCGGGCCAGCATACAGCATAACTCTTGTCATGAGACAGCGTTAGCTTGCTGAGCTAAAAAAAAACAAAAAACACCCAAGTTCCTCAGCACAGGGAACCAATAATACCCTTTCCCTGACTCTCGGGAGTGATGTCATCATCTGCAGTGACCTCACGTGCACTCTCGGGAGTGATGTCATCATCTGCAGTGACCTCACGTGCACTCTCGATCCCCGCTGCACGGACACACCTGGGGAGGCAGAATATGCCGCTAAATGGATGCTTGTGCCCCACCCCCCACCCCCCCACCTCGCCCACCATTCCCAGAATGCTCAGCGGAAGCCCTCGCCTCAAATTTGCTGGGCTGCAGTGTCACCCACTGCCGGAAATCCTTATGACACTGTCCTCCACTTCCTCTCTTTCACTATCTCTCAGCGTGCTGAACTTTCACTATCTCTCAGCGTGCTGAACTGACTGCACCACTAATCATTTAGCCATTCTTCACGGCATGTGCACAGTATTTTAAGTTTTTTTTTATTTAAAAAAAAATTTTATTATCTCAGAATGCTTTAATAATGAAGCTAGATATCATTGGTGTCTTGGAAACCTTGCATCTAAAAACATTATGAATGATCTTTTTTTCCATTTGTTGTTTGTACGTTTCTAAAAAAATAAGTGCCTAACAATACATGGGTGTTTTTGGTCAGTGTCCTCCAGTGCAACAAGGACATTAAAATGTACGCTTTTCTAAACTACAGTGAGAATGGGGAGAAGCTGCTGCAGCTGCAGCTGGTTTCATTCTCACAGTCAATTAAACGGAATTGAACATGACTCCATTTTGAAATGCCCAGTTGGCATTGTGCTGAAGGTTTGCATTGTATTAAACTGGAAGCCATCAAAAGCGAAATGTGTTGGAATCTGGGGGAACCGTGCCATGGACACTGCAGCTTTCTATTTAATTTAAGAGTAGAAAAAAATATCCGATTTGTAAAGGAATATTTGAACTGTTTCTATAACAAGATTTTAAATCTCTGCGGGACATTTACTCACAGTCAATTAAACGGAATTGAACATGACTCCATTTTGAAATGCCCAGTTGGCATTGTGCTGAAGGTTTGCATTGTATTAAACTGGAAGCCATCAAAAGCGAAATGTGTTGGAATCTGGGGGAACCGTGCCATGGACACTGCAGCTTTCTATTTAATTTAAGAGTAGAAAAAAATATCAGATTTGTAAAGGAATATTTGAACTGTTTCTATAACAAGATTTTAAATCTCTGCGGGACGTTTACTTAATATACGTATAGCCTAAGATTAATATAATTATATCCTGGGGGAAAACTGAAGTCTTTAATTTTTTTTAATTATTTTTGATGCATTCAGAACATCTGCTTGGGCATGTGTTTTGGACGATCTGCGAACAGGTAGTATTATGTCAATGGGGATTTGTATTAAAAGATGCACATAATAAAAGCACCACAGAAAAAACGAACCCAAGAAAGAAACCCCTGTCTTGGATTATACTGTACAGACTGAACATTTATAAATACTCCTGGAAAAGGCCATTTCTGCGTGTAATTAGTACAGTCAAGTAATTACTTTCTCTAGGGTTCATGTTCAAACACTTTTTTTTTCTTCCGAAAAATTTAAGCTCCTATTAGATATGCATATAAAATTTTTAGCTTTAAGGTTTGTTTATGTTGAAAGATGTGGAAGTCATTTATAGTTAAGAATGTTTGCCTAAACTTTTATACACACGCACACATACGCACACACACACACACACACACTGCTCATTTTAAAAGAAAGGTTGTCAACAATATTGCTTATTATATGAATGATTGCACTGCACACAGGCCTATAGCAAATGGCATTGCATAAGCTCCACTCGGAAAAACAAATATTGTGATTTTGTTTAAAGAAAATACTCGATATTGAACATGACACTCACAAACAAAGACATCCAGTGTAGGCTCTTTCATTTTAGGCGCTGTCTAGCGCAAATACACCCTCTGGGCTGTTTATTTCATCTGAATTCTGAACATAAATTCCCGTGTACATTTTGCCTTATCACATGTATTCCTGCATGACAATAGATCAAGACAGAAAAAAAAAAGAATATATAGATGACTTTACAATAGTGGTGTGTCTCCCTGATGTCCCAAACATTTAGACTGTATGCATATAATGTTGAGATGAATAGGTAAATACAAGACAATATGTTTACCAAACAGGCATTTAACTACAGTGGACAGGCTTTTCAAAGTCTATTTTAACATAGTCAAAAACATTTGTGATCTCCAAAAAATATCAGAGCAGATTCCTTGCACCTTTGCCTAAATTTTGATATGCTCCATCTTGTTACATTTTATTGGCCTTTCTAGTGCTGATACAGTGAAGGTCAAAATGGCAGGTGGAGGTGGAAACGCAGAACGCAGCTGCCCAGCTTGTGTTCAACCTCCCGAAATTCTTGCATGTCACCCCCCCTGCTGAGGTCACTCCACTGGCTGCCAGTTGCAGCCAGGATTCAGGCAACTCGCACTCCCCCCCCCCTCCGTGTCAACGACTCTCGCTCGTCCCGATCGCAGAGCTTTTCCACCCTAGCTCCTCAGTGGTGGAACGAACTCCCCATTCCCCTACGTTCTACTCCAACCCTGCCTGCGTTCCTTCGTGGCCTGAAGACACACATCTTCAGACTCCACCTTGACTGATATACTAATCTAGGACCTTTTCTCATAGTACTTGTTCCCTGTGTTTTCTTGTCTAACTGTTTGATGTTATAGTTTATAATAGTATTTAGAACACAATTATAGTATAACTGATTTACCCACAGCTTACTGTGAATTACATTCAATGTTCATTACTAGCGATAGCTGCTACATTATGGGAAGGATGTGCTTTGTCTTATCTGTTCTTTTACTTCGATGACGTTTCTGTATGCACTTATTGTACGTCGCTTTGGATAAAAGCGTCTGCTAAATGACTGTAATGTAAATGTAATGTAATGAAACTCCCTGTGGTCTAGCTGTGAAACCCTATTCCTAGAGAACAGAGCATGTTAAAAATATATATTCTTATTAGGGAAGATGCAAGGAGCAGAATTAGTTATATTTGTAACAAAAGATTCCCGTAGTTCTTGTATCGTACTGAAGTGGACATCATGCATTAAGAGTTGTAATCTGCATGTGGGGTCTATGTTTTCAAGGGGCCATTTGGGGCACATTTCTGTGACCTAGGCGGGTGAAACACATGCGGTGACCTAGGCGGGTGAAACACATGCGGAGTTTGATGTGAAAAAAATATTGCTGTTTTGTAATAATTCATGCATGAAAGGGTTAATTACCCTTTAGCATTGTTTGCCCATCCCATTTGAAGGTAATGGGAGAGAGACTGTGACCCCAGAAATGGGTGGAACTACATGTTGTTCGTGACTCACTGATATGAACCAATCATTTTTCTGTATGTACAAAGCCTTTTGGTTTGTGCAGATTGACAGCACACATAACTTTACATTCATGAGATTCACGGAGAATCACCCCTTCCTACTACTATGTATAACCACAAGCCTTTTGTCAAATTCAAGCGATAAAATAGCTCACATTTAATCAATGCAAGCTTCTAAGTCACATAATGGGGATCCTATTTGGGAAATAGGCAGCTCGGGGGCATTATTGGCTGCCATGTTACACACTCACTTTAATACTGATATTTGTGAACTCTGACAATTTCTACATCAGGGGTGCACAACTCCGGTCCTGGAGGGCGGTCTGTGTGCTGGTTTTTGTTCCAACCAATTACTTTACACTTTTAGTTTTCTGACAGCTCTATAAACTATGCTAGTTCACGGTAAAACATTTAGGATACACTTGCACTCTGCGGCTGTTGCTGCTGCTTATACAAACGTCAGATCAAGATGTGATTGAGCCAATTAAATAATTAAGAGCGGAAGTTGGCACAAAATCCTGAAATGGATCGGCCCTTGTTACACACCGCTGCTCTGTATTTACTGTAAGATTGCAGATTGACCGAATTCCCTCTAGACCTGTCACCCCTGAGGTGCAGCACATCAGCTCGGACATTTCTAGGGGATCTCCAAAAAACTGCGGCTGGAACTCAGCTGAAAAGAGCGCACAGCGACACCCACATAGCGTGGGATGCAATCAGTACACATCGGAAAAGAGAATCAATAGAAGCTAAAATAGCCAGACCATCTTTTTCTATACATCCTCTGCAGCTCACACACCCAGTTCTATAAACATAAGCATATATGTGAACGTGAAGTTACGGCGCATTAATTTCAAATACGTCCCACGTCAAGTTTAATATCTGCTTCAGGAGTCTCATTAAGGCTCTTTTTCCATGGTGAGAGCTCTCGGGGTAAATTATTCATGGCATAATTCAAGAGGCAGGACCATATTTGTATGGCTTTTAGCCTTGCCCTTCAAGGAACTCCCCGATTCAGGAAAGACAATCGAAGCTGACTGCGCGCGTTTGGCTGCGAGCCCGTAGGCGTGGGGCAGGAGGGTGGGAGGCGGTCAGAATCTTCACCAGAATAGACCCGGCAACCTGGTGGAGCTGAAGGTCAATTATCAGAAGCCACAGGTATCAGAAACGCCTACATCTTCCATGAATTCTGAGACATCGCACATGCTCCTGTAGTCGTTATTGCAGGAGTCACCATCAAATTCCTGGGAGGGGAAATGTGTGATTTGCTCATGAACTGTGGTGTGACCGAGATTAAATCACAGTCAGTTAATGTCAGGTTAGATAACAGCCCCTCCTATGCCACCGCAGCGGCCCAGCCGGGTTCAATTTGGAAGCTAGTCTGGTTCTAGCCGTGTTATCGGTCCTACAAATAGAAAAAAGCCCCCAGATGTTGAAAAAACTAAATAAAAACTACACCAGGCAATGCAGGATCATATTTATATCACATTTCTATTACAGAACATCCTTTTCATTTGCCTCCTGAGTGATTTTCACCTCAGGGGCAGATTTTTAGTTTATTTTTTATTTTTTGTAAAAGCGAAAATCGCACCAATCGCCGCCTGGCTATCACAGAACACGAGACTCTGCGCAAACCCCGCTTTCGCATCGTTTGCTTCGCTCTCTCGGCTGTCGGCCCTGACTAACGACAGTCAGTCTCCTGCCTCCTTCTCTCCCCCCCCCCCCCCACCCCCCCCGCCCCATCTTGCTGACATCACGGGGTCCCCGTTCCGCTTGCACTTCTGCTTGCGGACGGAAGACAGCTAAATAGCAGGACGTGAATGAAGACCGGAGCCATCACCCGACGAGCGCTACCATCGAACCAGAGAACACCACATCATCTACCGCACACGGAGAGGAAGGAGGGAGGGATAGAGAGAGGCACACAGAAAGCAAGAGAAGAGAAGAAAGAGAGACGGAAAGAGGCAGAGAAATAAACGAGAGAAAAAGAGGGAAAGAGAGGTCAGAGGGAGAGATGGGGGGGGGGGGGGCAGATATACAAGGTGGGGGAGAAGGAGAAAAAGAGGGGATGGAGGGCTAGAAAGAGGGTAGGGAAAGAGAGGAGAGAGACACCCAAAGGAGAGAAATGGATACCGTCATAATGGAGGGACAGAAATAAAGGAAGGGGCAGAGTTTAGATTACGAGGTGCCGACTGGACTGTCAAGCCAGCCAAGAGAGAAGGAGAACAGGAGGAAGAGACAAGGACAGACGTTAGACAGAGCGAACGGAAGGAAAGGGGGGGATACGTGAGAGAGGTAAGAGGAAGAGGTGGGGCCTGTTGGACACGGACATCAGTGATTAATGAGATTAGTTCTCCCGCCCAGCTCAGATCTATTGGATCTCAATGTTCTTAAGGCAGCACAGCCTCTATGAGACACTGGCTGGACTCGTTTTGACCATGTCGGGCTGTCCCGCGTCACGTGGCGGGGGCCAGGGAGGAGCTCACAGCTGGAATGGAGTATAAACGGGCGCCCTAATCATAGGGCGTGCGTCATAAGCAAAGATCCAAAAACCAGCATGGCTCAACTGGAACCACTCTTTTGGCGTTTGTGGCGTGCTTCGTCGACTTCATCGCTGTTTGTGCAAAAGGAGCCATTGGGCCATGGTCAGGAGGCCTCCCGCATGCTAAATGAGTCCAAGCAAAAGCACATAAAATCCCACCCATTCATGTGGATGAAACTTTAATTACTTAAATTGTCAACTATATTACAGATAATCTACAGAAGTTATGTACATCAAAAGATTTCCTGACACAACCTAAAAACAGTTTTATTAAAAAGAATATATACTGTAATCAGCAAAACAAAGTTACAAAAAGTGTAAAGCATGTAAAATGCTTTGCTTTACTGGCATTTATCACTGGTAATGAGATGAAACGGCTCTGAAATTTGTATAGAAAAGTCATGGCCTTAAGGCAATAGCAGACCTCTTCCTTATTCCAAATTTCCTTCAAAATTCTACCTAATTACAGAGACATACAGGAGATTTTAAATAATATAAAGATGATAGGTGCTGCAGGTAATAAAAACAGTGGACTGGAAGATCAATGAAAGAGATGTAGCTGTTGATATGAGACAGACACTATAGGTAACTACGGATTGAAAAGCATTTTCTAGACTGGAGACTTGCGTCTCAATGTCTCAATGTCTATTAAAGAAACATGGCTATCTCGGGCATGGCCCATTGTAATATGATCGGGTCTCTGTTTGGAAGAAGACAGAGTTTATTTTCAATTTGAAATTACGCCAAAGACCCACCCTGACATATTCCCGTGATTTGTTAATTCAGCCATCAGAAATTTCTAGAATAAGCAATTCCTCACTCCCTGAGTCAATTCCAGTCGAAGGATAGCTCCCCGCAGGTAGAAATCGTGTTATGTTTATCAATAATAGACGCAGTTGTTTTTGAATGCGCTCAGTGTAGCATATGCTATCCCCAGTCTGTCACACACAATCACGCCTGTGCATTCCAATGATAGAGGTTATCTCGTGGATACGAGAAAAGAACTCAGAAGATAAGAAAGTCGTGATTTCAAGATAAAACAAATGCATGGCCTCTGGACTTTGAAATGTTACTTACTCTGCAATCTTTTTCTGCTATATTATTTTATTATTGCACTGCCTGAATTTATGTGATGGGAATTTCCCTACAGTAAATCTAGAGCTCGCCCTGAGAAATCCATCATTTAAGAGAGAAATAGTCCTATTTGTAGACCTATTTCTCTGCTGTCAAAATCAATAACTGAACAGTGCTTTGCAGTAAACCAAATATTTTGCTGTTTTCTTTCTTTTTTTTGTTTTGAAATTGGCTTTCTAGGAAATAAAACAGGTTGACCTAACTCTAGGTCACAAAAACGTTGTCAAAAAAATGTTTTTTTACATTGTACATGATAAATATAGGTAACTGATAAGAACATTGTTCCAGAGTGTTAAAATGTCTTCATTTACAATTTGCATTGTAACATTGCACTTACAGTAAAGGTGGCAGCACTAGCTGGAAAAATAGCTGTAAATGAAAATGGAAAAAAAACTATTAATTAAGCTAGCAAACTATAACAAAAAAGACCTAGCTTAAAAGACCTAAAAGTAAATACCTAGCTTAGCTTCTCAAGTTACGTATATTTGTGCATCTAGCATAATGTTAGCTAGATGAAGATAGCCAACATTATGCTAGATTTGCACATCTACCATAATGTTAGCTAGCTTCATCTAACTAGCAAACTATTTAAACAAACTACCCTTTGCACTGTTCTTTTTGTCTTTGCACTGTTCTTTAGAGTTGTGGGTTACAAAGCAACACTGAAGTCATTTTGAACTTTTTAATTTCCCAGAAACAGAGACTGCAACATCATGGCTAGGGCTTGGAGATATTTTTGAGATTTTTGTAACCTGTGGTTTCCTATTCCCAGGAATACAAGGCCACTAGAGTCTCTTCTCAAGCCTCTTGGTAAACAATAATCCCATTGCGAATCATTAAACATGTGGTTGCAATCGACACTTTATATATTATACATTCTACTGTAGTATGAGTATTCCAGTAAGTGCACTGAACGTTTATACAAAGTACACTGCAAATTATGTCAAGGTAATTTTAAAAAATCTAAAATACGGTATACGTTAGTTCACTGAGAATGCATCCACAAGCAAATTCAAATTAAGCTGTTTGCAAAGCATTTAGCTGCCAGGGGAGGTGCTTTAAAACGTATTAGAATATTGTTTTTTTTTTCCAGCGGTGACTTCATATATAGCCTGAATTTGAATTTATCATTTTCAATAAAATGTTTATCACATATGCTAACCAGTATAAAATTAAACAGCTTGTGTTGTTGGTTCTTGGTAGGTATGAACATATTATTTTTATTAGAATATAATATTGGAAATGCATATGCTAAATTCACATATGTGCCGAGCAGTAGATGTAGAATCTGTGTAGAATGCTGGAATCGCATGCATTCCTTTGGTAAACAGCGGCAGCAGTGTGTGAAAATATGCCGTTTAAAGGAATACACAGAAAATGCATACGCAATAAAAATGGCAGTTTGGATAGTATTGAAAAAAATGTCTTCTGTATTTTATATACCCCAGCATATTTCTGGATATTGGCCCAACTGTGCCTTAATCATTTATTTAAGAGATTGATGGTAATGCCCAGATTGAGTCTAAGTGCAACATTCAGCTTGTAAAATAACAATAAAGAACAAAAAAATAAATTGTATTACTAAAAAAAAGTTTCTGTTTCATTTCTTAAATCTTGCTGACCAGTAAATATAAACAGTATATACACACATTTTTTCCAGATTAATATCCTGAAAGAGCTGCTGTTCTCTTATTTCAATTATTAATACATTGTATCGCTCACTAAAATCTGGTTTTGTACGTCTCCTGGAGACCAGCAATGATAGAATGTGGCTTAAATATCTTAATAAAATGGATTTTGAAAAGCGTCCACTGTCACACAATGCTGCAGGGTTTTAAACTATCGATGCAACAGACAAGAGTGGAGGGGAATAGGGAGGAATAAAGACTACATACTGTATCTCTCTTTACTGTTCATCTTAGTCTAAGCACAAGGTAGTCAGCAAACACATATGTGCTCGTGTACGTGTGTGTGTGTGTGTTGGAAAGATATCCAGGTTATTTAGTGCTTACTGTCAAAGAGGCACATACGCATTCTCTATTCTGGTTGTGAAAGGCCAACCCCTGACCTTGCAATGAACCAGGCAAGAGAAAGGTGACAAAAGCCCGTTGTCAATTCTTCATAAAGACCAATTATTCTCTTCTTTTGATCACATTTGTTTTGGTTGAATCCTGAGGGAAAAGACGTTTTCATGTGGAGAAGAAAGGCATGTATCGCATGCTGCATTTGCATAATGGTCGGGAGGTTGGGAAGCAAAGCAGCCATGGGTGAGGTGTATAAAATAATGCCATTTTCTACAGTATTTTCTTGATTTCAAGGACAACTTCACAGATGCAAGTGACATGTGCATTTCTGACCGTATACTAATTTTGTAAATGTATCATACTATGTTACAACTGATACACACACGATGCTCCTTGATATCACACTGGTCCCTGTTCATGCAAGAATAAGGCCATTATGATATCACCAGCAATTGAAAGCAACTTATCATAATTAGGTACATTTATAATCTACTTACAGAACAATGTAATCATATGCCAATTAGATGTTCTTCTGTTTTGGATGACTGCAAAAATGATAGGGTCAACTTTTTTTTTTTTTTTTTAGATACCACATCAAATCTCCTTTTGTGTGTGTGTGTGTGTGTGTGTGTGTGTGTGTGTGCCTGTGTATAGCTAATTGAGGTTTGCATACTTTGCACGTAGATTGTTATCGTGGGAACAGTAAAGGCTTTATCTGTTTCTATATCTACTAGTCTGTCTCATTTAAATGCTTTTCTTTAATTGTGTAAGGTTAACCGCCAGAAATGTTTGTTTTTGTTTTTAAGGTACCGCTTCACGCCAGTACTGTTAATGCGTCACATGTGGCTCGTCCAGCAAGTTAAACAGAGAAGCCTCTGAATAGCCAATCTCACAGCCCGGAGCCTTTTAAAAAAAGAATTATCTATTTATATTGCACAGAGGCAACTAAGCAAAATTATTACAAAAGCGTAATAAAGCGTACGGCAGCCAGAATGATCACATTCATAAGGGCGGATACTGCTTAGTGGATTGATTCCGTGTGCGGGCGCGTTCGTTCGAGTTCTCTTCTCTTCTCTCTTCTCCGCTTCTCAAAGGGGAAACAAATCGTCCTGTTGAGGATATGACTCCTGAAAATAAGTGTTTGCAACAGCCTCTCGCATTCTCCGTGAGTAATGCATATCGAGTAACTCTAAACAATGATGAAACGTGTATCCTTCTACAGCGCAGGACATGCAAACAGGAGAAAACAAATACAATCTTAGGGCGAAGCCCAGTGTGCCTTGACAAAGCGCGTATTAAACGTACAGAAAAAGTGACAGATTTTCAATGAGTTGGAGCTTAGAACACATTGCAGCGCAGCAATGCATGTCAGCTGCTTCAAATGGGTTTCTATTTCACTGCCCTAGAACCCATTTAATGGTCTAAATATAGGTATGTCTATGCAACAGAAAATTATTGATTCGAATCAGGAGGGTCGCCATTAATTGGGGAGTTTCCTTGAAAGGCTGAAACACATTTTTCTAGGAACCCTACAGCCAACATGATTTGTATTGGGAATATAGCCTATCAATAACTTAAACTATAAATATTAGATCACAAGTAATAGGCTAATCATAAAAAAAGGTGATATAGAATGCACTTGGCACATTGAGACACTATTTGAATTAATAAAAACTGCTAGACCAAATCTGCCATTAGAGACTCAACATTTTTGAAATACCAATACTAAGGTATCACTGTCATTATTTTACCTAGGAATACCACCCACCATGCTCATCATTTGTAATGTAATGTAATATGAGCCCTAAATATGAAAAGAAAATGACAGTCAGAGGATGACAGAGATAGAAGTATTTTTCTTCTTCAGAAGATATGTTTGCAACCTTGTGCAAATCACTAACAATATTAGTTTATTTTCCCCAGGCTTTTCAAAAAAAGAAAAAAAAAAGAGAGACTTCGACCATGCTGACCAATAAAGTATTTATAGTATTTAAATGCTGTTTTCTCAGAGGAAGCGGTGATGTTCTTATGAGGACGCTGATGGCATATTGCACTGTACTGAGCTGGGAGTCAAATTCATTTCTCTTTTACACAGGTAGTACTCCCTCCCCCTGAGTTTCTCAGGCACATTAAATCTACCTGCTATGGTGTTCTGCCTGTCATTTTAACATAGGAATTTCATAATTTTGTATCTTCATGAGTTTGGCAGTCACCACAAAAGACAAAATCAATTGCCTAGATCCAGGGATCCCCACACCCAGGCTCAAAGGCATCCAGGGGTACCCCCACCCAGGCTCAAAGGCATCCAGGGGACCCCCACCCAGGCTCAAAGGCATCCAGGGGTACCCCCACCCAGGCTCAAAGGCATCCAGGGGGACCCCCACCCAGGCTCAAAGGCATCCAGGGGACCCCCACCCAGGCTCAAAGGCATCCAGGGGACCCCCACCCAGGCTCAAAGGCATCCAGGGGGACCACCACCCAGGCTCAAAGGCATACAGGGGGACCCCCACCCAGGCTCAAAGGGATCCAGGGGACCCCCACCCAGGCTCAAAGGCATCCAGGGGACCCCCACCCAGGCTCAAAGGCATCCAGGGGTACCCCCACCCAGGCTCAAAGGCATCCAGGGGTACCCCCACCCAGGCTCAAAGGCATCCAAGGGACCCCCATCATGAAATATAGAAAGATAATCTTTAAAATACAGTTTTATATTTTGAAATATTTCCTCAAATCTATGTATAGGCATTGCATATCAAATCTAGACCAGAGACCCCTAGACCTACAGTACCTTCAAGCACCCCCAGGGGTGTATGAACCCCCTGTTGGAAACACAGGGCCTATATGATGCATTTAACATCCAGCACTTGTATCTAAATATAGGCTAGTCCTAAATCAGTTATGCATACATCAATGCTTACTTTACTACTCCTGTACATATACAGTATATATATATGTCCCATTGTATGCCTGCCAAGGCATATACGTCTTTATTATCTTTCATATTAATGAGGTGAATTATTTTTTTCTGTTTTAAATGTCTAGCTGAAAGGAAGATCCTGTACTGACATTGGTAATGTAGCTGATGAAAGTACAACCAATAATTGCCTATAAATTATTTAACCATCGTTATCAATGTCCAGCTACTATTGCCACAGGGAATAGGTGGCAAAGGAAGTCTCTAAATTCTCACTGATACACCGGGTTAGACTGTGCCACATTCTCTGCTACAGTGGAGATGCTAGCTTAAGAATATACCACAACAGGACCATTGTTTTCAATCATTTTAATCTATTTCTTGTAATCCGAACACTAAGGGCCTGATTTAGTAAGGCCTTTAGCACACGCAAAACCAGTAACATGACTGGAATGATTGGTCATGGTATATGTTTTGCACCAATCATTGCCTGTGTTATTAAATTTGCACGCGCTAAAAGGTTTTGCATATGATAAAGGTCTCAAGTAACGGTAAATCAAGTCTGCAGTTTCATGAACAGATTTTTTTTAATTGACTTTCTACATGTCCGAGTTGTGATTACAGTAACACATTATGCATTTGTTGGCTCTGAAATGACGCTGTATACTGTATATGCAGAGTACAGGATAATAGTGCTGCTATTTGCTGTTGTTGTTTCTGTTTCTCTGTACAGCGTCTTTGTGACAGTTCCCTTTAAAAGCGCTATACAAAACAAATTGAATTGAATTCCTTTTTGGTTTATTTCCCTCATAGACTGCTTTATGGAATTCTACCCTTACTTATTTGTTCCGGTATTCCATCAAGAGAGTTTAATATTTTTGTAATTATGTATTGATGTGAATTATATAAAACTTGCAAGAGAAAGGATTGGTGTTTCATGCTCCACCGCAGTGCTCCTGATACTCAGTTCAGTTTGTTTATTATCACCCGCCAGCCTTTCTTACCCTTTGATTCTCTCGCCAAATAAATAGCTAAATAAAATGAAAAGGCACAAAAGGAATTGCAAACAAAGGTGCCTTCTGACGCAGTGTTTGTACAGCTGTCCGATCCGCGATAGCTCCTCTTTTCTACCTGACTCAAAAGCCTTAAAGCTGGAGTACGCAACTTTTATTTATTTATTTTTTTGATAGACATCGGGGAACAGTCATGCTCAGTTGGTAGCAATCATAGAAATAACTGTTGTGAGAGAAATCCAGCACTACACAGTGTGTTTATACCATCAAATTCTGCATTGTAAAACCAGCGATTCGGCCCACATGTTTGTTTTCAAAACAAAGTGGGTCAAAGAGAAGGGTTGATTGGCCTGTGGAAGCAGTGCGGTGGGGGTGTGTTTCTTTCTCTGTGGGCGGGGCCAAGGGGTGTCATGACTTTTTAAATGTTTTGACAACAAATGCGACCGCTGTGAAAGTTGCATACTCCAGCTTTAATATGGTGGAGACCACAAACTTCCCTGCACTGCAGGTAACTGCACGTCCAGTAAACCCAGGTGTGTTTAAGGCCCTGCCATGGAAGCCAGCTGCTCAGTGAATTTGAGAGGGCTTTATTCTTGTTTGATATATATATATATATATATACATACATATACATATATATATACAGAAATATTGGACAGTTTAACATACAGTGTATATACACTACTCACAAAAAGTTAGGGATATTCGACTTTTGGGTGAAATTTCAGGATGAACCTAAAATGCACTATAACCTTTACAGGTGAAATTAATTTGACCTTCTCTAAACTTTTGAATGCACATGTCCAACTATTCAATGTTTCAGTACTTTTTGCACAACTTGCTGTTCTCTAACAAGGAGCTGAACGGCAAAATTCACAACAGGTGTTTGATCCATGAATCGACCAATAAATTTCCTGGTTCAATTAGAATTGGTATTTAAACAGTCCTCTTCATCATGCTGTTCACATTTTGACATCATGAGACCAAGACGACACCTAACAATTGATCAACAGTACCTCGCCATTGCGAGGCTTCAAACAGGATGTTCTCAGAGGGAAGTGGCCACTGAGCTTAGAGTGTCACAGAGTGTCATCAGCAGGTTGCAACAGAGATACAGAGAGACTGGAAGAGTCACAGAAAGGCATAGAAGTGGACGTCCTTTGGCCACATCCCACACTGATGACCGCTTCATTGTGAACAGTGCCCTGCGGAACCGGATGATGAATGCCACTCAACTCCAGGCACATTTAAGGGAGGTGAGAGGCACCCAAGTGTCACGTCAGACCATTCGAAACCGTTTACATCAGCGTGGTCTGCGTGCTAGACGACCTGCAAGGGTACCTGACCACACCACCAGGCACAGGCGTCATCGTCTTGCATGGGCCAGGGAGCATTTACGCTGGACAAGGGACCAGTGAGCCTCAGTGCTGTTCTCTGATGAAAGTCGATTCACGTTGAGCAGAAATGATGGCCGCCAATGATGTTGGAGACGTCAAGGAGAGCGCTATGCATCAGCCACTGTTGTCACCAGACGACCCTTTGGTGGTGGCGGTGTTACAGTGTGGGCAGGTGTGTCTAGTCAATACAGAACTGCCCTACACTTTGTGAATGGTACAGTG
The DNA here is from genome assembly GCA_029718625.1 of Synaphobranchus kaupii. Taxonomy (NCBI): domain Eukaryota; kingdom Metazoa; phylum Chordata; class Actinopteri; order Anguilliformes; family Synaphobranchidae; genus Synaphobranchus; species Synaphobranchus kaupii. The sequence goes on from CM056378.1 coordinate 122,541,307, forward strand.
ACAAGCCCATACTACCTGAATAACATCATTAATCCAGTCATTGTGCCCCTGCATGAACAACACAGGCCTAATTTCATCTTCATGGACGACAATGCTCCAGCTCATCGAGGTCGCATCATTAGGGAAAGGCTGCTGGAGACTGGGGTACCTCAAATGGAGTGGCCTGCACTTTCTCCAGACCTGAATCCCATAGAAAACCTATGGGATCAGCTGACTCACCGTGTAGAGGCTCGTAACTCTGTACCCCAGAACCTCAATGACCTGAGGGCCGCCCTTCAAGAAGAGTGGGATGCCATGCCTCAGCAGACAATAAGTCGACTTGTGAACAGCATGAGACGTCGTTGTCAAGCTGTAATTGATGCTCAAGGGCACATGACAAGTTATTGAGACATTGACATTTTTGTTGTGGTATACCCACCACTGTTGTTGGCTTTTGTTTCAATAAATTGTTTGAGATGAGGAAATCACCATTGCATGCTTCTACTTAAATGCCCTACTTTCATGATACGTATAATATCACTGTAGCGTGAACTTACATTTTCCATAAATTTCACCCGAAAGCCAAATATCCCTAACTTTTTGTGAGTAGTGTATATATATACACACTGTATGTTAAACTGTCCAATATTTTTTGATGCCCAAAAATGGGGGGGGGGGGGGGGAACTATGTACAAAAGGTTCGGTAATTTATAAACGGTTCATCCGATATGGATGAAAATACCCTCAAGTTAAAGCTGACAGTCTGCACTTCAACCACATTGTCATTGTATCCTTTCAAACTCAAAGTGCTAGAGTACAGAACCAAAATAAGAATGAGACAACTGATAGTTTTGCAGTGGTCTCTTAATTTTTTCCAGAGCTGTATATATATATATATATATATATATATATATATATATATATATATATATATATATATATATATATATATATACAGTATATAAATATATATACAGTATAATGGAAATCCAAATGTGTAGGGAGCACAGAATGACCACAGAACATATTTAGAGAATAAATGCTGTAAGTGCACATTCTTGTACCAAACAATGAACATTTATTTATTTGTGTTAAATTCCATATAAATGTTTTCCATCTCCACATTGTGAGACTATATGAGATATAGCTGGAGGGAATAGATAAAATATAGATTTGAAACTATAGTAAATGGGGATAAAATGTGACTAAAGTTTATGTCCTAAGATTTAAAACCCATAAGCTTCTGGTATCTCTTGACAGAATAATTTTAAGAAGGGTAAAAAAAAAGGTGTTCTTGCACTTTCAATGCAAACAATATTTTGAGTGCATTCAAATAATATCCTATACCGTGGCTGCTGTACTTTATAGCTTCAGCATCAGCAACAATCATGGGTTTTATTTTTTTCCCCCATTGGCCATCCAACACCTAACAAAACCTATCCAACGGTACAGTACATTCACAGTCATGAGACAGAAAGAAAAGCAGACACTTCTCACTTTCTGAAGTTTTGCAGTGAGAGATAAAGATTGATGGGAAAGCTTTTAACCAATAAGGGGGCAGTAAGTGGAAAGGTGCGGAAGAGGTTTTTATTCCATGTAGAATGTGTTCCGCTCTCTAACAGGGACACTCATGGGTGCAGTGTGCATGCCAAGTCTTTGGCTTGCTTTCTTTCCTGTACTGTTGGGGCAGAAGCTGTCTTTTTCAAGGGCACATTTTCAGAAAACAGTGGGCTATGAACACACACACACACACACACACACACACACACGCACGCACGCACGCACGCACAGGCACACGTACACACACGCACGCATGCACGCACGCACAGGCACACGTACACACACGCACGCACGCACAGGCACACATACACACACGCGCACACACCCACAAACATAATACATGGCCAATTTAATAATAGCATTAAAAGGATCTTTTTGATTTCCAATGAAAATACAGTATGTTCTATTCCTAATACCGGATGGCACGGTGATGCAGTGGATAGAACTCACAGCAAGAAGGTCCTGGGTTGTAATCCAGGCCAGGGGCTTTTCTGTGTTTGCATGTTCTCTCCGTGCACGTAGTTTTCCTCCCACAGTCCAAAGTCATGCAGGTTAGGCTAATTGGAAACTCTAAATTGCCCGTAGGTATAGTGTATGGTGACTGTGACCTGCAATGGATTGGTGACCTGTCCTGCGGGTATTCCTGCCTCTCACCCAATGCATGCTGGGATAGGCTCCAGCCCCCCTACTGAAACAAGCATTAATGATGCACAGACTTCTGTAAATGAAACAAGAAATAAAATAAAAAACAAATCTACTGTATACTGATGTATTTTGTCTGTATTTCAAATGTCAGCTATAATTTAACTCGAGGAATCAGAAGTCTCACGAGCAACGGAGAAAGGAATGAAATAGAAACCATACCCTCACAGGAATAAAATTAAATAAAAATCATACCCACACCGAAATAAATTTAAAATAACCATACCCACACATAAATAAAATGAAGTAAAAACCACACGCCCAGAAGATTTACGATAATACTTAATTTAGCTAATGTACATTTAAAATGATATACAAAAAGAAAAAGAAAAAACAGTATGCCTAATGTTCTTGATGCATCAGCCTGGTCATGTAAAAGTTGCATGTGCCTATCTATACGTGAAGCTTTTGCAATCAGAGCAAAATTGGGTTCTTGGCTGGGGCATCAGATAACTCCACAGTAAGGAATGCCCCACAGGTTATATACATAAGAACAATGTCAGAATGCAATGGCACTGTGAGATGGAAATGTAATACTGCAAGAGGTCACTAAAGCTCTGATTACTGAGACGAATTATAATGCAAGCTCCCTGATTGGTCCCTCAGAAGAGGAATTGCTAATCATACTACATTCATAACAACATTTCACAACAAAAAAACAAAAAACTTACACTTGATTGGCTTTACAATGCCTTGTATTCCCAACCAACTTTCATTTAACTCCAAAATTAGAATAGAGTTCTCAGGTAACTAGTTAAAGGTAAAAACAAATAAATACATTTAAAAAACTTTATTCTTGCGCCCCAATTTTAGGCCTACAATTTAAATCTTAAGTGCATCTCAAGTCACCCCTATGCCACACAGATCTGAGCAAAGAACAGTGTAGCTGAACCACGGACAGAGCAGAGAGAGATAGCACAGCCCCATCAGGGGAGAGGCCTACAGCTCACTCACAACAGCTAGCAAGCTGGGAGAAGTTGGGGATTTCTTTAGAGGGACTATATTACAGTGATAACTTAAGCCCACTCCACCACAGCAGACTCCTAGTCACAGTTAGCTAACAGCACATAGCACACATAGCTCATTCACTTTAGAGGCCTTTAGCATTAGTTTGGTCCTTCGGTATGTGCACTTCAGTGGTTCATACTAAATACCAGTGGTACCAGGGTGTGAAATTAACACCCGCCACCAGCCAAATGCTGGTAAAACGTTGATTGTGGCTGGTAAGAGTTTTGACGCTAGTGGCCACTTTGGTAGGTTACCAACCAGGTTGTGTTACATTGCAAACTTCTATGTGGCTGGTAAATTGAAAATGGCTGGTGATTTTTAGAATCCACACCCACAAGCCAGTGGGTGAAAAGGTTAATTTCATACCCTGAGTGGTACCCACAGTGTGGGGCAGAGAGACAAGGGAGGGGGGGTGGCGGTGTTGAAGCTTGAAGAAAGTATGTCCTACTACCAAAGGGGGGCCTTACTGGAAAAGTTTAGGAACCACTCCTGTACACCACTGTACATATACAGGATACTATATAGATATCTTGTCTCCCTGGTTCCCATCTTACAATAGTGAAAAATGATACTGACATATCCCAACAGTCTCCTGTGGCTAATTGCACACAGAGGTGGTAATGGCCTGGGACTGGAACAGCATTTACCCTGCCAGTTAATGTTTCTGCACACGTCGTTCAGTCCTGCTCCTTAATTAAAAAATATGCGTGAAACAACAAAAAAAAAAGCCAATTTTGCAGCTTGTACATTTTGACAACACATCTCGTGAAAAGTTTTGTTTTTAGTACATTAAACAAGCAGTGTTCAAATGAGCTTATTCAACATTTACATTAAAAAAAAAAGCATTTCTCTTTAACCCAGCCGTGCTTGAAATGCATATGCATATTTATCTAGCTATACCATCATCCCTGAATACTTCCCTTTTGTCGTTTATTGTCGTAACCAAATGTTTATGCACGTTTTTGAGTGATAAGACTTTACAGGTACTAACACGCCGTCTGTCATCTTAATCAGTTTTAATCAAAGCGACTACAGCCACCGAATCCCTGGCAAGAATTTTACAAGTCTGTGTTTACTACACACATATGCTAATTCCTTCCAGCCTGCTATTTATAATTGTGGCGCCCGGTACAACATGCTGCTCGCTGATTATGGTAAACGTGCGGCCGCTTTCTTTTTCATCCTCTTGTTGCAAAGTGACATCGAGGCTTTTATTCCACCTGGAGAAGTTTGCACGTCTGCGGGGCCATAAATCAAAGAGAAGATCCGGTTGCGGGGCGTTTAAATGTAGAAAGCGAGAGAGGATCGGTGCAGGCGGCATTGACGGACAGGGTTGATAAATCACCAGGGTGACAGTTCCTGAACAGTTGTGATACTGGAACAATTGTGACATGTGTCGGCAATGTGGGGACAGTGAATGGAGTGTCACACAGCTGTAAGTGTAAACGCTGCCTGGAGATAAGCTAAGCTGTTAGCATAGCGCACTAGCGCCCAGATTGATTTATGACAAACAACAGCGTTTATTTGATCTAGTCCTCTTTTCTGTTCTGTCCTGGTGAGGTTTCAAAAAACACCATTTGTGCAAAAACACTGAATCTCTCATACACACACACACACACACACACACATGCACCTACACACACATACACACACACACACATGCACCTACACACACACACACACACACACACACACACACATGCACCTACACACACACACACACACACACAATCTTGTTTTGTTCTTGCTGCTGAACAAATGTAGCCTATTTTGTGTTGCTTCATCACTTAATGAATAAATAATTAGATTTTATAAGATACTCATTTAAATAGCATTTTAGTACACGGTCATTATAGCATATGTGACTTCTATGCTGGATGCAGTTGATGGATTATATGAAATATGAAATGACAAATATTGAAAAATGTATTCCTTCAGCAGGCCCATGCCTCCCAGGTGATGTATGATAGCATAATGATCATGTCCAACACTTGGGTATACATTTTATCACCATCTGAACGTGCTTGTCTGCACGTGTGATCTTGACTTTTATGTATCATATCTATACTCATAAGTTAATGTCTGTCTATGTGGTCTATACATGAGCATGCTGGTGTGGTGTTGCTGTACGTACTGTACATAAGTATCGCAGTGAATGGATGTGTACGTGAGAGAGAGAGAGGGTGAGGCAGTGAATGGCTGTGTGTGTGAGAGGGTGAGGCAGTGAATGGATGTGTGTGTGAGAGGGTGAGGCAGTGAATGGATGTGTGCGTGAGAGAGAGAGAGGGTGAGAGTGAATGGCTGTGTGTATGAGGAGAGGGTGAGGCAGTGAATGGATGAGTGTATGAGGAGAGGGTGAGAGTGAATGGATGATTGTATGAGGAGAGGGTGAGAGTGAATGGATGAGTGTATGAGGAGAGGGTGAGGCAGTGAATGGCTGTGTGTATGAGGAGAGGGTGAGGCAGTGAATGGATGTGTGTGTGAGAGGGTGAGGCAGTGAATGGATGTGTGTGTGAGAGGGTGAGGCAGTGAATGGCTGTGTGTGAGGAGAGGGTGAGAGTGAATGGATGAGTGTGTGAGGAGAGGGTGAGGCAGTGAATGGATGTGTGTGTGAGAGGGTGAGGCAGTGAATGGATGTGTGTGTGAGGAGAGGGTGAGGCAGTGAATGGATGAGTGTGTGAGGAGAGGGTGAGAGTGAATGGCTGTGTGTGTGAGGAGAGGGTGAGGCAGTGAATGGATGAGTGTATGAGGAGAGGGTGAGGCAGTGAATGGATGTGTGTGTGAGAGGGTGAGGCAGTGAATGGATGAGTGTATGAGGAGAGGGTGAGAGTGAATGGCTGTGTGTGTGAGGAGAGGGTGAGGCAGTGAATGGATGAGTGTGTGAGAGGGTGAGGCAGTGAATGGATGAGTGTGTGAGGCAGTGAATGGTTGGAGTGCTTGCGGAGAGACAGTGAGGGCTGGTGAGGGTTTGTGAGGGCTTGTGAGGGACGGCTTTCTCGCTAATGCGTTCAGCGGCTCTGTGGAAAAGTGCACTGCTGGTGCGATGCCTGAGTCAGCTGGTGTTGTCTTTCAAGCGAACGTCATGGCGTTAACCCTCTGCATTCACCACCACGATGGAGAAAAGCAGAGGGAAAACCTCGCAAAACGCTCAGGATGGGCTCCCGGTTTCCCCCGTTCCTAAAACTAATGGAGTGGACATCTCCCCCTTTTTTTGGGACACGTTCTGAAATAGTCAATAAATAGGATAACAGATTTACCGTTTCATTGCTTCGATACTTAGTCCTGCATGCAGGTGTGTACAGAACACACTCCTTCGGCTTCACTGCTAGTTTGTGTCAGGATTTCTTACTCAGGTAAAGGGGTCAATTATTCTCATTTCATTTCAGCCCACTGGCCATGGAAGTAAATTAGACTCAAATTGCCTTCCCATTAACGGTAGTGTGATACGTGAGCTCTGTCCCTCAGCCTCAGGCACATATGCTGGATATATTCAAAAGCGTCCTGCGTTTACTCATTTAGAGCGGTGCTCCCCAACCCTGTTCCTGGAGATCCACCGTCCTGCAGGTTTTCACTCCAACCCTAATGGGACACTCCTGATTCTACTCATTAGCGGCTCACCGAGATCTCTAGCTGTTGAGAGAGTTGTGATTTGTTAGGGTTGGAGTAAAAACAGGGTTGAGGAACAGGGTTGGGCACTGCTGTATTAGAGGACTCTGCCTGAATGTGGCTGTCTCTTTTGACAGTAATCTGACTAAAATTAACAGCAGTTTGTATATAAAGATACTGACGCCATAAGGATACCAAACCTCTTTCAGCTTTACAACAGCATCCATGCTCTGGACATGACTTTCAGTTAATAAATCCACTGCCCTTTACGCAAAGATTAAGGTTTGGATTCAACACTTGCCTTTATCTTTTATTAGTTTTTTTTTAAATGCAAGTGCTTTTTTCTTTACAGATGTGATTACTGACCTCGCATAACTGTGTTTGAAAAGAAGAACAAACACTCAAGTTTAGTTTTAGGTGAAATGGAAGGATAAGTGCTTATTGAGCTGAGCTTCATTTAAAGATTCTGAAAATAGCATCCTGGTTCTTCTTCACAGTAATCTTCTAAAAACATGACTTTCAAACTAGCTACCTGCTTATTGCGCATCAACATTCAACCTGAATATAAATGCTAATTTCCAAAAGCTGCCAAGATATGCAGTAAGCTATTTATTCATGCCTTCTTGATTTATAGCAATTCCAGCATAAATATTTATTTTACCATTAAGAGCAACATATAAACAACCCGTTTCCAAATATGCTATAGCCAATGTTAATGGCATTAACGTGACTCTAAATTAAAGTATCCTTCATAACTCTCATCATTGCTTTGCCGCAGTTACAATGACAGACTTCAACAATAGTAATAAAACTGGAATATGGATGACAGCAACAAGAGAAAAAGACGTTTGCTTTATATAGCTATCAATATTTCTTACAAGACCATTAAAATGGAACTCGTCAAATACTGCAAGGACAATAATTGAATTCCCTGCAAGTAGAAATGTATCTGAATCTCTTCACAACACAGAATCAGGTATTTCTAGGAGCTCTGGTTAATGAAAACTGTAGAGCTATTGCCAATGTAATGATAAATATACACCACGCCACATACCTACTCCATAATCCAGAGACAAAATGGCTGAGTTATGTTACCTTTAGTAAAAATACAGTAGAAGTACTTAAGACCTAAGATTATCTGATGGCAATTATGAAAACAGTTAAGTCCAAGTCCACCAACAGAGCCAGTGAGCCTAGCAGGGAAACATCAATAGCCATCGATCTCCGTTGTGGGCTGGAGAGTAATGTTCAATAGCAGGTGGTGACTGCGTACACCTCCACCGTTGCTTTTGCTGACAGAGGTAAAAAGCAGAGTTACTGGGAGGCTGAATTGAGCCTGATGCAGTGCAGGGAGACATGACGTCCGTAGGCCTCGTAGGGAGCTCAGAAAATTGCCCTTTTGCTGCCTAATACTGCCTCATCAGAGCTTGGCAAGAGGAGGTTTGACCATCACGTTATTTATAGGGTTGCCGGTTTGGTGAATGCCTAAAACGTCTTGTGAGAATGGTCCGGAAATACATGGAATATTAATTAATCACTCCCATATTAAAGAGAGGAATTCTGTGGTTAGTCTAACTAGTATAGCTAGTTTAGTTACAGGAGTAGTTTACAGTATATTGTAACAACACTAACAGGTAACGTGTCTTCATACACTATGCTCTCGTTCTAAGATTTGCAAGTTAACTGAACGGAGAAAACGTTATTCTTTCAGTGGCAATTGTAATATACAAAACATACTCAAAAAGTGCTTTGGTAATAATATTATTGCTTGTATCATGCTCGGCGCTAATAGGCCCCGTTTGTGCTGATTAAAAACCGGCTAGCATACCTTAGGGATAATTACAATAAGAAACCTTGCTCATATTCTCCACGGAGCAACTAATTATAAATACCTCTAGAGCTCCAACATGAAGAGTCACTTCTCCAGCAGACTTTCAGTGTGAGTCGAGCGCTTTCTCATTGTTTGTTTTCTAAGAATAAATCTGGATACCTTGTGAGTATACCTCCAGGATTTGCATAATTCCAGGTTATTATTATCCTCCCTGGTTACACAATGAGAATTAAAGCCACTGTCCGTCCTCAGAGAGTGTCATTAATTGATTGAACCTTTTTGTAGAACAAGCAATTCCCGTCTCTGACCCTGCATAGTCAATAATCGTCTCATTTTTTAAAATCAAAACAAGATCTCCTCATTTACTGAACATAAAAGAACATGAAGGTAACGTCCAAACATGTTGTCTAGAACATGTGATGATAAGAGGTTTAGAAATGAATGCTTTGGCAGCAGAAATTAAGAAGCAGTGTGCTTTAAACAGCTCTGTATGGGTAGAGAAAAAACTATGTCTTGGAAATTCACCTGCCATATTTTTCGTTATGAAAAATGACTATTTCGGTTCAAATAAAAAATGAAAAAATCAGCTCTTGATAATAGTTAGCCTATACCTTTTGGGCATGCTGATATGGGCAATCCAGAAAAATCTTACAGATCCTATAGATTCTTACAGAACCATCCCTCAATGCCCCCTTCTCTAGAATGATTCAGAATTGGGCTGGAGCCCCTATAGAGGATTATACCTAATTCACCTGCCATATTTTTCGTTATGAAAAATGACTATTTCGGTTCAAATAAAAAATGAAAAAATCAGCTCTTGATAATAGTTAGCCTATACCTTTTGGGCATGCTGATATGGGCAATCCAGAAAAATCTTACAGATCCTATAGATTCTTACAGAACCATCCCTCAATGCCCCCTTCTCTAGAATGATTCAGAATTGGGCTGGAGCCCCTATAGAGGATTATACCTAATTCACCTGCCATATTTTTCGTTATGAAAAATGACTATTTCGGTTCAAATAAAAAATGAAAAAATCAGCTCTTGATAATAGTTAGCCTATACCTTTTGGGCATGCTGATATGGGCAATCCAGAAAAATCTTACAGATCCTATAGATTCTTACAGAACCATCCCTCAATGCCCCCTTCTCTAGAATGATTCAGAATTCATAAAGACCCACAAATCTGAACGATCCTTAGTATTAAATAGCCAATACATACAATGCTGGAAGCAAGCGTGGAGTTTCTCGACTGGTACAAACCACACACTCAGATTTTAAACTTGAGCAGTTACAAATATTTAAATTGTGCTCAAACGTGAAGTTTAGAGCAGCACTAAAACATTTTTACACGCACCTCTGAAACGGTTTCAGATGATTACTTCTTGGGCCAGTGGGGATGCGATTTCTACACAGAAAAATAACAGAGTGCTTCACTGCAGGCAGCTACGGAACCTGTACCCAGGGTGCCCCATATGGGATGTGAGAAGATGCGGACACACAACAGAGGCGTACCTTAACCTGAGAGGATGATAAGCATCAGTTTGTTCACATTTCTGCGCAGGCAGTAAATAGGTCAGCTTGAGAACGCAGAAGGGCCACAGCAAGTGTCTGCCCGACTGAGAGAGCAGCCCAATTATTTTTAGAAGAAATAAATACCCTGGTCAGGAGATATGCTTAGATCAGATCATAGAGAGAAAAAAGAGGAAGAGGCCCGGTTTTATTCCTGAGGATTCGCAGAAAACCTCAGAAACTTCTATGAGCTGATTTCATCAAATAAAATTATTTCAATTAACATTGAAAAGCTGAGTCTGTACTAGTTTTCATTGTATTTCTTTTTTTTTGTTTGTTTCTTTAAGTTGCGGTGTATGTATGGATAGCACAAAACCTATGATGAAGTACAATTTTAACTCTGATAGAGTACATTGTCTGTATTGAATGCATTGATTTAATGCTTAATAATTCATCTCAATCTCAAAAACAGTGAGTACATGGCTGAATCAGTATCTTTTTTTTTTTGTTTTGTTATTATACTTATTAAAATTTATTTTATTAAGAAGTTCTAAGTAATTTTTCTACAATAGTGTATACACTACGAAGAATAAAAATCTTTACATTAACCATATTTAAGATCTATAAATCTTAAACAGCAATGAAAATATACAGCACAGAACATACCACAGGATTTAAAGTTTACCTTCACAGGGTTGTATAGCCTACACAATTGTGTATTCAATTTATCACAAATGTAAAAGGTTCATTCTATTTTAATATTTCCTTTCATCCAGGAAGAGGTAAAACACAAGAGATAGTTTTTTTTTTTCCAAGTGAGCACACAGGGGTTAAAACTTGACTGTATAGAAACCAATATTCTTTATATTTCTGTGAAGAGCAGAAGGTCAGAACCTCTCTGCACTGAGCTTATTGAGTCTCTGTGGCATGACGCATAAGGAGAATAGGCGTTCCCCTGGGGCTAAGTTTGGGGCCAACTCCTTTTCTTTTATCACTTCTATTCTGGTGAAGTTTAAATCAAATTCAATCAATCAAATTCATATAAATTGATTTAGATACCATTTACTCTGCTATTACTATATACTTTCCTCTTCATCTCTGCACCTCTTCCAGCCCATGGACTCTGGAGTAAAGTAAGCCACTCTTTTTTTAGTCTACCAAAAGCCTTCCAGCTATATTCTTGCATCTCCTTTCCGTGCACATCTTTCTTGATGTACTTGCCAAGCTTTTCTTTCTTTTTTTAAAATTAAATGCGAAATCAGCCAATAATTCACTTCATATTCTCAACCCATGACCCTTCCTGCCTCTGCTACTGTGATTGTTATTCTGCATCCTGCACTTCACTGCTGAGTGCTAACATTTGATGCTTCCCGCTCCTGGGCAAGGCCATTTTTTAATGTTTAGTCAGGCTCATTTTGGTCCTAATAGTTCCACCTCTTTTTTGTTCTACTGTGCCGCCAGTAAAGGCAAGCATACAGTCCTCTTCTGCAGTAGTGATGTCGGTTTCCTTTCTGCTAATCCATTTTGAAGACCCTTTTTACTCCCCCTTTATGTCTAAATACTACAATACCCAGAAACACCTAACATTAGATGATTTAAATGAACTCAGCTGAAGCTTCACACCTCATGCTCTTGGTGATAGGGGTTGGGCCAATTACTTGAGTAAACGAGTACTGAAGTCATCATAGTTTTTATTGTCGTCCTCTATCCCTTGAGTGCAGTGCACAAAACTTTAGGCTTAAGGCTAAATGTTTTGCAATCTTAGACAACAAAAGCCTGATAATTATTGGAAAGGAGATAGATTGCTGTTGTGTCCTAATTCCCTCATTCCCGTCCTGGTGTTCTGTGTGAAGGGCACCTGTGGTTTTGGTCTATAAAATTACACTAAAAATATTTTCCAGAACTAATTGTTTTCCAGGACATTTAGCCAATTTTTTTTTCCCATTTTCCATGACTGTAAAACTGGATCAAAATATTCCAGGTTTTCCAGGAAGTGTGAGAATCCTGCCTTTGAGCGAGTCTGTTAGTACTTGAGTAATCGCTAGGCCAAATTAGATTGTCAATGTATAGAGTAAACCATAAAATGTACCAACCCTGCTTTGTACTCCATCAATTCTTTCAAACAGTTAATGTAGCCTAGTCTTTTAACTGCATTTCAAGTACTCTGGCTTGTTTGTTGAGATAGTGTGTTTAACCCATAAGGCGTGTCACACTTCCTTGTTGGGGCTAACCGTTACAGGCTTTGAATATTATTGGTTAATTGTCTTATATATATTTCATATTTAAGTAAAAGGCTGTAAGCAAATACTCCATGATCTGCTTTATGTTATTACTATCAGGGACGTTCATTTCACACCCTGCTTACTATTCTCACAAAGCTGTTTTAGGGTTATAATTCTATGACTAATAAAAAGGCTAAAATGAATTTAGGTTCAAAACAGGGATGAGTGGTTGCTATGTGACGCTAATCCATGCAATGCAGAGACACCCTCCGGATTCCTATGGTAAACAAATCCCGTCCTCTGTGGCAAATCCAGTCGTCTGCTGTATTCAGAAAGATTATATGGCCTCTCCCCCGTCCGGCTGCTCCAGGCCCTGTCACAGTGACCGCGTGAGCATAAACCACAGTAGTATACAATCTCAAGGACTTCAAAGCGCCTTCCAGAGAAACGGGGCTAAAAATTCACCTGTCAAAACGTCACCGGCTCCAAATGTGGAAAATATATAAAAACACATTCCATGGTTGCCATAGATCAATCCCCCCCCCATCAATCATAGATCAATCCCCCCCATGTTTGCCCCACTTTCTGTGGGAATGATGTGCAGCCTCTAGCACCAGCCAAAGAAGGGGGGAGGGGGGTGGGGGTGGATAAAGGGTCAGGTATTACTAAAGTCAGACTGTTGTTACATTACCCAGCTCCCTCCACAAGAATGGGCTTGAACAGGACTGCAGCCGGCAGGCGTGTACTGCACACGTGTACAGACCAGATCGTAGGTCGGGAGAAGGGGCTGATTGCTGCCATTAACCTGCCGGACTGAGACTGAAACTCCCATCACAACACCACCACGCTGCCGGCTGAAATTCCTGAGGAGCTTATGCATATGATTGATGGCAAACCTTACCGATGGTAAATGTGCTTTGTTTGATGTGCAGTATGCAATGAAAAAATCTTTACCGACGACAACCTATAACAAAAAAACATCTTCTTGTGTAATGCAGTCATGAAATCTACAAATTAGCTCAGAACAATTCACATCATATAAATACCTCCAGTTATGATAACATTTTCATTTCCTATATATTATTCCCAATATTCCCAATCCCCCTGACATTTCCCTCCTCTTAAAAAAAAACTATTCCATGCACCATTTATACTATTCAAAGTTAAAAACATGCTGCCAAATGGTATTAATAATGGTAATGGTATTTATCATGCTGCCAGAGGTATTTATAAACATTTCAAATCATGCTGCTCCCTAAACACACAGTAAATAAGTTTAACATTTTTTTAAACTCTTCATGAAAACACAGGGTGGGTGAGAAGAGAAGGAACTCTCTAAACCAAAGACCGCAGGAGCAACATAAGACTCTGGGGAGCCCTGGTCATAGTGCATGTTAAAATACATCTTTAGGTGAACAGAAGCTTACATGATCTCTTTCTGCAAATGTTAGGCTAATGCACAATTACTTTTAATTTGCATTTATTTCAGATTCAAAATAATTAGATGCAGTGAAAATGCCACGTGTAAAAGTTTGGGCATCCTCTAACTTAGTACTTAGTACCATCTCCTTCAGTAGATCTGTAACAGCTTCCAAACATTTCCTGTAGCCAACTAAGCCTTTCTATTCTTGCTATTGGAATTTCGTCCCACTCTTCCTTGCAGAACTCTTCTAGCTCAGAAATACTGTTAGGTCTTCTTGCATGCGTTGCATGTCTGAGATCTCCCCACAGATGGCAATTATATTCAAGTCTTGGGACAGTGAGAACCATTACAAAACCTTTCAAATATTTCTTTCCTGTAAGTGCTTCGTGATTGATTTTGAAGGAATGCTTTCCAGCCAAGTTTGAGCTTCATGGGTAAGGTACCAGATTTATTTTGGCAAAATGTCTCCATTCTTGCTGGAGTTGCCTGGACAATAAGCTCAATTTGGGTCTCGTCTGACCATAACCAATTGAAATTCCAATGTTAAATATTGATTGGAACCAGGCTATGGTTTATGAAACCACATTCAGTGAAACACACACACACACAAGCCAGGGGGCCTGGAGGGGGCTTCAGTGCAACAGGACATGTTTTTTAATGAGGGTCACTTTAAAAGGAGTATTTGTGCTCTTCAAATGGTCTGGAAATGAAACTCTGAGATCAGAGAATGTGCCTGAGAGGGGGGGGTTCTGGGGGATGAGGGAGCAGCAGGCTTCAGAATCGGACAAATTACATTCCCCCTTTACACTAGTACATGACCATTCACTTAAAAAAATAAAAAAAATTAAAAAAAAGAGAGAGAACAAGGGATAAGGCTAACGCAGTAAAATCATTAATCATTTTGCTTATCAGACATCCCTCGTCCGGCGTGCCTCTTGCAGCCTTCGGCTAACCAGTTCTCACGGCTGGATTTTCAGTGGAGTGGCCTGTGATGGAGGACCTTGATCGAAGCAACTACGGAAGCATCCCTCCTGGCAACTGACGGTGCAACGACCCGGCGCTCGGTCCAGTGTTCTGACTACGGAAACACACGCTTCCCGACCGTGAACTTCTCTTCAGGTTACAATCGACCGGGACAACAATAATAAGCTGTATTTAAATAACTAGGGTGCTCTACTGCACTGATTCTTAAACTCTTTACTATTGGAACGCAGGTTTTGTACCCTCCAGGGACCTGTCAAATGCACATACTAGCATAGCCTAGTGGACGACAGACTCATTCATACACATACTAGCATAGCCTAGTGGACGACAGACTCATTTCATACACATACTAGCATAGCCTAGTGGACGACAGACTCATTTCGGGACCCAGCTCATGCACTCCCGTGACCCACTTTTGGTTCCCGACCCACAGTTTAAGAAACACTGCTCTACAGCATAGTGACTCAACTCATACACTGACAATATACAGAACTTAGCTGGCCGATGCCAGCAGCCATCTTGCACCACAGTGCCCTGTTCAGAAGACCTGGAATGGTCAAAATCCATTTTCTCTACTCTACTGTTTTATTTGTTGATAAGCATCTGGGTATTTAATTATTTGTGTGTGTTGTATTTTTCTGTTGCGTACATTTGAGCATGTTTATTGTGTAACTGTGCTAGATGGATTCTCCTAATAAACGCTACACTCATTTTTGCAATAATAGAGTGATAACATGTTTTTAATTCTTTGAATATAGCTATGGCTTTTTTGAGTGCATCTTGTATTCCACTACAACTCAATTCTTTAAATCAAACACTATTATTTTCAAAATTGTATTCTTTAGCAATTTAATTTAATCTAATTTCAACAATATTTAGGTTTCTTATAAATGGAAGATGGTTTGAAATGAGCACATGCATGGTAGGCAGGGTTGGGCCTTGAGCGAGTTCATAATCTTGCTCTTTTAAAGTGGAGAGGCTAGTCGACTAGGCTACTCACGCTAATATGTGAAAAATTATATCCTTTTGTATACCTGACTAAGAGCTTGCAAGTGATTGAAACGTTATACTTTGTAGCATGGAATAAATATATAAGACAACAATTGGGAGCTACCACTTTGTGCAAGTTATTTTTACAGAAGACTGATTATCTTTCTTGAGTCAGCACCTGGAAATGAGATGCGCAAGTGTAGCCTACATTGGGATTCCTCACTTTAGTCTGTCACTGTTCTGTGCTTGACTTGAATGGCTTCCTTGCAAGAAAAAAGAAAAGAAAAAAGTTATTGGCCCGGGTATGGAAATAGGCCCAAGGTCAAAAGTGCAAGACAAAAAAAAAAGTAGATATTAAGTTCCATTAATGAGAAATCAAGTCAGCTGCCGCAAGAGACGGGGTCAAGTAATTGCAAATAGAAACTCGCAGCCATTGAGAAGCGTGTCAGAAGAGACCCCCTCCCCCGCCTCTCTCTCTCTCTGATCAGCAGACAATCTCTGCACGCCACTGACATTAATGGACGAAGCTTGGAAACGCCGCACGCCACCAGCGGGAGGGCTGGCTTTTAACGCAAAAGAAAAAGAAAAGAAAAATACCTCGCGTGATCTCTTTAGCGCGTCAGGCAGCCTCACGCACGAATCCCACCAGAGACGAGGAGACGAGAGTTCTACAGCCCCTCCGCTCTGCCGGCCATCGTGTAATATAATCCGCCAGAGAGGGACCATGGGGAGGAAGTTTTGGGCCAGGATCCAAAGCCTCCCGATTCATATAATTGTGAAGGTAACCTCTATTGTTTCTGGATTTATTCATCTGTTTTTGCCATTTGTAGCCGGGGAAACTCATCTACTCCTCCCCTCTCGGGCATATCAGCGGGACCTCGCCGTGACATCTGCCACAACCAAAAGCCAAAGGTCAAGACCCAATCACAAGCTGATAATCAGCGGTTAAATGCACCGGTAACCTTTTCAAGGAAGACATGTCAACTGTAATGCGGCATCCAGCGCCCGTCCAGCTTGAGCAAACACAAAAAAGGCAAGCTAGTCGTATCAATCTTGGGTGCCAATAAAAAAAACATCTAAATGTACGTGTGTGTGTGTGTGTGTGTGGGAAGGGCACTACATTGTGATGCCTGCGCCCTAATCGAATGCTTTAATGTCCGACTGAAGCTCCTCCCTCTTACAGGTGATACTAACAGTATATTTTCAAATGTTGTTAAATTTTAAAGTGTGTGTGACATTGGGGCCCTGTTCTGCACTCATGGTGCAGCTGTAAAATAGCAGCGCAAATTCATGATGGTGAATAAAAGGCACGTCCAACTAATTTTCAGAGACGGTAGCATATCTACAGCACAGTTTCAAATGCCGTTGGTTAAAGAAGACTAAATTACCTGTGGGTGTTTATTTCACTAGGATCAATCAATCAGATCAGCTACTGTTTTAAGGTCCACCTGTCGACCGAACATGGTACGAAACCCAAAATTGCATGTGCAATTGCACCCCAAGCCACGATGCGAGAAGGCAAGCATTAAACCTTACAGAAGTACTTTTTTGTCGATGCTAAAGTTCTAACTACTGCGAAATAATACAATTTGGGAAAATAGAGTGTCATATAAAGAAAGTGAAATATAAGACTTGCTCAAAAAGCCATATATCCATAGGGAAAAAACAATTGTGAACCCTCTATATAGTGGGGTAGCATGGTATACCGGTGCCACAGTATTAGTATGGTACTCAAGCCTTATGATACTAACAATACTGCAGTCATTGTCAAGCAGAAACAATATTGTAAACAGTGGCCCATATGGGACAACGCCATCATTGTGTTCATAATGAAAAAAATAATTAATAAAAAAATAATAAAAAATAAATTGTAAATTGCTACATATTACAATATTTTATACTAAGATTAAGCATTGAATGCTTGGCAGACTAGACTAGAAATTGGCGTGCTAGTCTAATCTGCCAAGCATTCAAACATAAGTACCAATATTTTTTGTATGTACAGTAGCTTACACAATATTAATGATCGAAACCGTCCTTCACTTTTAATCATATAGTGGTTACTGCTCGATATAGTGCCGTACTGTTTAAGTATAACAAAGTATTCATTTTTTATAGAACAATAATGTATTAGTTAAATGGAATATCAAAATTATTTGTAAAAATAAAATGGTGGTGCGCTGTTACTAAGCAATAATAAACAGGGCTCACGGATGTATAAGTTGGTTTATGTTGTGCTGGTGAGCGGGGAAGCGGAATTACGTCAGTCTTGTGATTTCTTTATTTTTAGACTGGACCTCCCTGGGGTAAGGCCTTCAGTGTTAGACAGGTATGTAAACCAACGCGTAGCTGCAGGCACTGCTGTAGACGGCTCTTTTGAAACATAAACATGTTGCCTAGATGCTCTTTTCTCATCTGTAAGGGTTCAGCAACAGTTCCCGAGCAGTCCCGCAGAACCGTCGGGCCCGAGTGTACACACAACGGCTCTGCGAATTCGAAATCCTGGCGCGGCTCGCCACGCGCGGTAACCGTAGCGCTAATTGATTTGCCGTGCTGGAAAAGCACTGGCGATTGATTGGTAAAGACAGACATTAGCATCCATCACACAAACAGCAGCTTTCCACATCGGACCAAATAGGAATCCCGAAAGGCCAAACAAGCCATTTGACATCACACCTAAATGTGACAAATCTCCTCCCCGCTCTTCCATATATTTTCTGACAGAGAAACATACCCTGCTATCATCAGTCAAAGCGGGACATTATGCTGTATCTGTAATAGATAGAAAATTGGGCAGATCTGACAGTACTCATTTTTCCATTCTGCAGAAGCTGGTTTCAATACATGTACCTCTAGAGATGATATTGTTAATTTACTCTAGTGATAACTAGCCAGCATTATGATAATGTGCCATTCAAGGGATGGCAAAACAAGCAAACCCTGACTGGAGATTCAAACAGCGCTCCACAGTGTGTCACCAAGGACCTACCACATGGTTATAATAAACATCCATCCACGGTCTCGCGTACAATGGGATTACATGCATCGCCGTTCTAAAGCTCGAACCCTGCATGCATGGGCTTGAATAGACAGCAACGTGCTAAAACTGAACCACTGAGGCCTACCCATGATTCCACACAGGCAACCATGCGCATCTCATCGGTTCCTTTTTTCTCGTCTTACTTTAACGACTTCATGCTACAGATCTCTTCGGCACTTAAACGTTATTTTCCCTTTGGTGCAAAGTTGAAAACCATTCGGACCACGCTACTTTTAACTGCTGGAATATGGAAAGGCATAAAAGCGTTCCCAATGCCTCAACCCATTAAATGTACAGACACATACTGATTTGTGTTTAATGGACTGTGGAATTGCCACCCCCTAGAAAAAAACAAGGAAGATGACTCAGAATGTTGTAATGAGAAAGCGAGTTGAGAAATGAAGGGGTTGTACCACGTTCTGTAGCCTTCAACATGTCAGTCACTAATGCCAAATTATTCCTCAAATTACCTTAGTGGAAAGATAAATAGCAAAATGTACTGTGCTCTACGATAGCTTGTACATTCCACTGATGTTAACAATTACCTAATTATAACATAATGAAAACATTATGTTGTAATTAAGGTGTTTTAGGTTATGAGAATTGGTTAATTTTCTCTCTCAATATACAGAACCTGCTTCATTATACTGCCAGCTTGGAAAAATGGTGATTTGCAGACAATTGCACTGGAAACAGCCATCTGGCAAGGTGATATAACTTGGTTGGTTTGTAACACTGTGTAAGTTACCCAAAAACTGAATATTACTATATATGTACAGAATATCTTAGACTGGATAAATTCAGTCAAAAAAATGTAATTAAGTGGTAGCTCTATAATTTAGTCCAACATCATCCTCCACCCAGTGTTATTCATTTTAAAATTCAATCTTCACTGTGAAACATTGTATTCACTGGATTACATTAAACTAAAACTCTAATTCTAATTACATTATATTTAGCATTAATCGCAGTGAAATAAAAAAAAATGCATCTACAGTATTTTGTAGCCCAATGTTGTAGAGTGAACATTAATGTGGTTAAAAAAAAGCTGCTACCTTTTTGTATTATTTCTCATTAAAACACATGGCATATACTGCTTGATGCACTGTACTGAATCACTCAATCACTGATCTGAAATCATCACTCAATCACTGATCTGAAATCATTTGATCCTTTGAGCTGCCAGGCAGACAGTGGACGACTCCAAATTGCTTATTTAGCACAACATATGCTACCTGTAAATATCCCGGGGAAAAATGGAGCCGCCTTTCCATTATGCAGCCTTTTAGAAATTAATATGCTAATACAGTCATTGCACATGGAGTCAACATAATGTACCTCTCCAGTGAAATGCACTGAAATAGCCAAATTAACTGAAGAACCTTCCTTATTATCAGTACAGTGTAAAGAACAAGAATTGGGGGATGTGACTATGGCCATTGCATTCTTAAGACACTCCCTACAGGCACATCCAAGCACTAACAATCAGACACCAATCTTGCATTATGTCCTGAAAAGTTAAAATAAATATAAAATAAGGTGCATTTCTAGTATTTCTAGTATTTCATTTTAAATTGCGGGCGCAATAAAATTGATTAGGCTCCAGCATCCCCCGCGACCCTGACCAGGATGATGCTTTATCATTTGCACCGCGTTACTTTGTTTGTTGTTAGACTCAGAGAGGCCACACTCCAGTCATGGAACGCACTGTAAAGCATTACAACAGCGAACCGGGTGGAACTGGAACTGAAAAAGTGAACAGCGAACCGGGTCGTCGTCCTGACCTGAACAACACAATTTGAATCCGTAAAGTGAGTTGTGACGCCCATCATCGATTCTCTAAGTCTCTCTTTCACATCCAATCCAAACAAAAAAGCCACATAGAGGATACAAGGTTACACTTACATCGCTTTGGTTGCACAACGCCATTTGGTTTGATGACTTGTAAGTATAAGTCACGGAACGGTATTGCGCACTGAAGAAAATGGCAGCAATAAAAGGGAGGGCACGAGACTTACCCCAGCGTTGTCATGGTGACAATGGTGTACCAGAAGGAGGCGGGGATGCTGGTGAAGTTGGTCCCCTTGGTGCCCTTCTCGGCATAGAACATGACGGTGGCGAAGATGATGATGGCCATGGTGAGGGAGAAGAGCAGGAAGCCCAGCTCCGAGGCGCAGCTCTTCAGCGTGTATCCCAGAATCCTCAGCCCCTGCGAGTGCCGGGAGAACTTGAAAATGCGGAACACCCGAAAGACGCGCAGGGTGACGAAGGCGCCGCTGACGTCCTCGTTCTCCGGCATGACCAGGCCGATGTAGTACGGCATGATGGCCACCACGTCGATGACGCTCATGACCGAGCGCATGAACTTGCAGCGGCTCGGCGCGGCGAACAGCCTCATCAGGTACTCGAAGGTGAAGATGAGCACGCAGGCCGTGTCCATGCAGAAGAAGGCGAGACCGTACTTCTCCCCGCAGGGTAGCTCCTTGGAGGTCCCCTTGATGGGCCGGCACGGGACGGTCTCCACCACGTTGGCGATGACGGAGACGGCGATGAAGAAGCCTGTGACGTAGTAGAAGACCAGGGCCATGGTACTGGTATGCGGGTTCTCAAAGGCTCTCCACAACCGCTCGCGTGAGGTGCTGTTCGGGGGCAAAGGGACGTCGGTGGCCATTTCCGCCTCGTTGTCTTCAGCCAGCCGTTCCTGATTCTCCTTCTTGCGATCGCGGTACTCTTCCATGCAGCAGTCCCCAATGATCTCCGGCACAATGCCATAGAAAGCAAGCTCCTCGTCGAAGGCCTGGATGCACTCGTGCCTCGGGTAGTGCAGTTTGCCCGTTCGGTAAAAGTTAAGTATATGGCGGAACATTTCGGGGTCCCGGTCGAAGAAGTACTCCTCGGTGTCCTCATTGTAGAAGAACTCCTTCTCCGAGCTGCCGAGAAGAGTGTCCGGGTAACGGTCTAGGGTGTTTTTCCACGTCTGGAAACGCAGCCCGCTCACGTTGACGAAAAGGATCTCGTCACTGCGGCTCTTCTTGTCCACGGGCGGCTTGGGCATGGTCTTCTTGGCCAGCGGGAGCCATCCCACGGCCGCCGCCCTAGCGAAAGGAAGCCACGTGGCCACTCCGGCGGCCATGTTTACTTTGGGCGGCTCGGAACGCTACTGGATCAGACGGGGTAGCTGGTGGGTGAACGGAGAGGCAGTGGGGGCAAAATAGCTATTACAGGACCTTTTCGAATCAAGAGGAAAAGGGTCGGTCTTTGAAATCTGATCATTCGAACTGTGAAAGACAGCAGCAGATCAGGTCTTTGCTTATTGGAGGGTTTGTTTCTCAAGGCGAGGAGGATTTAAAGCAAGCTGGGGTGCTGTGCTTTCTTCATCATTGAGACTTGAGAAAGGTGCAATGGCATGTCAACCAGGGACGAAACAAACAGAAAATTCAGGCCATTGAAATTATGGACGAAACCAGGCCTAAATCAAAGTTAACTTTTAAAGAAAAAGGAGGTCTTTCATACACAAATCTACACAAAATAACACTGTGCTTCTTTATTAACAAAATATTTGGCTTGTAAAAATGACGCTGTTAAAGGCTTTCCAGAAATGGTTAGAATGGTTAAGGTCTCTGGGTCTTTCACTCGCTGCCTCTCTCGTCTGAAGACAGATTTGATGCAGTGGCTGTTGCGTTTCAGATTCACATTAAATTGTGATGATGGTGTCCGAAGTTGCAAGACAGACAGTTTTTCCTCTGTTGCTCTCTCTCTCTCTCTCTCTCTCTCTGGATAGCTCTCCAGGTTTGATTATATCTGCCTTTTACTTTCTACCCGGCATAGCAGCGTATGTTCAGCGTAGGAGAGCCACTGTCTGAAAGGCCTTGTTTTGGCGTTCCTGTTCCTTGTATGGTCGTCCTTTATATATACCTGTCAAGACACACAACACACGCAACTTAGATACTGTACAGTGCCAGCTGGGCGAGCTGGCCGTTCTGTTTTTGTTAAGGTCTGTTTAAAAAGGCAAGCTGCCCTGTACAAACACACAGATGTCACTTGTACCTAAAACAGCACACCTCGTGGACTATGGTTCACGGTTCATTGTTCATTTTCAACGCGGTTTAAAATGTATAAAATATTTAGCAGAGGAAAAATGAATGGGGCTGCTTTAAAAGCATCATTAAAGGCTAGAGTGAGGTTATTGTTCTATACCCTGATGAAGATGTATGCTAAATGTTTAAATGAATACACAAGCAAACAAGCCACAAATATCCTCCATGGTTACGGTAGCACTTTACCAGTACATATTGCACATACAGTATAGCCAATACGCTTTTTTCCCCCTTTCATCCAAAGAATTAACAGGATTTATTCTTTGGATATTCTTTCTACTATTGAAAAAATGTGGGTGTGTATGGGTGTATTCAATCTACTGCAAAACAGTAATCATGCTTTAAAAATCCTAATTTAAAGCAACGATACTTCAGCCTCAACAGACACAAAAATAAACAGTTGTTGAAATAAAGCCCGCCTAATATCCTTACCTCTGTTCATCACTTTCATTCGGTTTCAGAAAAGGTACATGTTTGGAAAGATAATAAAATGTTTAAAAGATCTTACCTTGCAATAAATAATGCAAAGTAAGAAAAAACCTTCAGTCCTTTATACGTATAATACAAAAAGGACACAAATAATGAAAACAAATAAACCGTGTGGGATTTTTTTGTTTGCTTGTTTTTCAAATTAGTGGAGTTATTTTTAATGAGCCCTTCAAGCACTTCTTCCTGTTGCTTCTTCCAAACTAAATGCACTTAAACTATTAAAGTTAGGTTACAGACAGGCAGTATCAATAGGGTGCATTTCACACAAACACACACACACACACACACACACCCATCTGTACATGTAGAACGTAAATACAATGTCCCATCACAACCATAACCCTTTTCAACCGACAGGAGACACAGCCCAGTTGAGCATTCAATGGCTAACAATCACTACCAGGGAACTCCTGCCTCAGTGCACACGCAAAAACAATACAATTCAATTAGATTTCCAAGTGCATTAAATCGGTGAGCTTGACCGTTGTGTCACCGTGATTTAGATACCGGCTTTACAAGTGGAGCAACACTCCCCTTCTTCTTCTTCACCTGTTTTCAAAAAGCGCCAGAGCCCCAAAATGTGCCCCAGTCACAGCTGCTTGTAGTGTAAACCCAACAAGGAACTGTTACTACAGCCAGTGAAAAATGTTAATACGAGTACTACGCTTTATTTAGAAACATCCACTGTAAAGCATGCTTTCACTTACTGTCTAAACCAGATGAAAATAAGATAAAATCAATGTACGCTCTAGCATTTGTTTGTATTTGTATAGTCCTGGATTCATACTAATGTGTGTGTGTGTTAAGTGTGTGTATGTATATACATATATATACATATATATATATATATATATGTGTGCGTGCGTGCGTGCGTGAGTGTGTGTGTGTGTGAGTGTGTGCGTGTGTGCGTGTGTGCGCGTGTGCGCGTGTGTGTGTGTGCATGTGTTTCATGCATCATGCCGTATTACGACTAATTCAAATTCATAGCTACCTTCAGTTAAAGCTGAAGATGATGCTGCTGAAAGGGTCCAGTTTGTAAAAACAGAAGAAAAAGGTGGAAAAAAAAAAACAAGGATAAATTTAGCAGCCAAGTACCAGCCCCTCCGCTGCAATCCAACCATATCCTACATAGAAAGTACAGGAGTGAATCTAACGATGTGCTCCAGCTTCTCACGGCACTCTCTCTCTCTCTAGCTCTCTCTTTCCCTCACTCTCTCTCTCTCTCGCTCTTTCCCTCTCTCTCTCTTTCCCTCACTCTCTCTCTCTCTCGCTCTCTCTTTCCCTCACTCCCTCTCTCTCTCTCTCTCTCTCTCTCTCTCTCTCTCTGCAGGCTCTAGCTCTCTCTCTCTCCCTGTCTCTTCCTCTCATTTGCTTGCTCGACCCTCCTCCCTATCTGTCGGCTCTCTCTCACTCTCTCTCTCTCTCTCTCTCTCTCTCTCTCTCCGTTCTTAGCGCTGAACACTTCGCGACACAGAGACAGAGCATCCCACGTAATCTGGGGGCGTGGTGGGGTACAGTAGTTTTGGGGACATTTCCAAGATCAGGGTCAGTTAACCAAACTGATTCTGTGTTTAAAAAAATAAAAAATAAAAAAAGGAATACTGTTCCAAGTTTGACGAAACATTCTGTAAAATACACGCGCACGGAGGAAGACAAGGCATGAGAGGTAGATGACGAGCAGTGGGTGGTGGTATTTTAAGTAGTGCTTAAGCTTTAATTACCAGGCAAGAAAGACAAAACAGGCCTGCTATTCCCCTAGCACTCGGGCAAGTGGTGTCAAATGTGCACAATCGTTTAAGAGCACTAAAGAAAGGACCAGCGGTAGCAGCAGGAATCTACCTTCAGAATCATTATCACACCTTAATCAGTTATTTATTTTTTTGTTGAAAAAATGGAAGCCTGTGTTGTTCATCAGGCACACAAAAAAAAATAGCAAACGAGACAAAAACAGACGAGGTATTTATCATTCCGTTTGAATTATTCATACAGGCTAAAACTCCATTCAGTAGTGTGATTACTTACTCACTGGGAATGCGTAACTGTAGCCAGTGACTGCGGAAAACGCAGATGGACTTCCCTACAGTGTCTGTGACGAGCAGCCCAGGCACCGCTCAGGCCGGCTATATTTTTATCTGTTCTAGAAGAAGGGGCTCAGACGCCGTCATCAAAAGAAACTTGGAAGAGAAAAAAAATAATAATAACCCTTTGATCTTGGGCTTTGACTTTCCAGTTTATACAAAAAAAAGAATCCTCTTGCAAATCCTTCACTTGGTGTCCTGGCAAAATTGTGTTTTGAAATAGATCAAGTTGGATTGTCAATCAGATATATCGAATTGATTTATTTTCCTGCAACACAACCTCTTCAATAGGAATTCATGTCCACACCATCACATGTATATACAGTCAAGCCGGAAAGTCTGCACACTCCTTTCACCTTCTCCACGTTTTATTACGTTACAGACTTATACTACAATAGATTGAGTTCATTTTTTGCCTCAAACATCTACACGCAATAGCCAATAATGACAAAGTGAAAACAGGTTTTTAGAAAATATGCTATTTTATTTTACAAAAATTTAATTGACAAAAATAGGTTATTTAGGGGTTACATATATGTACACACCCTTAGCCTAATACTTGGTTGCTGCACCTTTGGCAGCGATTACAGCTTCAAGGCTTCTTGGGAAAGAAGCTACGAGCTTGGCACACTTGTTTCTGGACATTTTTGCCCATTCCTCTTGGCATATCCTTGCAAGCTCCGTCAGGTTGGATGGGGAGCGTCGGTACACAGCCATTTTCAGCTCTTTCCACAGGTGTTCAATTGGATTCAGGTCTGGGCTCTGGCTGGGCCACTCAAGGACATGCACAGACTTTCTCCGAAGCCACTCCTTTGTTCTCTTGGCTGTGTGCTTCGGGTCATTGTCATGTTGGAAGGTAAACCTTTGCCCCAGTCTGAGGTCCAGAGCGCTCTGGAGCAGGTTTTCTTCAAGGATCTCGGTGTACTTAGCTGCATTCATCTTTCCCTCTATCAGGACTAGTCGCCCCGTTCCTGCTGCTGAAAAACATCCCCACATCATGATGCTGCCACCGCCATGCTTCACTGTAGGGATGGTTTTAGCCAGGTGATGAGCGGTGCCTGGTTTCCTCCAGACGTGACACTTGGTATTCAGGCCAAAAAGTTCAATTTTGGTTTCATCAGACCAGAGAATCTTGATTCTCATGGTTTGAGAGTCCTCTAGGTGCCTTTTGGCAAACTCCAAGTGGGCTGTGATGTGCCTTTTACTAAGGAGGGGCTTCTGTCTGGCCACTCTACCATAAAGGCCTGATTAGTGGAGTGCTGCCTGGATGGTTGATCTTCTGAAAGGTTCTCCCATCTCCACAAGGATACGCTCGGGTTCCTGCTCACCTCCCTGGCCAAGGCCCGTCTTCCCCGATTGCTCAGTTTGGCCGGGCAGCCAGGTCTAGGAAGATTCTTGGTGGTTCCAAACTTCTTCCATTTACGAATGATGGTGGCCACTGTGCTCTTTGGGACCTGTAAAGCTGCAGAGATTTTTCCATACCCTTCTCCAGATCTATGCCTTAACACAATCCTGTTTCTGAGGTCTGCAGATAATTCCTTTGACCCCATGGCTTGGAGTTTGCTCTGACATGCACTGTCAACTGTGGGACCTTATATAGGGAGGTGTTGGCAATCCCCAATCATGTTCAATCAATTGAATTTATCACAGGTGGACTCCAGTATCAGTGGAAACAAAATGCACCTCAGCTCACTTTTGGGTGTCATATCAAAGGGTGTGCACACTTGTGTACATATGATATTTTACATTTTGATTTTTAATAAATTAGCACAAATGTCTAAAAACCTGTTTTTACTTAGTCATTATGAGCTAATTTGTGTAGAATTGTGAGACAAAAAATGAACTCAATCTATTGTAGAATATGTCTGTAACGTAATAAAACGTGGAGAAGGTGAAAGGAGTGTGCAGACTTTCCGGCTTGACTGTATATATATATATATATATATATATATATATATATATGTGTGTGTATATACACTGTAATGTGTTCTATTGCTCTCTGTTGCATACTGTCTGGCTGCGTCAAAATGAGCGAAATTCATTCGCAGACCATCCAGGAAACTGTAACTGATAAGAGCAATGGCGTAACAATAACACTGTGGAATCTCTCACAGGAGCGAGTATCGATCTTTTATGGGATGGCCGCAGCTCATTCCAGCACTGAGGAGGCAAATAGACATTAGATGCAGAGGCAGTGTTTTGGGAGGGGGTGGGGGGTATGGCTGGGGGAGGGCGTAAGCCCGTTATCGGAGGAGGGCAGCCAAATTGATTCCTGCATTCCTGCGATGATCGACTTTACAGTGAAGGTAAAACAAAAACAAAAAAAACTGCTGAGGTGAATACATGCCAATTTTGGAATCTATATGTATCTACTACCCCGCCAGTTGAACATTATTACTTTTAAGTTGATTCATTTTGGACATTGATTGATAAATCTGCTGAAGTATGACTTTTTATGATATAGCAAGTGTGTTTCAAATAGATCTGTAAGATCAATGTACTAATGTGGTAGCATTGACTTCAATGGGGCATACAATTGGGAAAAACTGCCGGTGTTATAGTACAAAGGTACAATGTGCTTCTGACCAAAAGGTTGCAGGTATATTTGTATATTGCAGGTATATTGATATTTGTACATTACATTACATATTTTTTTACATATTATCCATTTATACAGCTGGATATATACTGAAGCGATTCAGGTTAAGTACCTCGCTCAAGGGTACAACGACAGTGTCCTACCTGGGAATCGAACCTGCAACCTTTCGGTTACAAGGCCAGTTCCTTAACCATTATACTACACTGCCGCCTGATTGTACCCTTGAGCAAGATGCTTAACCTGAATTGCTTCAGTATACATCCAGCTGTGCAAATGCATTCTGTGTGCAAAAACTGTGAAAATACATAATAACAAAAATGTCTAAGTGTCTCCTATTTTCTTGACCAGACTACAATAAACTATCTATTAACAATTTATTTTATCTTAGTTTAAGTCACCTTAAAACAGCATTGTTAATAGGTTTTTCATTTAAAAAAATATATTAAAAGTGGTGAAAAACTAAGGTAGACTACAACAATATCTATTACATATTTCACTATTGAACTTATTTGCTATCATTGGCAACTAATCACATGGGTTTATCAATACATGCCTGTAGTAATTGTCTGTAACCAAGTAAAAATGCAAGTGAAGCAGAATGTAATTGCGGCCTAACTAAATCAAACTTTTAACAGAAAAGGACCGCAGAACATGTACGTATGTATGTTTATGATTCACTAAACTTTAAATAATTAATTGGTCATTAATACTCATCTAATTTTTGTTATCTAATTTTTGTTATCTAATTTTTAAATTATTTGAACATAATTTCCTTGTGCAGTATAATTATGACTATGCATTAGACCAAGTGAATTAATATGATTCATTCTACAGATCAAAGAACATTTTCTTTTTCTTCAAAATTCTTAGTCAGTGTTCTAGAACTCCATTACTTTCAATGACCAGGACTGATTGTTACATCAGCATACATCTTAACTGAACATTCTAATCACATCATTTGTGTTCTTACACATTAAAGGGTTAAAGATAATTTCCATTGTTCCAAATAGCAGTGCTCTAATTACAGTATGCCAAGCTATTCTCTTTGAATAGGACGCATGTATACAGGAGACAATGAAGGACAGCCTACTCACAAATGAACAGAACACAGTAGAAAAGAGATACATTTTATAGGCTCCTTGTGCAGGCTGCATGGCGTTTATCAATAATTTACAGATTTTAAAGAGATCCTCTGCTGACAGAAAGCGATGGAATGGAAAAATGTAGTGGTGGAGAGAACGGAAAGAGAGATAGAGACAGGAGAAGAGAATAAAAGGAGGAGTGTGAGGCTCTCCATTACACTGCCGTTTCCGCATTGGTGTTCGTTTGCAAATGACCCCTCTTTTGTCTGTGTGGTAGCATTTGGCTTGCACACCACTTGCTGTGGTCCACCAGACTCGTTTCAACCCTATGGATCAGCCACTGGAGTCCCTTAACATCACAATGGCTTTGCTCAAACCAGATAAAGTCCAAACAAATAGTCTCGTGCAACAACAAAGTTTTAAAAAATAATCTTTCGTTTTTCATCAGAAGTGTCTTCCTCCTACTCGTGTCTGTGCGCGAGCCCGACTCGCAAACTGCACTGTGATAAGAAGCGGTGGCTGACGTCACACGCTTCGCAGGTCAGCCCGTCATGCTCGCCGCCGCTCCCCTTAATCGATAGCGGAGGTTTGTGGCAATGAGCGCTTATAAAATATGACTGGGCCTTCCAAATCGGGGAGAAATGGCGGTAAAGAGTTAAAAATAAAAATCAATAAAGAACGGGGATTAAGAAGCTATAGCTGGATTTCTTGCTCGGAACACTTTGTTCAAAAGCAAACTGTTCAAAGGCACAAGTTATATTTCATTCAGTTCAGACAAATCCTACTCTGCTACGTCCTTGGTTTGCTGGGTTTTTATTTCAAAATATTA
Organism: Synaphobranchus kaupii; assembly: GCA_029718625.1. Classification (NCBI taxonomy): domain Eukaryota; kingdom Metazoa; phylum Chordata; class Actinopteri; order Anguilliformes; family Synaphobranchidae; genus Synaphobranchus; species Synaphobranchus kaupii. Next base: position 122,571,338 of record CM056378.1, read on the forward strand.
AAACTTAGCTATTTCTTCTTTTGTCTGATCGTATTACTTTCCATAATTTGATATTTTCCAAAATTATAAAGAGTAGAAGTGTTTGAAAAGGGCTTGTTTATTCACTTCAGGTACACTAGTCTGGGAGTTCATTCTAATTTCACAACTGCCTACGGAATGCAAATCAAAGAGCAAAATTACTAACAAATACAAATGTCATAAACAAATTTGTAAAACACACATTTCCTAAAATCTGCTACCAAACTATGGATCTCAAAGGGGGGAACCAAGTTGAGAAATGACCTCACGTCAAACCGAGTGGGTTCCAAGCCAGGCGGAGTCACATGACAGAGCGCAGGTTGCCCTGGGAAACGTGACTGTGGGGACGGCCTCACTTGTCAGGGTCGTGATTCACAGTCCTATAAAGCCTGACCAAGTTCACACTGATATGCGACACGTGAGGATCACCAACATCTGGGGATGCACTTTGCCAATAAACCATGGGTCGTTTATTACTGCCTGTGTGGCTGACCCCGTGCACCAGCTCGCTGAACTCATCAAATTTATACAAATGTATGTATTATTTAATATGCTGTTATATACCAGCAGCAGATAAAATAAACAGTGAGGGAAAAATGGAAGCTCAGAAATGGCAACACTGGCTGAAAATAGCCTAAATAAATATGCACAGTTGTGTCTAATAATAGGCCACCCAAACTTGTCAACAATAGATTGTTTGTAAGATAAATGACTCATCTTTGATAGCACTTACCGAAAGGAAGCAGCTACTTCTGTTCTTTGTCCTTACACTCACATGGTCATTAATACCTGTGCAGCACCAGCACATAACCTACATACAGGTCTGAGTACAGCTTCAACAGCTGTAAAAGCTAGGACGCTTTTTTTCTCTCTATCGCTGGGTAACATACCAGGTGGTCCCATATGTACAGCTTAGACCAGGGACATTTTAAAGATGGTAGCTATCAATTAGCAAATCTATGCAAACCCAGGGTTTTAAATGGGAAATTAGGATACTTATTTTAGAAATGTTGCTATCAGCAAGCCAGCTAGCTTTCATACAGAAAAGCTGGATCTTGTTTTCTTTAAGTCACATTGGCTCAGATTTGACTGTACATGTGAATTCGTATTACTGATACATCTGTGTACAAGTGGAGTCGTAAAGAATAAGTCCCACCTGTTTGCCTTGTAGCTGTCGATTATGAACAAATGTCTGGACAAAAAAAATGTTTTAACGGTGATGTAACGTTAAAGGTACTGGAGGACTCTCGCTGATGTAATTAGCAAGAAATATTAACGTGAGACGAAGCTAATAAGGACATTCCAGTCTGTATCCAAAGTCTGTATTTAAATGTAAAATGAGTGCAGATGGCATACCGATATGGGACTGGGACTCTGGACCTCTCGATGCTGCGTCGATACACATTTCGCATATACCAGCCATAACCCGCCACTCTAATTTGTTCTGACACATTATATAGTGTAGTATAAAATAATTGGTTTGTGCGGGTTTGCAAGGGGCCCGGTTGGATGCTGACTAAAACAGCCAGGTAATGAAGTCGTCCCAGAATATGTCGATAGGCCGCGCTGCTTTTTCCCAAGGGAATGTTCACTCCAACTGTGTGTCTAACATCTGCATCACTGTAGGGAAAGTCCTCCTACAGGATGGAAGGCAATTAAGGCACTTGACCAAAAACAAGTGACCCAGGAGACGTTCTCTCTCAGGAACTTCAGTCTGCCACTATTCACTATTCACTCTCCCAAACTACTGGCAGGATGCATTTAATAGGTTCAACTCCACCACCGACTGTGGCCTAAAGTCTAAAGTAAAATATTTAATAATCTCATAACATGGAAGGGTAGTGACTGACAGGACCACGTAAATGAAATGGCCACTATACTATAAACAAAATAGAATTAACAAACAAAACACAATTAACAAACAAATTAGCAATGGCCAGAAGCTTTGAGAATGAATCAATATGTGTACATTAGTACTTTCTATAGCTGATCTGGTTGGGGTAATTCATTATTTGCGGATTTAAGATGGAAATTATATGCTGTTGTACTGAGGTTTTTGCAAGGAGTTGAAATTGTACTGACAAGGAAGTGAGGTTCAGCCATAAACAAAGAAGGATGTCATAATGAGCTTGCTTTAATTAAATACTTTTTTTGCTAATTAAAAACATTTGCTTTTAGTTACACAGCACACTTGGTACATAAAGTATGCTTTATGATCTGTGTAGTCATAGCACTAAATATGTTTTAAGTCTCAAATTAACACCCTATAAGAAAACAAGTACAAGAAAAAATATACATTTTGTATTCAATAAAGGTGGTTATGTATTTATATATACATTTAATCTGTAGTATTTTTTGCATAATGTCATTTTGCGTAGTCTAGCCCATTAGTCATGCTCTACTGGCTAGGTAGTACCTTCATTGTCATGGCAAAGATCACAGTATAACTCTGGGATTAGCAGTATATTATTTGACATCTAAATATACTTGTGCTCCTAGTGCTATGTCTCTGTTCACCCTGTTAGGCGTACATTTATTCTGAGAAACCACAGCATTGCTATCCCTTAACCCCCGATGGCCAGGGTACAGCATGCGGCCCTGGAATTATTCATGAATGAACGTAAGTCATAGTTCACATGGCACCCGTTAAAACATCGTCTTTGCTGCCTGATGCTGTGTTTGTCAGCACTGTTTTCCCCTCGTATAATACTATCCCCATTGCAGTAATAACCCTCTTCTCATAAGTACAGCCTGCTTATTTTAGTTGCCTCTCAAACTGAGTACCTTGCCTGTTTGCCCATAGCCTGAGGCGAAGCTGGTTACATGTTTAATTTATTTGTGTCTTTCTATGAATGATTTAAGCAGGAGTATAAAAAGCCCTTGTGCGGCTCCAGGCCCTTCATTCCAACACTTTAAAACTGGGCATCATCGACAAATTATTGCCGGAACTGCGATACACGCAGATTGATACGGAGGTCTGCTACACCCAACGGGGCCCTGTTAATAGAGTCAGTCAAGACCAAATGTTAAGTGGGAGACCACAAGCAAGCCCAGAATAGTTGGTGGACATTATAATTATTAGCTTCGCCTCATCCCGATCAGCGGGTTATTTCTTTATGAGGACCGACAAACCCTCCTGCGTGTTTCATTTAGACGAAAAGGGCCGTGCCACAATAACGGCATGATGGCGTTCCCATTGGACAGGGTTTTGATTGTATTGTGTCCATTACACTGTAAACGTCCAGAGGCTTAGCAGGGTGGAGCTGGTTGTGGTGATAAACATCATCTACTCTGCATTCCGTTCTCTCACATGCATCTCAGTTATTGGCCAATCAAACGACAAACATGCAACATAAAATCTCTCCAAGCATTTAGCAGAAAATAGGCTACTTTCCGTAAACCTCACACAGGTTTACTTATTCCAAGTTGCTATACAAAAGAGTGTGAAGTGGACATTCATCGGTTAAACTGAGGCTTTGTCAGTTAACACTTAAACATACAATCCAAAAAAAGGTGTTTGGTTTCCGTGGCTAGTCACTGGATCAGTTTCAGGGTTTTTAAAGCTTACAGCATCACATGAATAACACATGAAAGTAAAAAAAAAAAAAGAAGCACATTCACTTGGCCTTATTAGAATCCCAAATTTCTAAACTTTCATAAAGGGTCAAACAAATGACTTCCGAGTAAAAACCACTACCGCTGGCAGCCTGTATCACCAGAAAGCACATAAAAATTTAAATGTGCACAACACGGTATGGTGGTACTGTGAGTATTGCCTCACAAGAATTCACATTATTAGGAACAGGGTTTGTTGTTTGTTATCTGTTGATTACCCCGTTTTCCTTTCCGGGATAATGTGAAAAACGTATCACAGGATACAAACTGGGCAATATTTATTTTAAAGAAGGCATGTAAAGTAGATAGCCTACAATTATTAGGTCTATGTGGAGCTCTTGAAATTAATCAACAAATGAGATTAAAGTCTTTAATAAAAGAAGGGAAGGAATGGTTTAAACTGTATCTGGCACACACTTAGCATTCACAGCTTATCCTCTTGAAGGGCAACTGGCAAAAAAAAAGGGGTTCATTTTAAACAGTTTCTGCAAAATATTACACAGCTGCATCCCTTCATCGCACATTCCATCACTGATAAAGCCGTGTGATGGAAAGTAGTCATTTCTACTAGTTTTACCTCATGCAGACATTTTTTGGAATTGCTGTGCTTTTATAAAATGTGTACCGAAAACTTAACTTAACTTTTTTTACTGACAAGCTATCATCTGCTGCTACCTGGGCAGACCCAACTGCTTAGTAAGCCCCTCCCTCTACCTTCCTCCTTCACCCCCCTCACTAAGTGAACAGGGGTGTCCAATCGTATCTGAAAAGGGCTGGTGTGGGTACAGGTTTTTCCAGGAGGGTGCAAGACCATGATAAGTAGAATCAGGTGTCGTAGCGCTGGGCTAAAACCCACACCGCCCCTTTTCGGATAAGATTGGACACCCCTGATGTAGATAGGAAGGATATCTAAATATTATTTCAGTTGTTAGCTAACAAGCAAGGAGCATATAACACTTACAATTTTGGCAAAACATTTTCCCTTCCCTTGGAAATTACTGCCAGTTCATAAATCAACCCATATTAAGACTGTTTTTTAAAGACACCGTTCATTACAACAGGGTAATTAACCCTGTTAACTCTGCGCTGGATCCACTTAGCAACACACCGGATTCATATTGGCTACCTTTTAATTAAACATTAGCGAGAGATACACCTCTTCTATTATCTGCACCAGTTCTACTGCAGTACTGCAACGTGAAAATAACCAGCAGCTTGTGGAGGTTTGCTATTCAGCTGCAGCACTTTGTGCAGACGCAGACTGGCACAACAGTCACTTGAAAGGAACAGTTGGTGAATCAAAATTCGGGAAAAAATCACTTTCTATTTTTATTTTTTTTTAGAAAACCGGTAACCCTTGAGTGTCGGCGGATTTCGTCCACTGCAGACTTGAAGAGCAGAATAAAATGATAAAAGCGCCGCTTGCTTATTTTGAGCACATTTCTGAGGTCACCGTCTTCTCTGTCGACTCAGCACTGCGTACAGAGAACCCCATGAAGGGGCCTGGGAGCTGTGGCATCTGTCACGACATCAATATCTATTCAAAGCCTGCCTTTCCCCTGAAGAGCGGCATAGCATTAAGGCTGTTACAGGTCTATAGGATTCAGGTCACTGTGATGTGTGGGGACCTAACCAGCAGTCTGCCCTTATTCTACGTAACGTGATGCTTCAGTCCAATAAGTCAGAACCAATAACCACCTTATCATATTCTACACCATAAACATAATAGACAGCATCTTTTCAAGGATATAGGTATTTGCAGGTACCTTATTGGCCCACAGTACCTTTTCCTGTTAAACATCACAGCATGACCTTGACCTTCGAAGGTAATTGGTGTTGCATAAACACACATGCTTGAAGCATTCTCTGATGGCAACGGCATAGAAAAAAAATTTAATGCATGCTGACAGATTCTCATATTTAAACCTGAGACATATTTTACAATGCAAAGCACAAGGCTAAATAAAAGGTTAATGAAAATCTCTTTAAGTATTAAATTTTTTTATTTTTTTTTTACAAATTTACTAATTACAGATGACCTTTATGAAATTAAAGGGCACTGAGACAAAAATGCTCATTTGAAGTTCCCTATAAACAGCTTGTGTGAATTCTTGCATATCTTAAACTGTACCTTCTAATCTAGAGGCGTGTCCTCAAAGTCATGACCTCATCACTGATAGACTCACCAGCACTGTGAGTGGGGAACTGGAGGTTATGAACATTTTTGGAGATTATGGCTTAGTAAATGTGCCATGCAGTTTAGATGACAGAAAGGCCATCGTGGCACTGTAAGGTCATTGATTCAGTATGGATTTTTTTCTGATATATCAGCAATTTAGCATGTGTAGAGTTCCTGAAGCCCACTCAAAAAAAAATTTAAAAAAACTTTTCATAGCTGCGAAGGAGTGCCTCGTGCGCATTTCACACCTGAGCTGTCGAAGCATTTGCCTTAGTCCCACATAACCAGCCCCCCGCATTCCCAGTCATAAAACAGTTTACACACCAATTGCTTTCAAAATCAGGGACTTTTCAAATTAGGATTTTTGGATGGGGCTGAGCCTCTGACAACAAGCTCGCTGTTCACTGAAACACCTGGGCCTGCTCAGTAACACAGCTACTACTGTCCACTTCATGCACTGAGGTACATCAAAACAGGCAGCCGTCTCAAGCTATACAATCCACCATACAACTCAAATCAAACCAAATTTCCCACTAGTAAATTAATGGGAGAAATGTTGGCAACACAGGCTAAATGTGGCAAGGGTCTGGCAAGGATCACCATCCAGTGAGGCGTTATTCTGGCAGCTGACTCCCATTAGAAATGGCACACTTGCCAGGGCCAGAATAGATTTAGAGTGAACGTTGGCACGTTCAACTTTCACAAAACAGGGGGGGGGGGGGGGGGTCTCTTTACAGCAGATAATTCCGTTTGTTGGGAAAACCGCTGATCTTTTCCTAGAGAGCTACAGTGGTCTGGTCTCTGGAAAACTGCAGGCTTGTGTAGAATATAGTGAGTTGGTCATTTAAAAAGAGTCTATGTATCTTTAAAGCGACTTTTTTTACGTGCATGAATGCTTTCTTGAACAATATTCTGCAGCAGCATATGTGTTTGAAGCTTCACGCACCTCTGATTCCAGGACTCAAGAGGAAATCGTATGCTTGATATTATCCTCTGGAGTCCATCTCGCCAGAGTGAATTGTCTTTTCACTCTCGGTGTCACCTTGATCTCCTTCAATATCTAAAAACATAATACATAAATAGCTTATTAACAGATGTTTGTGTACCCTTCTGCAAACTGATCTGTATATGGTCAACTGAATATACTGTTGCCATCCTGCAAGTTATTGCGGAACATACCCCATACTATAATCCACCAAGGGTTTGGCACTTTCCAGGGTTCCCATAGAAATAACTCCCATGACCACAGATTCTGACCTCATACAAATATTACATTTTGTACTTTCTGACCTCATGTACACAAACAGAATTCAGATAACACTCCACACAGACACACAATAAAACACTGAAATGTGCTGATTTTTTTTCTTCCTTTCCTTTTACCTATTTGTGTTCTGCCTCTTCTTCTGATCTTCTCATCTTAGAATTATTATGCACATCTACACACATAAATATGTAGCTAAAAAAATAGAAACCAGGATTCCATAAAACAAGCTGGCACCATGTTTGTTTAAGCAAAATGCCAAACTCCCAACACCATCTGTTCATGACCTCATTATCCACACCTTTTTGCAAATCTTAAGTCATGTGTGAGCCTACTTTTAGATTACGTTTTGACAAACATGACAATAACACATTGGCTGGGAAGTTGTGCCCTGAATGCTAAGTGTCTTGTCAAATTCAGTTTAAACCATTCTATCAAAAGCTTTCATCTCATGTTTGTTGATTTATTTCAAGAGCTCCATGTCGACCGGTTAGTCTAAATGCAATTGTAAATGCAGAAACAATTATCAGAGTACATATTAAATTTAACTTCACAGCCAATTCTTCATAGATAATTCTGGGGTTAAATATACACAATTTTACAATAAAGAAATGTAATATATTTGGGCAAACGCAGTTCTACATCACAAAAAGTTCCTTTCTCAAAGTAATTACCTTTGAGGGCATGCAGGATTTCCTTTTAAGTATCTCATCGTCTGAGTCTCTCCCTTTTCCTTGTATTTTAATTCACGCCCCAACTTATTCCTAGAATCATCCTAGACTCCAACAAAAATGTGCAATATTGTAAAACAGTTTCAACTCAGCTCATAAATAAAGAAACTCCACTTAGCTATTCATCGTGTAGCCTGAATACAACTTACTCAACATAATTGTTTCAATTTATTTATATTTGTAGCCTAAAATTGAAACTTCAGAAAGGAAATAACGTGGTACTAATTTTTACTTGATTAACATTGTATTTATTTGTTAACCACCAACTTCAATAATTTGGTTTGTGGACAGCATTCCTTTTTTCCACTTTAAATGCAAACAGGAGAAAAGCATTACATTGTTGTAAATACATTTTTTAACAGACAAATTAAACCACTTCCAAGGGTTCAATTCCGAGGTCTCAAACTCATTCCATCCTGGAGTGTATGGAGGTCTTTGTTCCTATATTGCCCTACACCAGGGATTTCAACTGTTTAACTCACCTCCTCAACCAAGGACTTGAATTAATTAGACTAGTGAAATCAGCTAGGGCAGCTAAAAAAAAAACACAACAGCATAGACTCAGCCCTTGGTGAAATATGTCTGAAACTCCTGATTTAATTGGCAAATACAATAAATATAGGTATGTATTTAGCTATGACGAACAATATGGTATTATTTTTCCGGTAGCTAGGTTAATACTAGCTGGATATAATACAAATAGCTAGCTAAATATTTGACCTCACGGTAACTTTATCACTTTATGCTAGTTTGTCCTGTTCCTCTTCATCAAACATTGGGTTTTATGATCTTCGTTTTTGGTCCATAGATCCAAATGTTTTCTCCCTCAATGAATTGCTCCCTTTTCCCACAGAGCTTGTTTTGTCGGCTAAAAGTTTTTAAAAGAAATATTAATCGACAAGGTAAACTTTAATCATATTCTGGCACACTAACATAAAGGTGTAGCCAACACTGGATAAAGTACACATGCTATGGTTAAGGTAGTGATTAACGTAGCCTAGCTAGATAACGTTAGCTAATCAAAAGTAACGTTCAAAAAACAGCTGCAAGCGGCCAACCTGAAAATGCAGTAACGCCAGGTAAATTAATCCAGTTACTATTATTAGACAGTCCTTAGCTAGCTAGTGTTAGTTGCATAGTTAACGTTAGCTAGCTAGCTGGCTGGCTAACACACATCATTGCTAGCCAGCCATGCTAGCTAAAAATTCTGCAATCTGGCTACACTAGCTATAGCTAACTAGATAAACAGAGAACATAGAAAATAAACTAATCACTTACCCATAGTTGATTTAGTCATTTTGTGCCTGCATGAAAACAGTGCAAACGGCGGTTCTGTGAAGCATTGTTGTGTGCTAGTTGAGGAGTTTGTGAAATCTAGCAAGCCACTGTGTCACGATAGCCTACAAGTAAACACAAAAAAGTTGCTTTCATACACAAGGTGAGAAAGGTAGATAATTAAAATGGCAGATAAAACAGAACATTCTGCTGCTATCTCATGTCACCTTTCACCTGATATAAATTTGTTCTGATAAGATGTTTGTATTTAATGCAGCCAGTAATCCCATTATTCTTTTATAGTGCCTCTTGTGCAATGTTAATCTTCTGTTGATTTTAATCAAAAGAAAGATGGAGGTCACAGAATAAAATACATTCAGATAAATAATGTCTAAATGAGCCTTCACAGGTGAATGATAACTAGAAAATAATCTTTGCCAGACCCTTAAATGCTCTTAGATTTGAAATATCTGATAATACTATGGATTGATGCCTCAAAAGCATGGCCCATATAGGCAGGCAATTTATGACTTTTGCTTGACCCGACATTAACTAAATTATATTTCCAGTCCTGAAATGATGAAGGGATTGTCATCTTCCCTCATAAAGAAGTCAAGTTATTATAAGGAGGAAGTCACAAACCTTATTGATGCTTTGAACCGGATTCAGTCGGAAGTGCCACGTCATCTTGAGGAAAATTGGCTCTTTTGTCTGCAGTAGAGAAATTCATACCAGATCAACTGAGCAACAATACTCTACCAATGTTGCTCAGTTGATCTGGTATATGAACCCACCATTCTTATGCCCCAAGTGCCTAAATATCAGGAACTAAACCACATACAGCAAAGCACAATTTAATAAAGCATTGCACGCTTGAAAGCGTTGTCATAACATACGTCACGTAGGGTAACCACGGCACTCTTATTTCAATTTTTCTATTTATCCAACAGGACACACTGGCCTTTAAAAATAGCCTCTGTTTAGAATATGCTTAGATATGTTGCCATCACTTCCAGATAACTGACTAAAAGAGGAATTTGTTCGACACGCATGTTGTGAATTGCGAGACACCTTCATTAAACACTGAGAGATGAAGTAAACATGCAGGTGCATTCTTTTGAAGCAACGGTTCTTTAATCGTACCCTCCTCCCCCTACCTCAGCACTGTGGGGGAAGGCAGATTTGGAGCTGGGTTCGGTTGGAGGTTTTTTTTTTTTTAAATCTTCAATCTACAAAGATGCCAATCACTCACAAGGTCAATGTTCAACAGTTATGCTGCGGTGAACACATTCTGCTTCATTCGGTTTCCCTAGACCTTGACCACCAAAGTTCACGGTTTGGTTCTATAATGCCACTGCCTAATTTCACAGATCTGTAGAAAACCATAGTTCAGACAAGACTAATTGTTAATGTAACTGGTTTGTAAATCAAGGAGACACATTCAATATTAATTTAAAGGCCTGTAGATATTTTGGGCCCAATTTTCACAGTCAGGGCGCAACTGTCAAATGCTAGCAGTAACGCTGCATGGTGAATTAAGGCGTATCCAACCCAGGTTCAGTCATTTTGTGACTGTGGTGCAGTTGCAAAAGAGGCTGGTTTAAGAGGAATAAATTACATGTGGGTGTGGTGGAGGTTTGGTTTCACTGCGACCAATCACATCAGCCGGTTTCTTTCCCTTTAATGCCACTACATCAAGGCCATAAGCAAACGGGCAGTTTTGTCATGTCTGATATAGACTTGACCGGGAAATGCATTTGTCACAAGCATTGCATTTATGACACTTCAAAAAGCCTCCTTGGGCAAATGATGTTGTCAAGATAGGCTGCGAACTGGGAGACATTCTTAATCTTAGCTAGATATAAACCTAAAGTGTTGATTTATTATTTTTCATTTTTCTGTTGCAGTCAACCAAACCTGTATGAAACCCAGTGTAGCATAAGCAATTACAAAATGGCGAGCATTAAATTGACACAAATTATTTTCCATTTAAAAAAAACTTAAATACTATAGAAATTAGACAGGGTATGTCTTAGTACTATTGTTAAATAATACAATTTGGAAAAACAAAAGTGTTCGATAAAAATAATTGAGTTGTAATACAAGATCCATTCAAAAAAGCTATAGCAATATTCAAAGAATAAAAAATACATTATTACTCTGTATTATTGAAAAACAGTGCAATTTATTAGCAGTACCCATCTAGCTTGGTTACACAGTACACACACACAAATGTGTGCAACAGAAAAAAAACCCATACTCAAATAATTACCCATATGCTTATCAACTGATTAAACCGAGTAGAGGAAATGCATTTTGACCATTTCAGGCCTTCTGCAAATTGATTTTTGTTAGTGAGGAGGACGGGTTTGCCTGAGGAAAACATGCAAAGGGCGAAACGCATTGCCTCTAATCTGTTTTATGCCTTTATATGAATCTGGGTATTACTTATTTGTGTTTTTCTGTTGCACACATTTTAGCTTGTTACTGTGTAATCCTGTTAGGTAGTGCACCTTGAGACTGGGTGCTCAGGATAAACCCTGCACTGAAAATGTTAAATTTATCTGTCTGAATTTAAATACTCAGACTGAAGATAGTTTGAAGTCATCCTAGGAATCATACCTTTCTTCATTTTGTGTTTGTAATCTTCAGTTGGAAGATGAATTGCACATATCACAGGGGATTTCAACTTTTCTTTCTGATCCTGGGACGCCCACCCAGGCTCAAAGGCATCCAGGGGACATCCGTCATAAGTTAAATAGGGTTATATGTAAAAATAATAATAAAAAAGAGGTTTTATATTTTGTAATTTTTCTCAAATTTATATATAGTCATGGCATCAAGTCTGGCCAGGGACCCCAACAGTACCTTCAAGGACCCCCCTGTTGAAAACCCAGGACATATCAGGTCCCATGGCAGCATCAACAGTGCCTTTATGACATTTTAGTACCTGTGAGCAGGTTGACACTACAGTGCTCAGTAGTAGGATCGTAACCACGCTCTACACAGGCGGGGGCTCCCTTCACGCTCTCTCTGATTAAAGGCCAGTCTCTTGTACACAGGGCTTTATCAGCATACAGGACGTTCCTTTCATTTGTACCTCATTAAAACTGCAATGGCAGTGGCGCAGAATTACTGTCCGCGTTGTAATTTGCAAAGCCATCAGCAGGCCTATTTTCAGGGAAATCCCACTAGGGATAAACATGAATTGCAACAAATTAAATTAATCTTTAATTTGAAATTATTTATTAAGTCTTGCGGACCTCTGCTTAGGGAAGAAGGTTTTCCCAGAAGACTGTGGGAATCTGCATAAGAAAATAAATCATGATTGATATTGGTTTTATGCAACTTAAGAGCTAATGTGGCCCATATTATGTCTGCCATTCATTATGGTGCAATCCTGGGCTTAAGGTTAAATTCATTGCCCCGCCTACTGATTTGTATATTTTGATATTTAGACTATCCAACATTTCCTTTATGGATCTGCTTCTAATCAATTATAAAACTTTGATTCCCTTAATTGGTATTCACACCACACATCTAAATCCTTGCACCTGAAAATTGTTATCAATAATGCCGTATAGTTTTAAATCACGATAAAAACAATTATAGCAAATGTTGCCTCTTCATCACTGTGTATTTTGTTTGCTTTAGAAACACAATTGAGGGGTGCATAATTTGAAATGGGCACTCAGTTTGCACAGTTGCCTTTCTGATTAAATTCCCCTCCCTGTGATGGATCAGGTAAACATCACACAACGCTAACTTAGTGGGGCAGATGTAGCTAATGGAGTGCAGACTCAGCACTATACCAGCACATTGATTGCGATTACTTTGAAGTTTAACACCAAACCGGTATGCAAATAGAATGGATTTTGAAGCTCCAGCCCAGTTTTGTATTTTTCATTTATTTGTGTTTTGTTGTGTGTGCGCCTGTGTGCACGCGTGTGAGTTCTTGTGTGCATACATAACCAACATAATCAAGTTGCTGACCAGTCTGATGAATTTTAAAATACAAGTCCATATTCAGCATAAATTGTTAATGCATCTGTATTTCTGCAGAAAAGGGGCCGCCATTGCTGTACCATGTTTCATCATAGTACCCTAACCCTACCGTACCTGTGATAACTTTGTGTAATGAGTGTGGAAAGAGAGAAGCTTACACAGAAGCCCGAGGTGAATCCCGCTCCTCTCACTCGTCCAAATCGGTCCAAATACTCCTAAGCGAACGTGTTACCAATCAGCTAAAGGCGAAATCGCTGATAGCTAAGGGCAACGTCGTTATTTTGAACTTGAGGGTTGCGTCGATTGCCAGAGTGTTGTTGTCACGGTAACCTGCTACGAGGCCTTCGCTTTACCGCACTTCACTGTGCTTACTGAAAATTATATAACGGCAGCAACTTTATCAGAAACACAAGCCTGAATAACGATAAAATGCAAAACAATCAGCTTCCGAACTATTTTTTTGACACTTCCCAAGATCATTATTTTTTCGTTAGTTAAAAGTCATTTTAGTTCAGTGTGTTTAGTTCTGAACCTTGAATGAGGTTTCATTTTCGGCTGTGCTGCCAGCGGGACATAAAGCTCACGGTCGTTTTTATTCATTGTTAATTTAGCAGCATGATTTCTTTTTTTCCATCTGTGGAGTTCCCAAAGCCAGGCGACCATTTGCTTGTATCGGCACTTTTCATAATGCTATTTTAAATCTACGCTGTTCGGCTACACTGAGCACATTGAGCCCACTGGGAGGAAACATATTGAAATGTTTGTGTTCACAACTGGTCCTGTTATTTTATATTTTATCAGGTATTGCCATGCCTTGCATTTTGCTGCAATGGGTTTTATACCGCTAGAACTCAGCATGTGTGTGATACACTTTAATAATAGTAATAAAAATAACCATAACTTGCTCAGTGATGTTCTTGTAAGGACATACTTTACAGGTGAGGTCACACTAATTCAAAGAACTCAAGAAACAATCAAAAAAAGACAAAATTATTATCAAAAATCAAAACACCAATAATATGACCATATTAGGGAGAGAGAGAGTAGCCAGGATGGACCATTCTATTCTAAGTTTTCCCACTGGTCTCAGATGCGCATACAAACCCAGACATTGATCTGCTATGTGTCTCAATTGATATCAGTGGCGCCAGAAGACATCTGATCAAAGAAGAGATGTGGAAATGAATGTCACTCAGCAATCTTCATGTCCAATCAGGATAGAGAAGGTGGGACATAAGGACATTAAACAAAAATAAAATCATGGCACTGCACCATTTACTCATTACATGAAAACTGATGGAAAGTCAAATACTTAAAACTGTCAGAACACTTGTCCATTTAATTATTCTGGCCTAAATGTATTGGTTACTTTTTACCACAACAAAAGACACCATACCTGCCTCTTCTGCCCATATGGAGATATTTAAGTCATCTGGGAAAGTTACTTGCTAGTACACCAACGTTACTTCCCAGTGAGCCAGAGGTACAACATTTTCTGATAGGTGTGATTAGCTCAATAATTTATTAATATTTAATGCTCAATAATTTACAGACACAAGTAATGTGGAATGATATTCCGTCCATTTCCGGGTTTTAGATTATGCAGAGTCGTTCACCATGTCTGATACATTTTGAGAAAAAAAAAAAGGTAGTAGACTATCTGTCAAATGTTGGCTTTTTTTTCAAACTTGGAAAGTCATCATTACTCAAGTAAAAGTCGTGACTCTGGCAACACAGCTGTGGAGCCGTAATGGATGCAATCGGTGAGTCTCAGCCTTAACCTCCCCTTGTTAGGCGGCAAGCGGAGGTGCTGTAGAAACACAGACGTTGTCCATCTTATCAGAACTACTACACCGTAGGGAGCCCCTGCCTATCTTTACAGAAACAGGCCAATCACGGGCAGCTAATGGGCCAGTGAGGCTCTGCAGGTGGCTGTCGTTATAAGGGCATAAAGGCCTCTCCCGCACCGAGCTTCCCTGGGTCCTCTGGGAGCTCAGATGCAGACAATCGGGCTGTTTCCCCCTCCTCTTGATCTTTAAAAACTTGAAAAGGCTCATTTTTGGTAATCTCCTTTGTGTCCCTGTTTGCACATCTGGTGAAAACTGTTTTTTTTGACATTGAATTAAAAAAAATAAACATATAACACAAACCTGTAGCGTACCTCAGTCCTAAGTTTTTTTTTCTGAGTACCAAGTTTGCACAAGTGTACAAAGCCTCCAAACGTTGTTAAATAAAAAATAATGTGGATTCTGGGACTGGCCAATGAATAGGAATTACCCGCTTACCTGAAATCAAATTGTGGCATACAGAATTGATTGTGTCCTTTCATGTGAATTAAGATAAATTTAGACATTAAATTATGATCTTTTTTTCCCCACATTCAGTGACAAGAAACAATACTGCAGAATTACCATAAACCTTAAGTTCATGAAACCACTGAAAAAAACACAGTATAACTCATTCCTACTGAATGACTAAGGCTATGCAGCTATGGCTACCTTCTGTCATTAGAAATGTGTACAAGAAAAGCAGGACATTAAAATTTCTGTCTCTAGTTTCCTAGTTGTCCCACTGACGTTGCTAGCGTATATCCATAGCATACAGCTAGCTAAACTGAGATGCTGCATATAACACACCCCCTTTCAAAGCAAATAACTGAGCTCATGAGTTCTGCTACACTGCCTGGCCAAAAAAAAAAGTTGGCATTACACCCGTCATGCATAGTGCCCACTGTACAAGCCTCTGGAGGCAGTGTTATGATCTGGGGTTGCTTCAATTGGTCAGGTCTAGGCTCAGCAACGTTATGCAGCAATAAAATGAAGTCAGCGAAGTACCTGAATGTACTGAATGACCAGGTTATCCCATCAATGGGCATATGCCAGGATGACAATGCCAAGATTCATCGGGCTCAAATTGTGAAAGAGTGGTTCAGGGAGCATGAGGAATCATTTTTACACATGAATTGGCCACCAGAGTCCTGACCTTAACCCCATTGAAAGTCTTTGGGATGTGCTGGAGAAGACTTTACGGAGTGGTTCGACTCTCTCGTCGTCAATACAAGATCTTGGCCAAAAATTAATGCAACTCTGGACGGAAATAAATGTTGTGACGTTGCATAAGGTTGTCGAAACAATGCCACGACGAATATGCGCCGTAATCAAAGCTAAAGGCGGTCCAACAAAATATTAGAGTGTGCAACTTTTTTTTGGGCCAGGCAGTGTATATGGTAGAAATACTCAGTTGATCTCCCAATTAACTCAGTAGCACAATCTACTCAGTAGATCCCTTTCTCAAATCAATTCAATGATTCGACTGAACGACTCTATTGGCATGACAAAGCAACATTAATGTTGCCAATTATGAAATGCAAAAGCTCTCACTATATCTGCCTCTCACATTCCATACAGATTGAGATATAAACATGATGCAATATCTTGGAATACATGCATAGGACTGAAATATCGTTTAATCCCTGCCAAACAAATTTAATTAAAACTATATATTTTTTACGAACGGGTACCTTGCTTCTTTTTGCTATGCAAAGAAATAGTAACAGAAAATACATTAGAAAGTACTTATGATGAAGAGGGAAGGGAAAAAAAATGGTCATTTGTTGCCAATGACCAACATATTTGACCTTCAGCCACAGAAACAAAGTTGTCAAAAAATGCTTGACAATCATGAATATATAATCACTAAAAGGCTGTCTCACTGGACACAATTTATTGTCCTTGTTTTGACTATTATTGCATTTTAATTTGAAAACCTTATTTCTCTAAGGTGATTCAGACAGAGGAGTTTATGGGTATGATTATTTCAGCAGGAAACATGGGTATAGGCCCAAAAGGAATTGCTCGGAGATTCTCGGGAATGATGGTGCTGATTTTCATTCAAGAGCTTACCATTTTTTACCATCTCATTTTAGAGAATTCCAGGATTTTTCACCTCATATTTTTTTCAGAACTGTGTTCAGAAGTTCTCATTTATTTCCTTTTGAAGAGCAGTATTTATTTAATATATTCCTCCTACACCTATTATTACTCCCTGCTATGAAGAAGTACCCAAAGACTAGTGCAGTACTTGGCTGGAAATCTAAGTGATGTTGCTGAGGATTTACAGCCATATAAAATAGGCATTAGTGTCGTGCAAATGTGGCATTTTGCGGTTTTATGTCTTTCAGTGGCGGTGATTATGCAGAAACATCGATATAGACAGGGGTAAACCTGCACATGCAAACACACACACACACACACACACACGCACACACACACACACACCACAAACACACACTCAGACATAGACATGCACACACACACACACAAACACACACTCAGACATAGACATGCACACACACACACACACACGTATACACAAACACACACTCAGACATGCACATGCACAAACACACACTCTGACACGCACATGCAAGCACTTTCACACACTCAAGCACACGCACACAAACACACTCACACACGCATATGCGCACACACACGAGCACACATACTCATACATACGGACGCACAAATACACACGCACATGCACACACACACACACACACACACACACACATCCACACAAATGGGCACAGACACACACACATGCGTTAAACAACGAAAATGTCTACAAAGCCCTTAACCCAATTTACTTCAGACTGCTTTTTGTTTCACTTATGTCTTAATGTTCCCCAACACTTGAAATAAAAATTACTTCACCAATAACAGCACATTTCCTTCTGTCGACAGGTCCCTTAGGTGTGCTGCGTATTCCGCCTGCGAGTCGTCTGCGTCAAACAACATCAAGCAGGTAGCACGGGGGGAGGGACTCATTATTCCGCTTTTAAATCATTTTGTCCGCCAACGAACAGACACTTGTGTAATCTGCAACACAAATACTAACAATTTCACAAATTGTGGGAAGAAATAAGAAATGTCTTGGTCACACCCTTTATTCCCCACCACCTTCCTGATTTACCCTCGGCTTGGTTTTCAGTGTTAATTACATTGCATTACAATTATTTGGCAGACACTTTTATCCAAAGCGACGTACAATAGGTGCATACTGAAGGTCATTGACGCGACTACAAAGCAGATCCGACAAAGCACAACTTTCTCACAACGTAGGAGCTATCTCTAGTAATGAACGTAGTCAGCTATACATTCTCAACTATAAAATAGCAAAAAACAAGTTAAATAGAAAACAAAACAAAAAAACAAGCAAAAAAAAAAAATACAAATAATAATAATCTGTAATTCAGCTCCTCCACAGGACTTTTTAGAAAACTCAGGCAAGCCACACACAAAGGATGGAACACACAGCACGTTGCAATAATCCATTTTTTAACAGTCCTTTATTTATTTATTTTGGAATGCACGCTTCCATGCACACTTTGTGAAAAAGTAGAAAATCTCGGCAATGCATTGCAAGGCAACAGCCCCAGGATTGCTAAGATTTCATCTGCTTCTCTCATGTCGTGCCCTGATGCTGCCTGGTCTTCTTGTGGGCGCGGTAAACGAGATCAGTATATTGTGGCAAAACATCTTTCAAAAATAAATGCCTAAAATAGCAGAGGTCAAAGCCCTCTTTTAACATAACAAAATCGTCAGTAGGAGGTTGTGAAGCACTAGCACAATTCTAGTTGTGCAACCCCCTCCTACACTTGCAGGTTAACTGAGTTATGCCAACAGTCTCCAAATACTAAAAAAATATTTCCACTACTGTATAATAAAATACACAATCATGACAGTACATGTAGTTGTGAAAGGCAATGGACTACCTGTGCAAGGTAGCTTTTCTGTAAATAGACATTGCACAGGCAATCTGAACACACATACAGTAGACATAGGAATGCTATATAGGACTGAGGCGAATTAATCATCATTTTGGTTTGGATTCAAATGTATTTACTGTCATTTCTTTACAAGTAAAATAATATTGTCATTAATTTTGGTTAAACTTGGTTAAATAATATTGTCATTAATTTTGGCCAATCTATAGCAATGTTGCATTTAATCCAAATTATATAAAATATAAATTTAATTATTGAAGAACCCATGTAAGCCCATATTAGACAGATAATTCATATTATGAAGAAGTCCCTTGTTACTGGAAACGAGTTGACAGAAACAAGGCACAAAATGTGAAGACAACTGGATTTTTTTCATGGAACATACAAGAGGCTTAATTTAGTAATCCCTTCATGTACAAGTACTGGGGTGTTGGACACACACCACTGGAGCTGGAGATTGCTACTGCAAAAATTAAAATGGTGTCACCCATTGTGGAAACACAGCTTGTCTTTACCATGCAGCCATTAATTGAACACCGTCTACCGTTCAGCTAGACAGTCAGTGCCAGGTGCTTAGGATAAGTTATAAAACAGATTCTACTGGGGAGGAGGTCAATGGGAACCTGAATTTGTCAGTTCTTGTAACTGAAGTGATTTGCGTGGCAGTGAGCCGGGGGGGGGCGGGGACTGATTGATCATTGGCCGATCAAGAGTAATGGGGCTCAGCACTAAATTAAAACTTACTTGTCGCATACAGTTTACATTTAATTGCATACAACTAGACCTCCCATGACAATCTTAATGGATGTTACTCACTGTCCCAATCAAAAATCTAAATGTGAATCCTATATAGAACACTTAAATAATCTGAATGTTAAGAATTGTGTAGACATTGTGGTTACTATACATCCCGAGATAGGGGTAAACCTGCACATGCAAACACACACACACACACACACACGCACGCACAAACACACACCACAAACACACACTCAGACATAGACATGCACATGCACACACACACATATGCACAAACACACACTCAGACACGCACATGCACACGCACAAACACACACTCTGACACGCACATGCAAGCACATTCACACACTCAAGCACACGCACACAAACACACACACACACACACACACACGCATATGCGCACACACACGAGCACACATACTCATACACACGGACGCACAAATACACACACACATGCACACACACACACACACACAAATGGGCACAGACACACACACGTGTTAAACAATGAAAATGTCTACAAAGCCCTGAACCCAATTTACTTCAGACTTTACTTCAGATCCCGATGTGTCACTGCTTATTACTGCAGATATAGTATAGTATTTAACTATGCCAAAATATGCCTCTCGCCCAATGCATGCTGGGATAGGCTCTAACCCCCCCCCCCCCCCTTTCCCCCATGTGTGCTATTCAGTGATTGTGGTCATGTTGTTAATTGACAATGCTTCCGTTTATGCAATATTGACAGTATTAATGGGAATTTGATGTACAACGGGTATACAAACCTTTGGGGAGTTTGCCCATTCACTACACATTGGGGAATGAATCACTTTGCCTTCCTGTAAAGGCGATCATTAGGAATTCCACATTTACATAACGAGAGTACCAGAGGCATCTGTACAGTAACCAAGCAGCACAGAACAACATATTATTGCCTCACACCTTACATGCATTAACAAACACTCTTACAGCCTTGTTGCAACAAGAGCAGCATTTCTCTTCTGTGGTATTCGTATTATTTCCCACCCATGGTCCACTGCAGCTAGCTTCTAGTTTAATTAGTTGGCATGTTGAACACGGAAAGGCTGTTGTCCTCAGTCAGTGTTACTTATGGTTTTGGTTATTAAAGTGTATCGTAATATTTGCCTCAGGTAGAGCGCTCAGTGACCCCTTTCGCTCAACAATCAGGGAGATGAATTTCTCTTTTGATAGGTCAGTGCACATTATGAGTGGGAACCCATTAGGGGATTTCCCCCAGTGTTTGTGTTCAAGGGTGCCTATTGTTTTTTAGAGAGGAAAAGTATAGGCACTTTTCTGTTCAAGCACGTTTCATTTCACCAGTTATCACCGGTATGGGTGCGGCTTCTTACCTGAGAAATCAAACTGCTAATCCAGATACATCAGTGCTGTCTGTAAGCAATTTTCTTTTGGCTCTTTACTCCAGCACATTGGATTTGAAATGAAACAATGAATATGTGGTTAAATTACAGCTTTAATTTGAGCGTACTTACATCCATATGTCACTGTCCAAATACTTACGGACAGTACTGTATGTATCCATGTATGAAGTCCTATTAACTTCCGATGCTCACTTTACTGTGTACTATGGGGTGCACTTGTAATGGTAACTTCTCATATTATTTTAATACATATGAAATTAGCGATTATTTTAGCTAACTGGCTACTATGCCATCATTTATCATAATTAAAGCTGTCACAATCTATGGTGCACAAGATTAAGGGTCCAACTAACACAGCAAAAAAATAGTGGCATACATTTACGATATGATACGATACGATACGATACAACTTTATTGGTCAGCTGGCGCTGAAATTAGTTTTGCATCCATGGCATCTCCGTTCAAGATACACACAGAACATATCATTACAGAAGACGATACAGGCTGAAACATGACACAAATGACAATAAAAACATATCCTATGGATACAAGTTGGCAGCACACTGATTTACACATTTTGATTTAGCAGCAGGATAGACTGATGTACTAAAGAATTCTTCAGTCTGTTGCGCTTAAATTTAGGGACTAAAACGCCTCCTGGAGGGCAGCAGTTGGTATTCTCCATTTAGAACATGCAAGGGGTCAGAAGAGATACTTTTAGCAAGTCTAAGCATGCTCTTGGTCTGGGCTGCTTTAAAAGAGTGTACCACAGCCTCTACAGGCTGGCCAATAATCTTAGCACAGATTTTAATTTGATTGTAAAGCTTGGTTTTAAGGGATACAGATAGACTATTGAACCAAGCCGTACTACAATACAACATGACACTCTGAGTTACTGATGTAAAAAAAAAGAGAAAGAATCTGGCTGCTACCACCAAAGGATCTAAGTCTACGAAGAGAGTAAATTCGCTGCTGTATCTTCTTACATATAGATTCAATATGAGGGGTCCATGATAGGGTGGCATCTATCATAACCCCCAGATATTTGTAAGAGGGGACTTGTTTAATATCTGCATTATGAATGGTTACTGGCAGTAGCTGACAATCGGGAGGAAGGCCAAAGATAATTTCCTCTGTCTTATTGGTGTTGATAATAAGAGCATTGGTGGTAGTCTCCTGCTCTGTAATTAACCTGTTTGCATCAACACCGATTGGGCGGTGCAATAGGGGGTGTGCCAAGAAAAACACTTGCCACTGTGCATGGTGTCTAATAATGAATTTGCTTGCCATTAACCTTAAGGTTGGCACATTGTGCTATTTTAGTGGCCACATATTAATATTGAAGTTATGACGCAGATCTTGATCACACAAGATTTTTTTGATGGATGTTTTTATAATGTGTCCATGTTAACTTACAGCAATTGAAAGAATTTGAATAATCTCATTGGAATTCTTATTCACATTACTCTCACCTTACTGTTAAATAGGCTACTCTATAAATAGGCTATTTTTTGCAGCCATAGACCTTAGTTTAAATGAACCGTCAATCAAACCAGCCATAATTGGGATCTTAATTGGGAACTATTTTTTTTCAATGTCTGCTTTGTAGACGTACTGTATGTCCCATTTTCAGTGACTCAGTATCTTTGGTTTCCTTGGCAAGCTGTTTTCTTTATTCTGGTTTCTCTTTATAGCAGAAGGCTATATATATAGGCTTTATAGCAGAAGGAGAGTTTATCAGTAGCACCCAGCCTTAACGGTAAGCTTCCTAACAGAAATACACAACGGTACGCTCAAATGTGCGCATCGCAATGAAAAAAAAACAAAAAGTGCCCCATGTCTTCCTCTTGTAGTTCACCAGCTATAATGACACACTATAATGGCTCTTTTAAGGGTCCATGTGACGACTCTGCATCTCCCAGACAAGTATGTACAGACAGGATATCAGACATGACAAAACTTTTGGCCGTGATGCGATCTGAAATCAAACCGAATAATGAAACCAAACCTCCATGCCCACAGGCAATTTATTCCGCTTAAAGCAATATATATATATATATACAGTATATATATATATATATATATATATATATATATTCTTTACAAGTAAGTTTGCTGCAGTTGCACTACATTACCCAGTCACTGTTACCAAAATCAAGTTAGACAAGCTTTAATTCACCACTTGTGCAAATTACCGCACCAGTTTTGCCATTTTTTCTTATCTGTAAAAATAGGGCCCTTAAGATGGATATTTCTAATGAAAAACGATAAACATACAAAGCAATGGAGGCAGGTTAAATTACAAGCACAGCCCATTGCTTGTTTTCCATTGTAAAGTCCTGTCTGAATTGCCATTAGGTAGGCTATGGTATGTAACTTCTGCTTGCACTCCTGCTCCCAGAGAAAGAGCGGACATGGCACGTGATGAAGGAGAAACAGCCGTAAAGAGGCTTGGGGGTACACTCAGGAAGAAAAGCTGAAAACCCCGACAGTGTGGGGGTCCAGTGGCTCTGTTATGCTGTGGGGGGCATTTTCCAGGCATGGTTTGGGTCCACTTGTCCCTTTAGAGGGAAGAGTCACTGCAAATCAATACCAAGTTATTTATTCTGAGTGATCACATTGATCCTATGATGAGACATTTCTATCCTGATGGGAGTGGTCTCTTCCAGGATGACAATGCCCCCATTCACAGGGCACAAGGGGTCACTGAATGGTTTGATGAGTATTAAAATTATGTTATGCTATGGCCTTCGCAGTAACCAGATCTCAACCCAGTTGAACACCGATGGGAGATTTTGGACCGAGGCGTTAGGCAGCGCTTTCCACCACCAATCGAATATTGTGTCTCAGTGTTTGTTGGAATTTTTATCTGATTCAACAGCAATGCAGCTGTGAAGAAACATGTTTAGACTCCAACTGTTCTCATTAGCCGCTTCTGTGTTCATCATTGAATATTTAGAGTAGAAGGCAGGGTAAAACAGCATGCCGTTTCTATTACAATATTTATTATCGCAATGGCTGAGACTTGGCTTGGCTTTTTTTTTTTGCTTTCGGAAATGCAGGTTGTTTCATTTTTGTGTGTTGTTTTTGCATTTTGTGTCTTTGGCAGAACATGTTTAATTGTGCATTTATTTACAATGTTAAATATGAAATTGATTATTTTATTATACTACCAAACTATGTTGCAAACTAAGTTTTTATTAAACTATTTAATAAAAATCACAAGAAAAAACATCTTCCAAAAATGTTTCTTATGCTCCCACAAACCATACATAATGTAATTATAGATATGATGGCACAGAGAAATGTACAATATGCAGAGGCTTCAGCTCCCAATACAATAATGTGGACAAAAAAACCCTGGATGCCCATTTCAACCTTTCAGAGAACTATTTAAAATTATGTTAGTGAAGCTATAATATAATAATGCATGTACAATTTAAATTCTAATTTAAGTTTTTTTTTGTTTTTTTTGTATATATTTTGTCATATTTTGTACATATTTTGTCCACTTTCTATGCATTTCTAGCTAACCTAGCCTCATAGAATTATAAATTTCCACATAGAAATGTGTCTATGCATTCATTTTCATTATTTTATATTATTTATGTCCTTTTTAATCTTGGATTTAAATGTAATTATATTTGACTCGTGAAATGTCTTCCGGCTGATCACTCAGTCATCCACAGTACTTCATCAGAACATAAACAAAGTAACATGAGTTGCCATTTAACATGAGTTGCAAGTATAATTCCATAACTAATAACTTAATACAATCCAAACATATAGCAATCAGTTGAATGCTGTCTGCAGTGAGTGTAACATTTTTACCAGCGGGGGGTCAATTAAACAAATAGTAGATAATTAAGTTCTAAAAGTGCTGATTACCTCAGTTCTGAAATGAAATTAGTGAAAAGTAAAAAAATAAATAAATAAAATAAAATGTTGACTACCCTAAAGCAAAGCACTGGGTCGATAATTACTGGTTGTATTTGTGCTTGTTTATGTGCTATTTGCTGCAAAGGAATGCCGGCGGAAGATTAATTTAACAGTTTTACCCTTAATTATCATGTACAATGTTCAATGACTAAAATAATTGGCTCATGAATGGTTTCCACTTTGAGCAGAGCAGATTCAAGAATGTGGTCAATCTCCCGTAACTAATCCACAGCCTCTACGCCTACACTGTTAGCTAGCCTGTTCAGGTATGTCATCCAGGAGGCAAATACATAAATACAAATAGACACTTTGACCAGGCTTGCTCATGTTCAAAGTTATAGGAACTATATTAGCACATTGTAGTGCCATATCTTAATCTCCATCAATGATTTCCCTGCATTTTAGTCAAAGATTTAGTGTGAATTTTGAAAGGAATTAAACTTGATGCATGAATCAAAATGAGCAAAGGGTGCTGAGGTTATATTTTTTGTGATTTAGACAGAGGTGTAAAATCCAGGGGTCCGAAAGTTAAAATCCTGCCACGTGTGTCTTCCACTCATGAACTCAGCCAGCTGATTTCACCTATTAGTTCTACCTCCTGGCTGAAGAATTGTGCTAATTAGCAAATCCAGGACTTTTACTTTCTGGACCTGAATTTTACACCTCTGGATTTAGACTGTATTAATTTTCTAGTATTTAGGTTCTATGGCAACGAGGTGGATGTGGAACTTATATTGAACCATATTGAAATGTAACTGACACAACATACCCCGTATTGCGACTGAGAGGAGGAGGAGGAGGGGATTGGTGAACATACACACACATTTATTTTGCCCATTGTTAATGAGATGGCTCTGTGCTTGTTTAGCAAACGAGGGGGAACCCTGTTTTTCCCTGGAAGATTGTGGTGGGCTGTTTATACACACAGTCAGGGGAAGAGGATTAAACCCACAGTTTAATCAGTTTTAATCAGACGTAAATCCAAGGAGACAATATAAACATCGATCTTAACCTACAGTATCGCAACACTGGGATTAAATGGGACATAAGGGGACATTTTTAAACAAGAGGCTGCAAACAGCAGCTTCAAAGCTTGTTGACCTGAACTTGCACCTGTGAATGTAAGCTATTGCCGCTTTTCCATAGCCTGTGTATACGACCCGACCCGTACCGAGCTGAACAGACCCGTGATCTCCGCACGCTTCGGTTTCATTTCCATAGAACAGTATCTGATCCGTGCAAAGGCGTGGTTTGAGCGACGCATCGCATAGCAACCGCCGCTACACAACACAGCCTGGATAGAGCGGCATGCTTCAGCCCTGATGTGAAGCAGAGCCGAAAAGTTTTATGCTATGGCTCAGGTTTACTCGGGTATACCCACTTTGAACGATGTGGAAAAGAACACGGGCTGTCGGCTCAGTACGGGTCGGTACGGGTCTGCACTGTATGTTGTAGGCTACTATGCTGTATACTTGGAATTGTTCTTGTTAGGTACACCATCGTTAATGTATTGATAAATAATCGTTTGAAGTTAGGACAAATACTTACTTACTGCCCATTATGCCTCCTGGCATGTAGGTCAGCAGTAGGACAAATAATGGGACTCAATTTATGCAGAACAGGGAATCAATTGATCTGACCTGTTTTTTGGGTAATATACATCCATCCATCCATTATCCATTAACCCGCTTATTCCTGGTCAGGGTCGCAGGGGGTGCTGGAGCCTATCCCAGCATGCATCGGGCGAGAGGCAGGAATACACCCTGGACAGGCCGCCAATCCATCACAGGGCATATAATAGGGTAATATACAGTGAATATGAAATTGCACTGATTATGGTCATCATTACATCATTAGACTGTATAAAGTTTAAATACAATCCATCCATATCATTACATGGGTTTCACACACAAATGAAAGAAGAGAAAAGTATCAGTGTCAAGAGGAGTACTGACATTTCCTTGAAAGCCTTATTACGTGTTCAATCAACAGAGGGCACATAATGTTCATATCTAAATAAAAAATATATTTATACCTCAACAACAGTACGTTCAGAGATGTTCAGTTCCTACAGTGATACTCTCCTGTTTCGTCCTTGATATTAAAAGATGAATTTTGCTGAAACAACTGGAGCCCAGTATCTCTTACCTGCTTGTTTAGCAAAACTGGAATAGAACTGGAATGTGCTGGATTGCTGTCCGGTTACATTTATAGATGCTCTGTTGTGGTGAAACAGTCAGACAGAAGAATAGAATGCCTTTTATTTTTTTATTTTTTTTCAGAGAAGTTTTAGGCGTATAAGAGCATATCCACCCCCCCCCCCCCCCCCCCCCCCCCCACCCCACCCCCCGGAGAACCAACTCATCAGTAAGGTCAGTAGCCTTCATTAGTGGAAACAGAATCAGGAAGAGGATTAGCTCATCATGGTCCTCTTTCAAATGCCGCGACGATACCATCTTTACAAGGACAACTCCCTTAATTAAAACACTTATTTAGCGCCATCTCCGAAATAGAGGCTTTTTCAAATTTAATTATTACACCTGTCACTAGGGGGATTACTTTTGCCTTTGTTGCCTGGGTTACGGCGATAATTCACCCAGACCTCACATCAAGGCAACAGTCCAGTGGTCGCAGTGCTCAGTTATATACGGCCAGTCCAAAAAAAATTTCCGGTCTTCATATTTCTTGAAAATAATTATTTTGCTTTGAATTGTGAGAGACCACAATCAAATGCAGATTAACACATATCCATAATGTATTATTTGTGATGGTATCAAAACTATCAGTTTTCAATGTTCCCATTTAAACACTTTGAACACCTTAGAAGCCCTGCCCAGACGTCTGATAAATGGCCTTTAATCAGTCAGTTCTTTGCAGTGCAATAAGTCTCGTGGTTAAAAAAAAATCCAGTTTTACTTCTTTTGGGAGCAAAGTAAAAAATAGGATGGTGGCATTTTGCTTACAGATATGGTTCAGCAAAGAGTGAATGGCCAGTCTTGGCAAGAGAGTACTGAGAGCTGTGTGCAGGTGATCAAATAAATAAGTCCCAGTGACTAGCCACAAAGAGGAAGCAGGTGTGCAAGGACAGCCCATTAATAGCAGGTCTGGGATAAGGACATCACTTGGAGTCTGTAACAAGAATTTTCTGGATTTTATCAAAAAGCTGGTACTGTGTAGAACTTTATTATAGGCCGAACCAAACCACATGGTAAAATGCTAATCTTTCAGCTCTGATAGAATACATTTCACTCTGATAAGAGTACACCTAATCTCTGCTGGACTCAAATAAACAATTTTAAAGTAACACAGAACATTTTACTGTGTAGTGCAGAGATGGCTCTAATGTAAATTGTGTTTGAATATTGAAGAATGCTTACATTATGCTCCCTAGATTTTAAAAAGTGTAATTGTTTGCCATCCAGAGCCACAATTAAGGGTCCGGGGTGTATGAGGCGTTTATCTTATGTTAAGCATTATTTATTTTGCTTTGTTTTATTCCCCATACTTACCTGGGTTTACCTGGATTCTCCACCTTTCTGCCCCGCCCATTTCACTCTGATTTGTCCCAGATATTTACTGTATGTATATGGCCAGGTGCGTGGGAGGGAGGGAGGGAGGGACTAGTGGACTAGAGTGGGGAGCACAAACAGTATTTTAACCACATTATATGTTTTGTTTAAGATGAGAAAATAAATGGTGAAACATGAGCGTCGCGAACAAAGTTCGCAAAGGCAAATTCTGTCGGAGAACCTCTCGCTGTAGCCGACCATGGTCGGCTAGCAATCACGTGTCACATACTCAACCAATCACATGCACACACCTCTAATGGAGCGCCCCTTTTTAAACCAATCACATGCACACACCTCTAATGGAGCCCTTTTTAAGCCAAGAATGAGTTTTCTCTCTGTGCTGCTTGAATGCTGATGCGCTGCTCTTTGTTGCTTACAGCTTGAGTTAAAATAAATTTGCTGTCACCCTCCACCACCCCAGCTTCCACCTGTCGTTTGGATCTGCTTTAGTATGGGGGGGGGGGGTTCTGGTCATCTCCTGTTTAGCGGGGGGAGATGCCCGTGCTCCGGAGCAGTACTAAAGCAGATCCATTCACCACCAAACTAAAATAATTATGCAGCACATTCATTCATTAAATATGTCATTTAAATACGTAAGTTGTCCTGACAGAAATATCTTTGGATCTCCCTTCATTTGGAAAATGTGCATTTGAATCCTCCTCTTTTGACACTGGTGGAAAGTGGCAAGAGATTTTTTTTCTAGACTTGCCACTGCATGACGCATATCCAACAATGACATCATGTCACCACCAATTCAATTCAATTCAATTCAATTTTATTTGTATAGCGCTTTTTACAGAGAACTGTCACAAAGACGCTGCACAGGGAAACAGAAGGAAAATTTAGCAAAAAAACCACGCCTCAAGCCCCCAACCAGCAAAACGAGGTAAAAAAAACTCCCCGGTAGGGGAGAAAAAATACTGAACGGTGGCAAGAAAAAACTCCCCAGTGGGAAGAAATCTCGGAAGGAACCTGGCTAGAGAGGGGGTGCCCATCCTTCGCTGGCTGGCCCGGTTTAAACTAAAGGTGGACTGAATGGTAATAGTCAAATTAGTAATCAGTTCAAAGGGGCGGGGTGATGCATCTGGGACTCCGGTCGACTCAGGATAAACCAAAGGAGGGACAGGTCTGAAGCAGTCTGCAAACATAACACCAGTTTGAGGAGGAGTCAGTAAGCACCGACTGGGGCAATAATTGTATGACATAACCAGCCTGCAGTCGTATGACTGGTCAGATAGTGAAACCATCTAAAAAAAACTGATTATTCAAGTAACCTTGTACAGTATATATCTGAGGAAGCTGATTAAAATGAATGACCACATTTATTTCAATTACCTTTCTGAACTTTTTTTAAACGAAAAAAAAACAATCAGGGTGGATTGTTTATGGTGATATAATAACCATGTATTATAACAGGCAACTGTATAACTAATACATATAACTTTAATGTGACCTTATGTGTTGTATTGTGACTGTCATATATCACCATTTCCACATCTACTTCCCTTTCTCTAAACACAGCGCCTTTTGCTAATATGGTGACTTCTTTGTTTTCTTTGCATGACTTTCTGTGGTACCTTTCGTGTTATGATTGACAGATACTTAAAAGGCTAACGACTTTGTCTAAGCCCTCCCAAGAAGAAATGTCCATTTCTCTTCTGCTTTATGGTTTGTGGTTGCTTGTGCAGGAAAAAACAATTAAGTTTGGGAGAAATTAAATTCAGATAATAGCTTGGAGGGTAAATTATGTATTTATGCCTTCAATTGATTTCTTTCACTTGCACAAACTACTGTTTGATGCTAGTTCTTTTGGTTATTGATAATGATTTGCAAATTACAGTTTTAATGGGCCGAGACATATATTTATTACTTGCAACTGACTTTAAAATGTGTACTATGCAAGTTCAACCATTCGATAAATCTCTTGTATGGTTCCTAATCTCATTTGTGCCTCGATCTAAACCTGTGTATTACCTTATAGAGTATTGATGCGATAACATTGATATATGAAGGGACCTTGCCCTCCTAACAGCAAGGGGGCAGCGCACAGAAGCCTATCTACTCCTAGCATTATAAATGCCCTTTATCTGTCAGCTGTTAACTGTGGTCAAGCAGAAAAAAAAAAGTGCAAGAGCCAACAAAGTATTATAGCTGTTCTCCGTAACCTAGCATGCATATAAAAAATATAGTGAAATGCAAAAATGCACCGTAGACTGCCTGCGCTGTAAGTGGCAGTTTATGCATGGCTAATGCGAGCAGTCTCATGTATAAATGCATGATGTGATTACAGAAACAACTCCTAACCTCTGGTCAGCTCCTACTTCACACTAAATGTCTTTCTTCCATTCATTTCCTCCACATTGGGCAGAAATTGGATTCTGAAATGATGCGTGTGTGATATATGACCATTTTGTGCTGTAGTATGCAGTGTAAAAGTACTATTCAGTTTAAATCAACGCACCCATTTTGTACACCCATTGAATGGGATATCAGAAGGGGTCCAAATGAATCATTTGTGCTTGTACGATGTCAAGGTCTCTGCACAAACTGGCATAGCAAATGCATGATTAAAAACTCCCGACTCTGCGTATTCCGGCTCCACCACTGTTTCAGTTATGCAAAAGCTTGACTCCAATTTAAACTGTAAAAGAGACAAATTGATTTATGTTCATAAGGACAGCGCAGTTTGGTTTACGCAAATGAAAACGTAAGGGAGCATAATGTGTAAACCCTTTATGGAAATGCAAGGACAGCCACGAGGCCATTAATCCAGGTCAGATGTAATGCATTGAACGCACATCACTGTGGATTGCTTGGAAAAAGCTGCATTAATGCATCCTACTGCATCGAAGACATTCACTATAAGTCACTGGCCACTGGGAAATCCCAAGAAGCACATTGTTAGAAAGAACAACGTAGTTATTCAAAAATAACTGAATCAGTGAATTTTCAACTGTCAGTTTTTCAACTGTCATCTTGCATGGTCACAATGAACAAATTAATGACAGACAAGACGAAAGACTCGAGCACATTACTCTAAGATGCTTAAAATGTAAGGCAATTATTTAAAAATATCCCATATTTTAATGTAGGCACTATAGTTACACTGCTTAATAACCTTTGAAACTCAAAAGCCATCTGTACAGATGATGATAAAGGGTTTGACAGCTCACAAGCCTGAGCCAAAACGCAATCTAAACACAATGTGGAGATTAAGCAGGCAAAGAAAGCACACCCCATGCACAGCTAATACCAATATTTAACCTTGCGATAATTGTACATGTGAATGAATAGAACACTGCCCTTATTAAATAAAAATATAAATTCTATTTTCAAATTTTTAAAGAGACAGAAACATGTTTTATCGATGTATGCAATGCCAAGGCATGCTTTTAATATGTTAATGAATGTTCCTGTCATTCTCAAAATGGAGGCAAAATTACAACAAAAAAAAAGTTTAAATCAACGCTCAAAAAAGTCCCTGATTTTGACTTCACTGACATAAGTATAAAGATTATTTTTATACAAATACAGTTTTTAGAGGGCACCAAGCAAAATTAACTCACCTAACTATGAGAAACATGTTAAAAGCTGGCATTGATTACATAGGCCATTGCTCTGTTCTGTTATGTTTCTTGGTTGCATCATAATATACCTGCTGTAGGTCTTCAGAGAAGCTATACATGATATTATTAAAGCATCTTAGTTCTCCAGAGTGTGTCTACAGCAACCATCAGTGGGGGAGAATATTTGTGTTGTGAAATGAAGATTACACCCACACTAAGATATGAAATGGCTCTACATGCCCTAAATTTTTATTTTATTTTATTTTTTTTTTTAAAGAAAACCTGTGGATTTATTTGAAATATGAACAAAATAAGGATAATCCTGTATGGGCCTGAAAGGAGAGCAAAGAGACTCATCATATCCCATCATATTTGGCCTGTGAATTGCATTCTCTTTAGGGTTTTATTTTAACATTTTTATTTGTTTGTGTTTTGCACCTGGGGAGTACTGGAGGAGAGGAGGAGGGGAGGCGAGGAGGAGAGGAGTACCCTCAGTAAGCATCAAAGGTACGTTAAATTATTCCAACGAGGATCTCAAATGACAGTAGCAATTATTCTTTCAGTGAATCCTTTCTTCACAGCTTAGAAATACTTGTGTATATTATCTGCTTAGATTTCTGGACCAAATCAGATTGTGTGCATAATAGAAAATACACAAATTAAATTGGTATATACAGTATATACACTGCCTGGTATATACAGTATATACACTTGCTTAAATTGGTCAGGTCTAGGCTCAGCAATGTTATGCAACAATAAAATTAAGTCAGCGGAGTACCTGAATGTACTGAATGACCAGGTTATCCCATCAATGGGCATATTCCAGGACGACAATGCCAAGATTCATCAGACTCAAATTGTGAAAGAGTGGTTCAGGGAGCATGAGGAATCGTTTTCACACATGAATTGTCCTGACCTTAACCCCACTAAAAGTCTTTGGGAGGTGCTGGAGAAGACTTTACAGAGTGGTTTGACTCTCCCGTCGTCAATACAAGATCTCAGCCAAAAATGAATGGAACTCTGCCCGGAAATAAATGTTGTGACGTTCATAAAGAAATAGTTAAACTTTAAAAAACCGCACGGAAAAATCCTTACTAAATCTATCATAGCTGGACAGTATGAAATAATACAGAAAATAAGCACAGCTTCATTGATGTTCATTTTGTCAGGTATAGCAGAAGTCACTATTACTGACTGTAAAGATGTTTTCAGTCGTCTCCATTCATAACACTCTTTGGGCTCTATCTTGGCGATCTTGGCGCTTGGTCTAAGCGCATGGCGTAAAGTCCATTTTGGGTGTGTCCAAGTCTACTTTTGCTATGTTAACGGCGTGTTAAAGTCTCTTCATTAATTATAGGTGTGTCTTGGGCATGACATGCAATAAACCAATCAAAATGTCATATCCCATTCCCTTTAAAAGCCTGCTTTTCCACCTTGGCGGATTGCTTATGATGGCGAAACAGACATGCTTGTGCGTGTTTAGTGCGATCAAGAATAGGCTATATGGATCAATAGTAGCCTATGATCAATATTATTCGGGCTAACCATTATGAGTTCCCGGTAATTCCTTAAATTTAGTTAAAAGCACCTGCAACAGCTGAGAATAAGCGACCAATTGCTTCCGTCTCACCTTAGAAAACGCCAAATTAGCCTGCTTGTTTAACGAATTTCGTTTGATTATGCAATGAACTTATGTTCAAGCTTCATCCAAAGTTCATTAGGCTACCTGCATTCTAATTTTGATTAATAACATAAATAACGTTATTTTGCCTTAATGATGACACTAAATACAATAAATCTGTCAGGTTGGCAACCCATAGGTT
The DNA here is from genome assembly GCA_029718625.1 of Synaphobranchus kaupii. NCBI lineage: Eukaryota > Metazoa > Chordata > Actinopteri > Anguilliformes > Synaphobranchidae > Synaphobranchus > Synaphobranchus kaupii. The sequence continues at coordinate 122,605,266 of CM056378.1, forward strand.
CAGCATATTTTCCCTTGTTTTATAATGTCCTGCTTATGGAAATGTGACCAACCTGTTTTACTGGTAGCGTAATGCTTTAAAACGATCCACTTTCCCAGGAAGACCGTGACAAGTGCGATTTACAGCAGGGGAAACAGACCTGCTCCTGTAAAGCGCACATGCAGATAATGGCATAATGTGTAACGTGCTGCAAATTTCGTTTGTAATTAGACGCTTAGTTCTCTTTAAAATCTTTTGTTTAGTTATGGAATAACAGGTGAAATCAGCGGGGTTTTAATAAGCTTTAATAAGGGTATGGAAACCTTGTCACTGTAATTTAAAAAATATGAAGGACGAAGAATAGCTAAGGTTACAATTCAGTTAACATGATGACATTTATCTCTGTTTTTTAACCATAGGCTATCAAAAAAACCTTATGCACAGCGAGTCCGCTGTAGCCTAGGCTATTCAAAAAACAATAAAAGCAATATTCACTGGACAAGGTTTTGAACTTTTTTCAGTCACAAACCATTCTATTTACTTACAGGCTGTATTCCTAGATAAACAGAGCTGTATTGTAATGACATCTGAAGCGCATTTTCAGAACTCAAATGTCCGTCTATTGCAGTGCGCGAGTTTTCCATTGAATGACAATTCACGCATTAGGTGCAAATGACAATTCGCGCATTAGGCTTGATATAGGTGTTATCAGCTCCTTTTTAATGGATAGCCATTGTCCCGTACCATCGCACATCGCCTGGATGTTGATGGAGTGGGCTGAGAGCAATGTAATGTGGCATCGTTTCCCTTCGCTGAGGGAAAGGTATGTGGACCTATGGAACCTTGTATTATTATGCATTTTTGATATAGCCTACACAATAATAATATTTCACATTGTGATCTAGATATTGTAGTCATGCTTGTGCGTGCCCCTGTGTGTAACAGACAGGAGGGTACGCACGTTGTGCACACGCCTATGTAGACGCACTTATATGCGCTGTTAAAATAACATGTAAACAACTGCGACATGACTTTAGACCAGGTTTGTGGTGGTTCTAGTGCAAGCGCTTTCTGCTGGCTTAAGATAGCAATACGCCAAAAATAATCCTGGCCACTCCTCATCTTAAGACCAACACGCCCAGTTCACTTGTAATGGGCATAAGAATACATGGTAGTTAAAGGATGTGAACACAAGGCGTTATAATGGACCATGCGGCGGGTGTAAGACAGCAAAGACACTTGCATTTGGGTTAGCGTCGCTTAGCGCCGGGTGTAAGATAGGGCCCTTTGTGTTACTCATGCATTTGAGTTTCCTTCAGAGGCCGACAGAAAGGCACTGTCATACATCCATCAGTTTTGTCCATATAGACTTGAAATCATACTGTTCCCTTCAACGTCTCACCACACAGTTCTTGCATTTGGCAGTGCGTGAACGCTTCTTCAATCATACCCTCATCTCACCATCATTCCTCTACCACCACTGACCCCCACCCCCACCCCCAGCAATCAGCTGCCTGATTATAAATGAACCCCGCTTGCCTCATCGACTCGATTACATTTCAATTAAGTCTTCCGTTCTCTCTTCTACTCCAGTAAATTCAGCGCGAGGTGGTAAAACACAAGAGAGAAGAAACCTGCTGTGTATGGCATGAAAAGAAGGGAGAGAGAGAGAGAGATTGAGGGAGATACAGGGAGAGAACGAGAGGACACATTATTTATTCATGAAGTCTCTAATGATTTCTATTACCAGATAGATTGCCCTCTGTTAATGGCCACTCTCTTTTATATCTATCTATATTTCTTTTCCGCCATTTTCATTTTCCATTGGAGCAGAAAGTCAATGCAGCGTTACGCAGAACAGAAGGTCCAGTAGAATTAACTGATAGAGAGAGGGAGAGAGAGACAAGGGTGGAGAGAGAGAGAGAGACACACAAGGGGAGAGAGAGAGAGAGACCGTTTCAAACTGTCACAACCTGAGGGACAGTGACTAAACACCCTGCAATAATATCACTACTGTACAGATGAAAAGGTTCAACCCAAGAAACAGAACTACAATTAGCCTAATAATTAAAGTTTAGTTTTAATCATACAATTGTGTTAGTTTTTATCATTCAATTGTATAACAATTTAATAATTCTCCTTATATTAGATGTTTTTATTTTATTTCATTATCCTTCTCTTACTATATAATGCTTTGGTAATATTTACACTACCGTATGTATTTCATGCCAATAGAGCAAATTGAATTGAATTGACAAGGGGAGACGGAGAAAGAGAGAGAGACAAGGGGAGAGGGAGAGAGAGAGACAAGGGGAGAGGGAGAGAGAGAGAGAGCAAGACAGAGCTTCAGGGCAAGTGGATGAAGTTTGCGTTTGTTCATTTGCACTAGTGTGGCGCGAGGCATTCTACAGCCTCACAACAAAGTCCCCAGGTATTCCGTTTCATCGCCCAAAACAATATACTGGCAGGGTTAGAGCCAAAAACAGGATCCGCCTGCTCCTATTGAATTCTTTAAGATTAATCCCACGCTGAGGGAAGAGGACCAAACAGCTGAGGGTTTTGTGTTTGTGTTTATCTTGGCAGACACCGTTCTTTGCTCAGAGCCCAAGGACAGTGAGAAAATGTACATTATTCTATACTGGAGAAATGTGGGAGCCAGTATTAATGCATCTGCTCCCACATAGCGCTGATAATGCCAAGTATCCATTAGTTAGGACAATACTGGACTTCTATAGGGAGAGGGTGTCCAGTGTAGAAGTCTTAGAGCGTGTGAGAGAGAGACACGCACACACACAAGCATGCACACGGACTCACACACACACACACGTACTCACCCGCACTCATGCACACTGACTCACACGCACCCACGCACATACACAAACACATAAACACATGCACACACACACAAACACACGTAATACATGATTATTAGGTAATCTGGCAGATAAAAATAACATAATCCAAGTCTCATACATTTATATGAACTGTATGGACTAATGCTTATGATTCAACACTTATGATAGTAGTTGTATTGTGAATAATAGCCTTTTAAGTTGAATCTTCGTACTTTTATAATCGCTTTAATTGGTACCATTTGATTCCTTCCCTGAGATCATTCCAAGTTCATTTGTATTCTAAGAAAGGAAAGAAAAACCTTGGGGAAAAACATATCACAAGAAAATATAAGCCATGTTTACATTTTGACCATGTAATTCATCTAAATCTTTAAAGCAATAAGTTACTTCAGCAATTGTACTCCTTAAAGCAGGTCAGCAATTTAACCATACGACAACATGAACGGTTAGGATATAAACAACCAATTACTCGATTGTTTCAGACAACTGTTTACAAAATGTCAGTACGGTTTACGGGCTATTATTTTATACTTATTATAAAAATAGGTAAATGTAAACATGAAATATGACAGAACCTTTGCTTTGTCATCCCACAACAGGGCCATGTTCTGCTGTATCAATCCATCAGGACAACACAACACAACAAGACTTGCATTTCTGTCCAGTACATCTTATTTTATTTAAACTTCATAAATCCCAAAAAATGTGAGACAATGTGTGTGTGCATACGTGTGTGCGTGTCTGTGTGTGTTCATGCATGCATGTGTGTGTGTGTGTGCATGCATGCATTTGTGTGTGTGTGTGTGTGTGTGTGTGTGTTTGTGTGCGTGTGTTTGTGTGCGTGTGTACACCAGGGAACAAAAACATGCACTTTACTTGGAGATCTCCAATCCCCATAGTATGCATGAGCTCAACTCCCAAAAAATAACAATATGCAATAACCAGATGCTCTTGCTGCCAGATTACTGTGTGCTGTAGCTGTTTCTTTATTTTAAATTAGTAACACACCCAGGTTGGATGGCATACAGATGGGCAGATGGGTGTAGGATAGTCGGAGTTTAGAAAATTTGACGTTTATGTGGAATATTAATTTGTATTCCGTATTCCAATAAAAAAAATGCTGGCAAATTCCATTGGGTTGCACCCAAGTCTGATGCATAATTAAAAATATTTACTGTAACCTGACAGGGGCTGACAGTAGCGGTTGAGTTCAGAGCTCAAATCTGTACGAGTGCAAAACAATATTTCATCTCACCGCTCACTGCTTAGCATACACACCAGGGAGCGGTGCTCATAAGTGGTTATTTAGCACCGTACAAGCTACACACAGCATAGTATGTAATGCTAACTCTTTGGCTGCCTTTCCTGGTAGAACTGCAGCCAATTGTGCATGTCTGCTGGTCAGTGCTTTATGTATACTGGATCCTATTGGAACAGGATCCGGGAATTCTTAGCATTCCGGGACCTATTTGACCTATTTGCGTGGATCCGGCAACTCTCCAAGGGGGAATAAAAAGATATATAAATAAAAATCCACACGTCACATCAGTGAATTGCTTCCTCCCCCAGGTTCCCTCGCTTTGACAATTTTTTTTTTTTTTTTTTTTCTCCTGATATGCAAATTAAGCACTGCGGCTGGTCACAGTCAGCAAATTATATAACCCATACACAGTCTATAGTTTATTAAGGCCTTTAGCGTATGCAAAACCTTTAGCATTCATGCAAAACGAATAACACAACCAATGATTGGTGCAAAACAAATGCCATGACCAATTGTTGGTCATGTTATTGGTTTTGCGTGCGCTAAAAGGTTTTAGCACATGCTAAAGGTCTTAGTAAATGAGGCCCATAGAGTATACATGGCAAAGTCAAGGCTCTAGAGCCCATTCTGTAGCCTGGTGAGTACCAGGAGCCTTATACTGTATGTTTCAGGGCTTCACTAAATGATTCCCCTTGAATAGTGCGCTTGATAACAGTTTCCATATTGTTTATGAGGTGCTGCTCATCGGCTCTTCAGGCCTGTAAGCAGCCTATTTACTGACATTCCTGCAGGCAAAGCCAGAGAACATAGTGCACATCCCGCACACCTGCACACCTGAACACCGGTCCCTCTTGTGCATGTAAGTACGGTGGGGCTGCCACATTTTTATGTGCAGTAAACTCGTAAAGCCATCAGAACCGGACTCCGGAGATTGATTCTCTCCTTCGGAACTCAATGCCTAATGGCACGTTTTCTATCGTAAAAATCCTGATGGCTTTTACAGAAACGCTGCGTTGCTTTATGTCAGAGCCGATGACTCAAAATAACACGACGCCGCCACGAGGTGGATGTCCATTTACTGCCGATGACACGGGAGACACACCTGTTACCTGCAAGCCCAGGCGTTTCACCTTTGGTTTCTGGGAAAAAAAAAAAAAAAGGAGGGCGTCTTATTACTTTCCAATAACTGGAGCTTTCCGCTCCGTTTTATTTTTTATTTATTTATTGGTTTATTTGATAGGGACAATGCAGTTAAACATAGTTCCAGTACAATTACAGCAACTGATGTTCTGCACAAAGAGTTTATAGCTATTGCTAATTTGCAACTCCTGTCCCTAGTTGGGCTTTTCTAACAATTACACTAAGTATGTAATCCAAAATACAGTACAATCACATCTAAGACCTATAATACAAAATTACATCTATTTAAAAACAATCACAAATAATGTCACATAATTCCACAATCCCCACACATCATGCACATACTCTCTCACTCATTCACTCCCTCTCAACACACATCATTAATTTCCTCTCAACATATTCCCTCTCAACACACATCACAACACACACAGTTACAGCATTTCAAAAGTGGGTACAATCCTGTTTTGTTTTCAGCCAGTTCTTAACCATGGATACAAACATTCTGCTATCTGATACCAGTTTAATTTCATTCGGGAGTCCATTCCAGAGATGACCGCTCTTTACTGAAAAAGCTGATTGTCCGAATGTTGTTCTGCGGTAAGGTATTTTACAGTTACAGTTTGTAGAGCTCCTGGTGACTCTGCTGCTGTTTTGTCTCCGAATAAACACTGAAAGTGGCTCTGGGGCTAGATTATAGATACATTTGAAAAATAATATGAGAAAGCATAAGATGATGAAACTGTCAAAGCTCAACAGATTATATTTCTTTAAGATGTTACAATGATGCCAGCGAATTTGCTTTTTATCCATGATCTTTAAGGCTTGATTGTATAAAGTACCAATTTGCTTTATTGCAGAAGGAACTGCTTGAGCCCAGACTGTAACACAATATGAAATGTGAGAGAAGATCATAGCATGCATGTACAGCAGGGCTGCCTGATTTGGAATGTAGTTCCTAATTAATTTGAAACAATTAAGGTTGCTTTTTATTGTTTTTGAAATCTTCATTATGTGTTTATCAAATTTGAGTTGAGGATCCAGTATTAATCCAAGATACTTAACTTCTGTTACTGATTTAATTTCTTCATTTTTTAAGTGGATTTTAAACCTTTCCTGCATATTAATTTTCTTCAGTGAGAAACACATAGAGACTGTCTTTTGAAGATTGAGTATTAGATGATTTTGCATAAGCCACTGTTGGACGTCAATCATACATGCAGACAGAGCATCCGCAGCCTGTTCTGGTGTCTTGGCGGCTGCATATATGACTGCATCATCCGCATAAAGTTGGCAACTGGCCGCTGGACAGTGTGAGGGCAAGTCATTAATAAATAAACTAAAAAGCAAAGGCCCAAGTATGGAACCTTGCGGTATACCCATATTATTGTTTAAAAAGGAAGAATTAATTTGGTCAACTTTGACACATTGTGATCTGCACTGGAGATATGATGAGAACCACTGTACTGACTTGGTAGAGAAATTAAAAGATGACATTTTGGCTAACAGCACACTATGGTTGACCGTGTCAAAGGCCTTCTTGAGGTCCAGAAATACAGCCCCCACCACATTGCCTCTATCAAGAAATTGTTTTACATTTTCAATAAAACAACAATTGGCCGTTTCAGTGGAGTGTCCTGGTCTAAAGCCAAACTGCTGAGGGTGGAGGAGTTGATTGGCCTCTAGATGTTCGACCAGTTGCCCTGCCACAATTTTCTCCAGTACCTTAGATAATACTGGTAAAATAGAAATTGGGCGATAATTACACATACTGTCCTGACTTCCTGTTTTAAATACTGGTATAATGACAGCTTTTTTCCAGGCAAAAGGGAATTGACATGTTCTGATGGAGAGATTAATAAGATGAGTCAGTGGTATCGTTAATGCAGTGCTGTATTTTTTAAGAAAATAAGTACTCATATTATAAATGTCATTGGTTCTGGAGTTGGACAATTTTCCAAATACTTCAGTAACTTTTTTTACATTGACCTCTTTGATATAAAAGGGATCTATGGATGTCATTCCTGTTGGATAATTTAAGTCATTTAGAGTCCCAAATTTTACAGTTAATTCTTCTACTGACTTAACAAAATAAGAATTAAATTAATTTGCTATGGTAGCATTGTTAGTGATAGTCTCACCATCTATTGTTAGTTCCTTAATCGCTTTGTGATTATTAGATTTGTTAGTTAAGTTGTTTAAGTGCCTCCAAAGGGATGTGTTATTGCCTTTAGCATTGTCTATAAGTTGAGTATAATATGAGGCTTTTGCTTTACGTAGTTCTGTTACCACTTTATTTCTTAAACTTTTGTAAGTTAAATGGTCAGTATTTAGTTTTGAACATAATGATGTTTTCAGAGCAGAATCACGCTTCTTCATCAGTTTTCTAATTTCATTGTTTATCCATGGTATAGTACTTTCTTTTTGTCTACCTTTCACTTGTTTTGTGAATTTCTTAAATAATTTTGTAATAGCTGCAGTCATATAATTACAGCATTCATCTACATCATTCAATGTCATGTAATCATCCCAATTTAAAGTCTTGAGTTCTTGTTCAAACTGTGCAATTTTAGATTTGGGAATAATGAGCTTTGTGTTTTTATCAGTTTCAGAACTCCCAAAATATTGTAGTCGCTTTTTAGTCAGTTTTCTCACTGTTAAAGTCATATTATGGTCTGAAAGACCCGTTAACAAATTATATGTTCTTGTTATTCGTTCTGATTTATTGGTAAATGCCAAATTAATAAGTGTCTTAGTCTGTCTAGTTATCCTAGTGGGACCTTTGATCAGTTGTTGATAGTTAAATTTTGTCATGATTGATTTTAATTTTTGTTTACTTTTTTTGTCAGACCAGTTGATATTGAAGTCGCCATACCATAATGTTTCACTATAAGAGTCAAGTTGTTTCACTACAGTACACAATTCATCATAAAAGGAAACATGATGTGAAGGTGGATTATACAAGACCACAATATTAAAATTCATTTTAGGAGACAGAATCACATTCAACGCTAAACATTCAAGAGAGGAATTCAAGTCTACTATTCGACCTTTAAATTTGTCCTTAATAAATATAAGTACACCTCCACCCTTCCCGGCTTGTCTATCTTTTCTGAAGCACTGATATCCAGGAACGTCTATCATATTAGTTGGTATGTTGTTGTGAAGCCATGTTTCTGTTAGGCAGAGATAGTCCAAATTTGAGTCCAGGAGAAGTGTAGAAATCTGGTCTGTTTTGGAGAGTAGGCTGCGAATGTTTAATTGTCCACCTAAGATACCCTTTGGCTTTATCTTCTCATCCCAGAGCACTCGAGCGTGATTAACCGTTTGAAAGAGGAAATATTCTTTTTGCTTTTGCTCAGCACGACTCACAATCTTTAAGCTCTTCACAGAATTTGTTTGTAGCATGTTATTATCAGCTTGGCCAGTATGTGTCTTTCCAGTAACCTGTAATGCCTGGGCGGGGCAGTAGGGGGAGCTAGGGCTAGAGACAGTGGTCTGAAAAAGAACCGACGAGGAAAACCGGGGTCGCAGGGCGAACGTTCGGGGAGTAAATAGTCAGTCTTGTTTGTATTCTGCGCCGGCCTGCACCGTACGCTGTATATTAGCCGCGAGCATTTGGCTACCCAGCCTGTTTGGGTGGACACCGTCGTATTTAAAAAAGGGTGGACGTTCCCAAAACAAATTAAAATTATTTATAAAACCGATGTTGCCAGCTCTGCAAGCTGATTCAAGCCAAGAGTGAAGGCTGAAGATCCTGCTAAATCGTCCGTCCCCACGGCCAAGAGTAGGAATAGGCCCTGAGACAAACACGGACTTGCCACAACAATTTAAAAACTTTAAAAGGTCCTTAAAATCGCTCTTGGTCAGCTCAGACTGACAGTGAGAAGTGTCGTTCGTTCCCACATGAACAATAACCCGTTCGATGGAAGACGGGAGAGTGCGTAGCAGGTCAGGGAGTTTACCCAGAATATCAAGCACCTTGGCTCCAGGAAAACAACGTGTAGCTACATTGAAAAAGTTAATGTTTTTTATAATAGAGTCCCCAATTATCAATGTAGTTGGAGGGAAGAGGGGACGAGGAGGCGGCTGTAGGTCTTCCAGGCAGGGCTGAGATTGGGTAGACGAATTCCGCATTGCACTGGCTATCCCCGGTAAGGGAGGGGAAATTCGCCGGCTGTCGTTCGCCAGCGAGTAGGGGCTACTGCCCCGGACGGAGGAGACAGCCCCCGGGTGAGTGCCACCATCTGCACGGGCAGCGTCAGCAGAGCGTCTTGAAACTGCCTCCTTCAGCAACCTACGCCTTGTGGATGATCGCCCTGCAGAGGGGCGAGCTGTAGCCGCTGGAGAGGGGTCCGCTTCCGTTAGTGACGGTCCGATCAACGTGGTAGGCACCAGGCTAGCAGCGGACAGTTGTTGCTCCGAGTTCCCCAGCACATCAAACCTGTTTCCCAACTGGATCGGCCCCGGAGATGGATTGCGGGAGGGGTTCCCATCTCGCTTCTTTTCGCCCCGGACGATGATCCAGGGCTCCGAGGAAGCGGGTGTGGAGCAGAACCGTACCTTGGGCTGAGCTCCGAGCTTGGGCCCGGGGTCTGCTGTCAGCTGCTCAGTGTGAGACGGGGAAGGCGGGGGGGAGTTGAAGCCGGTGGCGTCCACCGTCTGACAGGCCGCGACGAATGAGTCTATCAAGATCTCATCGTCTCTGATGGCATAAAGGTTTGTAATTCTTTCTTCAAGCTGTTTTATTTTGTTTTTTAGTAAGTCACAGCGACAGCACTGTGGCAATAGCGATGCCATATAAATTTTTTATTTTTTTATTTTTATTTTTTTATTATGAGAACTGACTAAAATCCCGTAATCGGTTGAAACGGTAAAATAGATGTAAAACCAATTTAAAACTGGGTTTTAAATAAAATAAAATGAAATAAAATACAGAATGTTGCAATTATTTAAAAAGTCGTTAAAATTCTTGGTCAAAAATAGCCAAAATAGCCGAAGACCGTGTCACTGCACACCTCCAAACAACTTATTACATGTTAATTTCCTGCGTGACATTTCCTGCGTGAGGTTCAGGCGTGTCACTTGTTTGGCGGTTTGCTTGTTTCTTGGCTATACTTATATAGTTTGAAAAGATCCGCCATTTTACTGTGACCCCAGACGCCAATCTGATATCACTGCCGTTCAGTGACAGTCTCATACTGTGGTTTGCAGCCTCCATCACTGCAGGCCCTGTATCCGTTTCATTATTGTGTCTGGCTGTGGCATGTCAACCTTTTTTAAGCCTCAGGTAGCCAATAGATAATGAATGAGGCCAGGTACAGGGGCTGCCATTGAAGCTGGGAAATATAATATCCGGGAGCTACTGGCTGGGACATAGGAGACAGGCTTAGAGTTCATTTAGACCACAGCTTTCTGTATTGTGGTACCGCACAGAAGGTACACAGGCCGGGTCAAACTAATGAATATCTCCTGCAACTTAAACTGGGCCTTCATCTGCGGTCCAGCCAAGTCATTGTTGTGGACCTAATCAAACTATAATAATGCGGCTCTCATTTTTCATCGCTGAGGCCAATTGTCCGGCTTGTTTGTGCACTCCACTCAGCGCCATTTTGCATTTAGATGGCAAAAGAAAGTCTGTAATTCATCCAGAAAAATCCAGGAATCAAATATCAAAAATATGAAGGAACAAGGTCGATTTTCTGCCTAGTACACACTAATTTATTCTAGTTGCGTAGCATATATTGTACATAGCAAGCTACACAGGGGCCCAAATAAAACAATGAACTATATGAACTAGACATCAGACTTCCCTCAGTAGAGATTGGCCTCTTGAATTTTATCCTTTATTTCACATAAAGAAGTCACAGAAGTATGAGTTTTGCGACAAGGTGCACATAAGAGCTTATAAGCTCTTATAATGTTGGTATGATGCCCATATATACAGTATCAGTATTGTGGGAGTCATAACAGCAAACTTGGAGGTGCAATAACCTTGTGCATGTATCTGTAATGCAGCCTGGGGGAATAATGAACACTCTGAGGATTAATTAGGGAGTAATTAACGTTAATAATCAAAACTTGCCAGTAAAAATCTGTCTGAAGAGTTTTACCCAGGAGAGAAAACAACTGATATTCCACGCAGCAATGCAGCACAACAAAAATGCTGCTGAAAATCTAACACTGCTGGTGTACATTTAACACCCTGGGGTGTTTATATGAGACCACGGTCTCATATACACAACCTAGAGTGTTAAATGTACACCACCATTTTTGCTGTGTGGTTTGTGTGTCAATGAACATTGACCACAGAGTCCAGGGAAAATTTTAATTAGAAAGACAGCCAATCAGCTATCTGATTATTATTTTTTTTTTTTGTTAAATGCATGTGAATGAAAGATAGCTTTTCTGGATGTACATGTATATCTTCATATACATTATGTTTCCTGGATGTACATGTACATCTTCATAAACAGTAAGTTTCCTGGATGTACATGTATATCTTCATATACAGTATGTTTCCTGGATTTATATTGTCTGCATGTAGGATTCTACGTCTTCTAGCGTTCCACCCCTTCTGTTTATCCATTATAAAACCGTTTCATGCATGCGGAGACCATAAAGCAGCATCTGGTTGACCTGACTCTCTGGCTCAGTCAGCACAGATCCTCAACTCCAACGTGAAAATAACACCCTGATAATAAATGGACCGAGGTTTCCACTAGATTGCAGCAAGCTGTGTTTGTGTGTCTAAAAAGGGGGGTTATGGTCCAGTTTAAGCAGATATTTCAGTAGGGTAACTGTAAACTCCATAGGCTCTCAGCCTTTGAACATTTCAGATTTTTCTTAACCCCATTTATCCTGAGGTCTATCCACGGAAATCATCCCTCAGGATCCAGGAATCCACCAAGATCCTCACATTTACCACATAGGGTGTATATAACTGAGTTTCTGAAATTTGGTGTCAAGGGACCAATGTGAAATACCCTGCTCCAACTCACCAACATAGTTAGCCAAAGTTTCAAACATTCAGTGTGTTTGTTGCTCAGACAAACTGTTGTTATTTCAACGGATTTGTACATTTTTAGGATATACCCAATTTATGTATTTAGGGACAAAGGGCATTTTTAAGGAAATGTCTATTTATAGAGCTCAGTACATATTTGAAGCCAGTTTGTTTAAGTGCCTCATTCACGGCCAGAAACTGTGCCTGCAACTGTGGATAAAGCTCTGCAGAGTTTCAGAAATGTGGTGTCAAGGGACACTGTACTATTGGACCAATGTGAAATCCCCTGCTCCAACTCACCCCCGCAGCTAGCCAAAGTCTCTAACCCGCATCGCCATCTCTGAGCACAACCCGCTGAGCGCCACTACAATCCAACCCTTTTTGCACACACTGCCAGAGATTCAATCTGAGTATGATCAAATACACAAATACCGGGTTTGAGAGAGGAGGAGGTAGTGGAGAGGGTAAATGTTTTTTACTGTTTAGTGTTGGCTTTACTAGCTGCGATCAGCATTTCTGTTCTGCTAGAAGAACCATAAAATAAAACAACAGGAATGTAAAATGGCTGTAAATGTACACGCAACACAAGAGCTTGACAAAATCATTATTTCTAGTGAGCTCTGAACTTCAATTCCAACCCAGTCACTGCTCATGAGTGCCAGTCTTAATTTAAATATTAGATTTTATTTTAGTTTATATTATATACTTATATATCATACAGTACCAGTCAAAATTTTGGACACACCTACTCATAGAAGGGGTTTTCTTTATTTTTGCTAGTTTTTACAGTTTAGAATAATAGTAAAGACATAAAAACTATGAAATAACATAAATGTAATTATGCAGTGACCAAAAAAATGTTAAACAAATCAAAATGTATCTTAGATTCTTCAAAGGAGCCACCCTTTGCCTTGATACCAGCTTTGCACTCTTGGCATTCTCTCAACCAACTTCATGAGGTAGCCACCTGGGATGCTTTTCCAACAGTCTTGAAGGAATTCCCACAGAAGAATCTGCTTTATATTCACAGAAGAAGAATCTGCTTTATACTCACAGAAGAAGAATCTGCTTTATACTCACAGAAGAAGAATCTGCTTTATACTCACAGAAGAAGAATCTGCTTTATACTCACAGAATAAGAATCTGCTTTATATTCACAGAAGAAGAATCTGCTTTATACTCACAGAAGAAGAATCTGCTTTATATTCACAGAAGAAGAATCTGCTTTATACTCACAGAAGAATAATCTGCTTTATACTCACAGAAGAAGAATCTGCTTTATACTCACAGAAGAATCTGCTTCATATTCACAGAAGAAGAATCTGCTTCATACTCACAGAAGAAGAATCTGCTTTATATTCACAGAAGAAGAATCTGCTTTATATTCACAGAAGAAGAATCTGCTTTATACTCACAGAAGAAGAATCTCCTTTATACTCACAGAATAAGAATCTGCTTTATATTCACAGAAGAAGAATCTGCTTTATATTCACAGAAGAAGAATCTGCTTTATACTCACAGAAGAATAATCTGCTTTATACTCACAGAAGAATAATCTGCTTTATACTCACAGAAGAAGAATCTGCTTTATACTCACAGAAGAATCTGCTTCATATTCACAGAAGAAGAATCTGCTTCATACTCACAGAAGAAGAATCTGCTTTATATTCACAGAAGAAGAATCTGCTTTATACTCACAGAAGAAGAATCTGCTTTATATTCACAGTAGAAGAATCTGCTTTATACTCACAGAAGCTATTCAACCAGGAAGGAACTCAAAGCTCGGCTTTGTCTGTCTTAGTTTTTCATTAAATAATACAGCAGGAACACATATGTTATTTAGACCCACAAGGCTTCTTCTAATGCTTAAAAATGGCAATGACGCAATAGCACATAGAGTGCAGTGTTGTTTATTGTGCTCCACACCAGGGTGAAAAAGTGCTAATATGTACAGTGATGACAAACTTTACAACAAAGAATATATACATATAGCCAATACAGGAGCTTTATCAATCTCAATGTGCCTATGCATACTCCTGTTCCTACTTCCTTCACACCTGTATCCCACTCTACCCAGAACATTTTTACTCCCCCCTTATCAAGGGGAAACCCCTCCCACTGGAAACTCCCATCAGATTTGCACAGGGAGGATTTAAAACACACACACACACACACACACACACACACACACACACACACACACACACACACACACACACACACACACACATGCACACACGCACGCACGCGCACACACAGACATACACAAGCACACACACACACACACACACACACACACACACACACACACATCCCATAACCCACAGCTGATGCATCACAATGTAAGAGGTGCTTTAACCTGAAGTGCTGCTTGTTATGCTGATACTGACAGTCCTTACCCCTGCAGATTCACCCAAAGTTGGTTACTTAGAAAAATAATCGGAAAATACTTGAGAAATGACAGACAACAAATAGAAAGTGCAACATTTTCCCCTCCTCCCCCACTGCTAAAGCACAGGAGAAAAAAAACCTGGCAGTGAGCTCCTGGCTCGAGGAATTAAATAGACTACAGTCGGCTGATTTAACGGACTGTCACAACCAATATAACCCGTCCCGCAGTGTATTAGGAGCTATGGGTTTATAAGCCCTGCACAGCTAATCAAGGAGACGGGGTTAAAGGTCAGCTGTAAAAATGACAAGAGGGGGCACATCAAAGGAAACGAAGGTAGAAGTGTGGGCGCACTTCTGTGGGGTCACAAACGCGGGGATACCTCAGCGTTTAAAGGGTATTTCAGTAGGTTAGCGAGTCTTGACCAAGGGGGGGCGGCTGTAATCTTATCGGGAGGACATTCCACCCAAGTGTGTGCACATAATCAGGCTACTGTTCCATCAGCCAGGTTCTGATAACATGTCCGTCTATGAAAGGGCAGACAGCCCCTGGACACCGGTGTCACCGTGGGCTCCGGTATGGAATTACACCCCCCCCCCCCCCCCACATTAATGGAGATGATAGGTTGTCTTTGTAGAACATGAAGGATCCAGGTGGGCATGATCGTTGTAAGCAATGCATAAGGAGATAGACTGTGTGCACGTCTAAAACTGTTGAAACAGTCGTGCAGGGCAAACAAATAGGCCTATAAGAAAAAAAGAACTACCTGCACGCTGCTTTAGAATGCTCCCATTCAGTGTTTAATAAAAATCGTCAATGTTTCGACCAGCAGGTCTTCGTCAGGCATTACATTATACATGTGAATAACCCAGCATAAGAACTGATCATTGCACAATGTTTTGCAGTTTTACAACACTTACTAACTTGCTTATAACCGTATGTTATTACATAGTAGTATAGTATGTCATTTGGTAATAGTGGGTAACATGTACTTTAAAGGAACTTGGTTTCTGTTCAAATAAAAAGAACAACTGCCTTATTTACAAAACTACTATGCCAATATCTGCCTGGTAAAACTGGGTTAATACATTTTATTAATTAAAGAAAAATCAATTTTTAGAGCAACTAATAAGTACTTGCAAATAATTGCCATCAACATCACCACTTGTCCAGATTAGACCGTAAAGATTATAGAAGGTCTGTAATTACTTTAGATAAAAGCTGGAAACCGACAGTTCTGAATGCACTTGATTTTGTCAGCCTATAACACGCTTCCATTTGTGTGTTGGCAGGTTGTGAATTCCAGTAGAATAGAATAGAGTAGCAGTTGTTGAAAATATAAGTATAAGAAATGGATATGATTACACATTATACACAAAGAAAAAACAATCCCTCAAAATGCTTAAGATTATCAGATTTGTCTGGTTCCAAATATATCAAAGTTTTTGTTGCTGTTAGTAACCGAGAATGCACTGTGAATGAAGTAGTACTGCGTGATAACCTCTCCAACCTCCGAGGGAAGCAGACGCACGCACTTCACACACAGAAGGAAAGAGAATGGATATTAGTTATTAATTATTAACTATAATTCACATGAACCCTCTAGAACCCGCAGTGGCCGTGAATGCTTATTCAAGTAATTCAAGCAAGCATGCAGTTTGTACTATAGAAACAAGTACACTGCCTGGCCAAAAAAAAAGTCGCACTCTAATATTTCTGTGGACCGCCTTTAGCTTTGATTACAGCGCGCATTCGTCATGGCATTGTTTCGACAACCTTATGCAACGTCACAACATTTATTTCCGTCCAGAGTTGCATTCATTTTTGGCCGAGATCTTGTATTGACGACGGGAGAGTCAAACCACTCCGTAAAGTCTTCTCCAGCACATCCCAAAGACTTTCAATGGGGTTAAGGTCAGGACTCTGGTGGCCAATTCATGTGTGAAAATGATTCCTCATGCTCCCTGAACCACTCTTTCACAATTTGAGCCCAATGAATCTTGGCATTGTCGTCCTGGAATATGCCCATAACCTGGTCATTCAGTACATTCAGGTACTCAGCTGACTTCATTTTATTGCTGCATAACGTTGCTGAGCCTAGACCTGACCAATTGAAGCAACCCCAGATCATAACACTGCCTCCAGAGGCTTGTACAGTGGGCACTATGCATGATGGGTGCAACGGCGACTTTTTTTTTTGGCCAGGCAGTGTATATATACTCACATAATTCTGCACTGCACCACAACCAGGTAACAATGTTACTATATTAAATATCAGAAATAGTAGGCATTCAATGGCATGAACAACTATTATTTTTCTTTTTTCTTTAGAAGAGATGGTTGAATTTGATTCCGGTCACCTGATAACACTCTGTAGCAGAGACTAATGTGGAACTAATTGTGATTGAAACATAATGGATATAAAAGGGGCTGTAAAACTATAAATGTATTAGTTCTTAATCATATTTATTCAAGTCATCATTTATTTAAATTGCATTTCACAGAGGTCTCAACACACTGTTATTAGCCAGCTAGCCAGCTAAGTAGCTCTAACTTTGAGGTTAGCTAGCAAGAAAATGTTTTAAGACCCTTGTTACAAATGATAGCATCTTTTCAAAATAAGGTCACCATAAAACTGTGAACATAACTAGGCAAACTGGAATATATCTTCCCTCTCCCAATGGCAATTCTAACCAAACTTTTCCCAATAGCTTCCTTGCTCACCAGCTGGCTCTGATATTACAACTAATATAAAATTGCTTTCCATACTTTATTTCAAAGTGACATTTTTTAGGCGGCAATTATATGAACTTGATTTAATAAAGTTTTTTTTCACCCCAATATTTTCATATGAACGAATTGCTAGACTTGCTAGTATGGTTGTGAGACTGTGAGGCCCAGCGGTGTGTCTCCCCCAAAACATGTGGCCATGTGTTCTTTAAATCACTTTACATCACAGTAATTTATTTTGCAATGACTGACGTCTTCAACATTTTAACTCTCTAATGCTAAATTCCCCAGGAGACCTAAATCTTAAAAAGAGATATTAAATATTACAGTGTTCTCACTGGCTCTTTATTAGAAAAGGCTTGTAAAAGTAATTTCTTACGTGCTGACACACCAGTTATTCTTACAACCACTATTTGAATCCATTCTTGAATTCTCATCATCAAATTAACTGAAATACCACACATGAGTGTTTTAAAAGCAAGTGACATTTTTGCATGCATGTACAGTATTTGTGGATATGAATTTAATATACAGAATGGGTTTTCTATATACGTATGTAATGTATAGTTATGGTGTAAGGGGACGTTGAGTGAGCGTTTTCTTTCCTTTGTAGATCGTTTCTAAATTTAAAAAAATGAAGCTAATGTCATCTCAATTTACTAGAAGCTCTGTTACAAAGACATCCAACATGCATTTTAGCTTGACCCAAAGGTTCACCATATTTTTTATGAAAGGTTGACAAAGACTTCAGCAACAAGCTATTTGCATAAACGTGAGTGAAAATTACTATCTGAATAAACGTGAAGATTTATTGTCATTCCAATCAGGCACCTCAACATGTTTTCATACATTTATTTGTCTTGTAATCTTTTTAAGCAGAAATTTCTCTTTTAATAGTGCTGACATCATCACACGACTACAATTACATAACTAAAGAAGAAAAAGGTAGTCCTATGTATACTGTTTTTGTTAGTTAACCATTTGTGTGATTACATGTGTTTATTTATGTATAATGTATGTGTCATCAATCTTACATTCTCCTCCGTATCATTACTGTTCATTTTGAAGAGAAACTGAACATAGTTTGTGTTAAGTAGGACTGGGTATTGTTAGAAATATTTCAATACCAGTCCCGATACTGATACTGATGCCAAATCGATACTTTTTTCAATACCTTTCTTTGCTGAGTGTAAACATATTTTTCAACGATCCCCCCCCCCCCAAAAAAAAAATCTCAGCTGTATAGAATACAGTATAAAATGAAGAAAATTATGATATAAATCAAGCCTAAATATGATCCAAGAATAAAAACTAAAAAGACTCCCCCATGGTGGGGCTAAACATTTGGTACTTAACAGATAATTTTAGAAATCTTTGCCAAAAAGTACCGAAAATTGGCGGCGAATGCTTTTTCGATACTCGGTGCTACAGACATAATTCCGTTGGTGCTCAACAAGTATTGAGGTTCAATACCCAGCCCTAATGTTAAGACACCCTACATAAAGTGAACACATTTGGCTTTAACATGACTAGGCCTGATATTCTCTGTTGTTGAACATCAGCAATACTGAGAGCTCATTCCCTTCTCAATTTGCTTTGGTGAGCTGGTCACATGACCTCACCATTTTAGCAGTTCGTTTCATACTTGGAATGAACATATTTATACTTATTGAAGTTTAGTCTAGCATTGCATCTATTGTCCCTGCATTTATTTTGCATATAAATAGGGTCAGAATGTCTTACAGGCCATAGCTAGAGTAATAACCAATTTTATGACTTGGGAAAAGACTAAAAATCTCTCAATCCTTGCAGACAGACAGTGGGATATCAGGAATTTAATCAATCTTCAGCCACTCAAATTTGATGTGGTATTGTAATAGAATACATCAGAGGACGCATCAAATTGCAAAGTCATTGCAAAGAAATAGCTCAGATGTTTTAGTGCCAGTAAAGAAATCACTTAGGGTAATAGGAATTACTGCAATGTGATAAATCTATGCTTGGTTGATAAATTATTTGTTCTTGAGACAACTGAACAGGAAATTAAGGTGACACATCTTCTTTAATAGCGAATGCCATGGTGTCATCACCTGTAGTCTGATACAAAAAGAAACAAATTAATATTAAAAAAATAAAATAAATAAATGCATTTTTCAGATACAGTAATATTAGTCTGTCATACATGCTTCGCTAAAGTTTAGCTAAAGCTAAAGATTTCACATTGAGATTTGTGGAACTGGAATTTTTTTATATTTTAAATAAGAAGGTACAAATACTAATGTTTAGCTGACACTTTGAGCCACTAACCTTGAAAAGCAGTATTGGTAAAAAAAATAAAAATAAAATAAAATTATAATGATAAATGCCAGATGGCTTAAAGAAAGCATGAAAATAACAGGACTCATTCATTTGTTTACGTAATGAGGTTTGCTGCAGCGTCAATACTTTGAGTGTGGGAAAAGCGTTCTCTAAATAAAACATATTAAATGTGTTATTAAACCCAACCCTGATTCTAGTGTTTAACTGTACAAGCTATAGCTTATCTTCTCTTTGCAGAAATATGTTTCTCTCTGTTCTTTTGTTTGTCTTTTTAATGATTTGTGTTATTTCTCCAAGTCTTTATTTCAAATTCAGCAAGGCTACAACATATAAAGCAGGGTCCAAAAATTGCAAGCAGGGTCCAAAAATTGTATAATTAATAATAGGTAGACAAACAAAATTACCAACCAGACACATGTTTTACCGGCACTATATCATCTTAGGTGGTGTTCGCCTATGCAATTTTCAATCAATTAAATAAACAAAATAGCCATTTTAAATGAGAAATAGAACACTTCAGGATGTAGTGCAAATAAGGTAATTTATTAAAGGATGGGCTTAGCCATTCATAAAGACTGTCTTAGATATTAAGTAGCGTTGCTAGTTAAAACAAAATGCATATGGTAATTATGATCATGGACCAGGGGGCTCCCCCATATTTTCGAACTGTGAATAAATTGATTGTCAAACAGATTCGGGGCTCAACAAAAAATATCCGGGGCTGCAGCCGGGGATGCCCCTTGTCCCCCCTACGCCCCCCCCCAGCTACGCTGCTGGGGTAGGGTACGGTCGGCACGGACACACTGAGCCTTTCTTTCCTTTCTGTGACCTTGACACTGCAGCTGTTTACTCTGAGAGAGGTTTGGGGTAAAAAATAAAAGACCCTGGAGGACCGGATTAAAAATAGCAAAGGATCCTTTATGCTGAGATGAACAAGCAACAGTTATACTGAATCAAACCATACACTGAAGGAAGTTATAAAAAGAAAACGGCAACACATACTGTCTGTGTCTTCTGTAAGGTAAAGAGCCCCCTTTGGACATTGGTTTGTAATGCGTGTGTGTGTGTGTGTGTGTGTGTGTGTGTGTGTGTGTGTGTGTGTGTGTGTGTGTGTGTGTGTGTGTGTGGATATTCGTGTGTGTGGATATTCGTGTGTGTGTTTGCATGTGTTTTCAATGTCTTCTCTGAAAAAAATGTTAAAAATCAGTTGAGCAACAAGGCGCCTGGAAGCATGGAGTCAGGGTGGAGGTTTTGGAAAAAGGCAGCGGCCGTTTCCCTCCCTGTTTCTAGGCAGCATTAATAGCCTAAACCCTGTCAGGTTGAGCTCCCCAGAGCGCGCCTGCATGTGACATAGCGCACAGAGTGACCCAATTCGTGAAGCATGAATCGGGACATAAATAAGCAGGATAAGTATAAACTTTGAAGTGAATTTTTTTTTAAAAGAACAACAAAATTCAAAGCATCCCAGTATTGTATTAAAGTGATACTGCAATTGATACTCGTGATACTCGCTTTTCTAAGCCCTTTTTTACAGCTTCAATTTGCCGTGGGTAGGTGTGGTTATATGACGATGATGCCGCAAGGTCATATCATGAATATTCATAGTCAATGAGTGAAAGGGTGTGCCTTGGTGAACTGACTCCGCCCCCTTCCTGCTCTCTGCCATGGAGCTCTCTGCTCACTTTACTAGCCGAGACTCCATCTATTTTTATGCTAAGGATTTCGGGACGTCACAAATTCCCGGAAATGCAGCGCATGGTAAGCCGACACAGAAACTCAGATGACACCCACTTTGACGCAATATGAGATTTTCGGATAAAAACTGTTGTGTATGATCATAGTCTAACCCAAAACATCGGTTTTCAACGTGAAAAGTCGGTTTTTGACTGCAGTATCACTTTAAGTGTCTGAAGCTTGGGGTTTAGGGAGCCCTTAAAAAGGACCCAGAGAGGAAATTAAGTAAAGGTGTTATTTATTTGAAAACCATACATAAGCTAAATTAAAATAAAGAACATAAACATTTTTGCTTTTTTTAAAACATGTGGAGTGAAGCCCTGCAGCTGTATGTAGAGAAAAGTCCCATGAAGCATTTCTTTCCAGTAAGCCTTTTCTCTTACTGCTTACTGACGATGTAAATCCATCCAAGTTCAGGCACCTCTTACCTCTAATACATAGTTTCTCACATTTCACATGTAACATAAACAAAACATCAAAGCCATTGTGCGTGAGTGAGTGAGTGAGTGAGAGAGTGAGACAGAGAGCGAGAGTGAGAGAGACAGAGTGAGAGAGAGAGATGGCTATTTCAGAGACGGTTTAGGTCAGTACTTCGTCCAGTTTGAATCAAAATTAATTGAGGGCACATGGCGTACAATTCTGCTTTGATACTCAGCGGTTATTCCAATCACAAGTTGTAAGCTGGGGCATTTCTGTATGTCAGAACATTTATTTCACTGACATACTAAGAGCGGAAAGTAGAACAGAGGTCTT
Organism: Synaphobranchus kaupii; assembly: GCA_029718625.1. NCBI lineage: Eukaryota > Metazoa > Chordata > Actinopteri > Anguilliformes > Synaphobranchidae > Synaphobranchus > Synaphobranchus kaupii. The sequence continues at coordinate 122,627,429 of CM056378.1, forward strand.
GCGTCTCAGGCCGATACTCACCCAAATGTAGGCTTGAAAACTGAAGCGGTCTGCAGTACCCTGTCAGTACGACTACGGCGTACACGTATGATACGGCGTACACGTATGACGCAGCTATGCTCGCATTCTGGTACATTCCTGAACCATGACCTTTAAAGTAATAAAGTTATTTTAACTCTCTTTATTTCCCCCTGACTCTTCTTTCCCCCAGCTTAAATAAACGGCGTAAAGCCGCTTTTCAGCACAACGATGATTTCAATGCTATCTACAGTCCAATGTTGGTCGTGTACATCGTAAAAATTTCAGGAAAGGTTTTACTTCCACATAATCTTTGGAGGACCATCAGGAATGTCTGTCCCTATGTCTCTCTCTCTGTATGTATATATAAATATATATACTGTATATATATATACAGATCCTTTCCAAAAAATTTTAATGTCATGGAAAAGTTGTTTTTTTTCCATAATTCCATTCAAAAAGTGAAACTTTCATAGATTATAGATTCATTACACACAAAGTGAAATATTTCTAGCCTTTATTTGTTTAATTTTTCATAATTTTGGCTTACAGCTCCAGAAAACCCCCAAAACAGTATTTCAAGAAATTAGAATAGTGTGTCGAAAATCAGCATTTACTTCAGTTATTTCAGAGAATGAATGTTTTAGACTGAGTGTCACACTATCATCTAATTTACTCAAAACACCTGCAAAGTTTATCTCAGTTTGGTTCAGTATGGGGAAGACTGCAGACGTGACAATTGGCCAGAAGACCATCATTGACACCCTCCAGAAGATGGGTAAGCCACAAAAGGTCATCGCTGGCTGTTCACAGAGTGCAGTGTCCAAGCATATCAATAGAAAGTTTAGTGGAAGGAAAAAATGTGGCAGGAGAAGGTGCACAAGCAAAAGAGATGACCGCAGGCTTCAGCGGATTGTCAAGCAAAGACGATTCCAAAATTTGGCGGAGATGCAGAGGGAGTGGACTGAGGCTGGAGTCAGTGCTTCAAGAACCACCATGTACAGACGTATCCGGGACATGGGCTACAACTGTCGGATTCCTCGAGTCAAGCCACTCCACTCATTCTCTGAAATAACTGAAGTAAATGCTGATTTTCGACATACTATTCTAATTTCTTGAAATACTGTTTTGGGGGTTTTCTGGAGCTGTAAGCCAAAATTATGAAAAATTTAACAAATAAAGGCTAGAAATATTTCACTTTGTGTGTAATGAATCTATAATCTATGAAAGTTTCACTTTTTGAATGGAATTATGGAAAAAAAAAAAAAACCTTTCCATGATATTCTAATTTTTTGGAAAGGATCTGTATATACCTATATACACACAGTATATATATTTTTTCTTTCTTTATTTCAATGAGATTGTTGACTGGTTTTTTTTTTTTTTTTTTTAGATAACTGGTTCCTCAAAAACACATCAGGCCTGGTGGCCTTTAGTCTGTATTAGTGGAATCCTATGCTTCCCCTGACAACACCAGCACACTGACTCTGCAGCAATGACACACCACTCATCCCAACAGCTGGGTGGATTTCATTACCCAGTCGCTTAGAGCAAAGGAATCAATACCGCCTAACATTTTACAGCGCTCTTCAAGGATTTCACACCGAAGGGCGTAAAAGCCTTCCCTGACGGGTCACGGAACACTCAGCCGGAGGAAATTGGCGAGTCGCGGGGTTCGAAAATTGGGGTTATTCTTTACAGCCTCTTTTGCTTCTGCCCGTCAAGCCATTGCAGAGTCCAACGGTTTTTGAGGAAACAGATAATCTGATTTAGTACCAATCAACTCCACCATGTCCGCCTGTGGATTCCAGTATAACTGGAAATTCTCTGCGTACAAAGGCCCCCGAAAGATGCTGTTCTGTTGGCACACATGCTTCCCGACCAGAGAGGCTCACGACTGAAATCAAACAAACGATTGAGCTTGAGCCAGTAACTGACACGGTCTAAAATACGGCTGTCCAGTCTTATCAGAAACGGTCCGGTGTGGGAGCAGGTTTTTTTTGTTTTAGCCCAGCAATACGACTGATTCCATTAACCAAGGTCTTGATTTGAAGACCATGATTGCTTAACTAGTTGGACTGGGTGTCATAGTGCTGGGCTAAAACCAGAACCTACACCCACACTGGATCTGGTGGGGCACCCCTGGTCTATAACATAATGAGACGAATGTAGAATCACTGTATACATACGCTCTGGGAGCAGACAGCTTTGCTAGGAGCCGTGGAGAAAGACTCGCTCAAACATGCTAACCACAGCTCCACTGCTATCAGGGGACGCCTGTGATTCTGCTGCACATCTGATAAAAAATAAATAGCATTAGGGAAGCTGCAGATTACAGAGTCGCGTATTCGTTGTCTGAGCAGTGCCACATGGGATTGGACCGGAGGGATTATCGGCAGCCCGAGAAGGAAAGGTTTCCCGAGGAGGTGAAAAGTAATCGTTAACATAAATATGGCGCCTCGTATTTTAATCCTTTAATGGGAGCACAGAGACCAGGAGGCAGACGGTCCTCAGACCCGCGCGTCCCGCGCTGGAAGCTCGCTTCGCCTCTACAAAGCTGAGAGAATGTCCTATTTATAGATGGCTGTAAAGGGGAAAAGGAAAAAGCGTTTAAATTTTTAAACTCCACAGCTCAAGTTTCCATTTCCAAGCCTTCTCCTTGGAGCAAAAATAGAACAGGAGGGTTACATCACGCCCAGGAAAGAGGGAGAAGCCCATCCAAGGTTGGGTCCCCCCAAAGCCCAGCCAAGGTTGGGTCCCCCAAAGCCCAGCCAAGGTTTGGGTCCCCCAAAGCCCAACCAAGGTTGGGTCCCTCAAAGGCCAGCCAATGTTGGGCCCCCTCAAAGGCCAGCCAAGGTCTTAAGAGTCCCCCTAAGGCACCCCTTCCAAGTCATCCTCTATAGAAGACACAAAATATATTCATCAGCATTATCTAAAATGATGAAATATGCATATCATTAAAAGGAGAACGGCATCTCCATGTATGAACACATTCCATATGCTCAATCGCAGCAGAATAGCTAATGAATTGGGGATTGTTCTAATCCCCCTCGATGACTGTCCCATGTGAGAAGTTAAAATTAATTCACCCACACGGCAGAAACATCCAGAAAACCACGGCCGCATGTAGCACATATTACAACAGGACAGCCCTCTTAATCACCGTTAAAGCATTGAGTCACTGATGGGGGTTTCTTATCTTCCATTTGAGATGTGACAACATCACCCCGCGAGCGACCCGGCTCTCTGGGAATGGCGGTGTGGCGTTTTTGACGTCGAGCCAACGCGTCCGGACTCCGTGACGCAGATTAAAGGCCTTCTGAGACAGCTGTGGTGTCTGGTCCTTGGAACGGTTCCATTGGCGACCGTTGCCATGGCCTGCCTCAGCTGCACAGGAATTAACCGCTCTGGGGTTAATGGAAAAACACAGGAAAGCGTGACCTTGTGTAATAGAGGTAGCTGCCATGGAAACGGAGTGAATGACTGAGGACTGGGAGGAGGTCAGGGTGTTAGGACAAAGGGACTTTTTTTTTTTTTTTTAAAGAGGCCTTTGAGTGCAAACATAGTGCAAAGACCCTGGTAAGAGTGGTAAGCCATGAACCCATGTAGTTTTTACAGTTAAAAGTAACTCCACATTCACACTCTATTTTTATGTTTCAGTGTTGAGGACACATTTACTGAACTTCAAAGCCTCAAAATAAATGGAACATGGCATTTTCCCAGAAAACTGATTATCATAAAGAAAGAGATCCAGAAATCAAGAATTCTTTTCAGAAAGGAGGTCATATTGGAGTCTTCCAGTCGATTGGAAAATCTAATTCACTTTTCTGTCTCAATAATACTGTCTTTGATGAAGTAATTAGAGCGGTGGATGAAACATGGGATGAGCCTGCCAGCCCGTTCCAGAGCTGGAGTTCCACATCACTGCCGCAGCGCAGTAAAAAATATTTTAAAGAGATGATGTCAAAAGTCAAAACGTATCGCTCTTTGTTTGGGAGTTGTTAGACCACACACAGTACAATGCACTTGGACTGAACTGCTTGTGAACGCCCACCTCCCCCACTCCCCCCCCCCCCCCCCCCACCAACCCCCCCATCACCAACAAGCCGATAATAATGAATCTTCTACGCGAACATTATCTTTCCATAGCATACCTCCCCCACAGTTACAGACCATTAATTTTGCATTTATAACAACACAGAGCTCGCATACACGAGACAGCGTTGAAATACTTGACGTGCTGTGATAGGACAAGGTAGACCAGACGTGTCAAACTCCAGCCAATCAGCAGCCAGTTTAGACCTTGAGAACAAGGTGTGTGGACTCTTTAGCCAATCAATGACTTCAATGAATCACTGGTGCTGAAACGCATGAAAAGCCAGCAGACACTGCGGCCCCCCAGGACTGGAGTTTGACACTTGTGCTGTAGACAGTAGGGGTATTTGGCTTACTACATGTAACAGAACGAAAGAAACATACATGGTTCGTTCGTACACAGAGCCAAGACGTAACAGACGTTTCCGTCGCCTGGTTCTGGCGCAGTCTCGCATGCAGAGCAGGGGGGCGATTGTGCGGAGCTAATGATCGCGTGACAGAGGGCATGGCTCACCTTCTCAGACGGGGGGTTTGCATCTGAGGAGAACGACAAGAAACACAAAGTCTCAAACATGCTCCGTTATTTATTTCAGTTCAGTGTCAATGCAGTCCCTACCACTGATTTTTCCCGCTCTTTTTGTATTTGTTTTTGTACGGATCAGCTGAAAAAACTCAGGTCATGAAAAGAAGAAAGTACAGCTTCTCTTAGTCTCCATGTCCTGCCCGAGCATGGAGCAGACAGCCGCCACCAGCTCCTCTAAGTCTCCATGTCCGGCCCGAGCATGGAGCAGACAGCCGCCACCAGCTCCTCTAAGTCTCCATGTCCTGACCGAGCATGGAGCAGACAGCCGCCACCAGCTTCTCTTAGTCTCCATGTCCTGCCCGGGCGTGGAGCAGACAGCCGCCACCAGCTCCTCTAAGTCTCCATGTCCTGCCCGAGCGTGGAGCAGACAGCCGCCACCAGCTCCTCTTAGTCTCCATGTCCTGCCCGAGCGTGGAGCAGACAGCCGCCACCAGGCTCCTCTTAGTCTCCATGTCCTGCCCGAGCGTGGAGCAGACAGCCGCCACCAGCTTCTCTTAGTCTCCATGTCCTGCCCGGGCGTGGAGCAGACAGCCGCCACCAGCTCCTCTAAGTCTCCATGTCCTGCCCCAGCGTGGAGCAGACAGCCGCCACCAGCTTCTCTTAGTCTCCATGTCCGGCCCGAGCGTGGAGCAGACAGCCGCTTCAGCATAAACAGAAGTCTTTCATTATGATTATGGTAAATGTAGGCGGAGTTTGATGTTTAATCACGGGGGCGGGGCGATTGGGCGGTGTACATCGCGGATCAGGGGGGCAAGTTGAGGGGGGTATAAGATTGCAATCACAAACCAGCGGGAGTGGGGGGGGGGGGGGTTGTGGGGGCAGATTTCCTATCATGGACTGAAGGGGAGTGGGGAGGTGGGGAGGTGGGGAAGCAGGGGGGGGGGTTCAGATTGCTCTGGCGGACCCTTAATCTCCGCCCACGACAAGACAGCGAAGGGCTGATCCATAGCCGCAACGAGGGGTCCCAATAGAATTGTGTCGCTGATGCAGAAAAGCAGATAGCAGCATCGAAATGTATCTAACGCCCCGGCTGCAGATAAAACATGAAATATTCAGCTGTGCGAGGTGTGGGCTGCATGGAGCAGGGCAGTGGGGAGAATACCTCACTGCACCCCGCGAGCGAGCGAGCGAGCGCGCGAGCGAGCGAGCGCACACATCTGAGGGCCGCCGCTACACTCTGTATGCAGAGGCGATACCGTACTGTGCCAGGATTAAACATAACACACCCCACCTACGTACGTTAGGTTCACTTTTCTACAGGATACTACAGAAGTCTGATTGCTAAGGGCAAATGCAGTACATGTGCCTCCATCGATTACATGTAGATCTCAGAATTTAGGACCCATTGTACACGACTTGGACTCAAGACTTCAAAAAGAAAAAAATTTATTTAATTTACACAGGAATAGCAGCAACAGACTGGAAAAAAATGTAATAAAAAAAATAATACGCAGTGGTGACCCTGTGCAGAAGGCAGCAGTACCTCCACAGTCCCAGACTCCCTTTCTTCTTCTCCTGTTTTTGCTCCAGTCTCATGGCTGTATGGATGGTGTGTTATACAGCTGCTTGGCTTTCATATTTTCCCCACAAGTTGCTTCCGGTGTTCATAATCCTGTGGTTCTACTGAATATCACTCATCACTGTTGGTGCAAAAGGGGAAGCTTCTGAATATAGGAATGCATAGTCATTATATACACAGCATCCATCATATGCATACACATATATATGCAATATTTCATCCTGTCCTGGCCCTGGGTTCAATCAACGTTTGGTCCTGAACTTTTACTTAACAAACTTTTTCTTCATCAATTTTTCAAGTAATTTTTTTTCTGAACATTGCTGAACTTGCCAAATTGTACTGTGAAAAAAACTAAGGAATTAAATCAATTGCTGATTGAATCTATGCTGCAGTGTTGGTAAGGTTCTTTTTTTTTTTGGCTGTATTTATATAAATTTGTTAACCCTCTCATAGCTACTGCCTGGCAGTCAGCACAGAGGTTATAGACAGACAGAAGTATGGACAGAGTGATGCTGTATCAGTAGTCATCGGGGACTACAGATGCAAATTATCTACTTAGCTAACTCTCGTACAACTAATATGCTGTGCAAGATCCCTGCTAAATAAACTAAACTAAACTTAACTAATGTTGCTGACAGGAACACAGGAAACACAGTCAAATGAAAGTGAACTCTCAGGCAAATCAGTGAAACACACCTATGGGGCAAGACACTGGAACATGTGTAATTTGAAGGCAGTATAACATTGTGTGTTTAGAGATTAGAACAGGGTTTTCAGCCTCTTCTGATCCAGGGACCCCCACCCAGGCTCAAAGGCATCCAGGGGACCCCCATCATAAGTTAAAAAATAAATAAATAAATAAATTAAATAAAAATAAAAAAGTTTAATTATTTTATATTTCAACATATTTTTTTCCCAATTCTATATATAGTTATTGCATCAAGTCTGGCCAGGGACCCGCCCCTACGATACCTTGAAGAGCCCCCTGATGTAAACGTGGAGATCAGAGCACTGGATCTAGTTTATCAGCCCCACTGCAGCAGAAACCCCCGTCATCCTTCATTACTCCCTCCCCTGCTCTCCTGCCTCAATCTCCAACTTCCTGGAAACATTGTGGAAGCTACACATCCATCCAGGTCATTTCACTTGACCGAGTACTGTCCCAATTTGTGAAATCACAAGAGCGTTCCTGTGATATAGTTTCACAGTGGAGGTCCCAATTATGAAGGACTGTTTGTTCTTTATTTAGCCAACGGCATGTACAGTCAAAGAATTTCCTAAGCTGAAGTAGTAGCAGCATCTTTCCTGTGCCCTGTGTACTGTTTAGTACGCAACGTGCATTATGCTAATAAATACCCTCCATACTGTTTTCCAACCGCACTGTGGAAGTGTCGTAAGATGTCCCACCCTTGCGTGGCCATATCACATGTTGTTTTTGTTGTTATTGAAGGAAAACGTCAGCAAAGTGGCACCTCATTTTCAATGTCATATTTATGCAACCAAAATGTGTACTTCTTGAAATATACTCAGCGACACCCCGGAAGTAAGTATATCATCCGGGGGTTTTAAGTATACTGCATTTAGAGAACATTTTGCTTACGTAACTACTTTTGCATCCTGTCTACTCAATAGTATGGAAGGGTGTTGATTCAGATACAGCCCAGGATTACTGAGTTAGCCGGATAACTGCACAGAGTAAAACCGGAAAAGCTCTTTTTACTTCAGTCCATGTTCCAGATTTGGGAGGGTTCCATTGTTTTATTCAGTGCAGTTATCCAGCTAACTCAGTAATCCAGGGGGGTATTCTAGAAATTACTGAGTTAGCTGGATAACTGCACTGAATAAAACCCGGAATGCTCCCAAATCTGGAACATGGACTGAAGTAAAAAGAGCTGTACCAGATTTTACCCAGTACAGTTATCCAGCTAACTCAGTAATCCTCCTTTGTGGAATACCCCCCCTGCTTTGTGAAATACCCCACTGGTCTTTTGGGAGTGACAACAAAACTTCTTATCTGATCTGACACTATTCCTAAAACTATGCCTATGTATAACAGAGGAGGCAAAAATGAAGAAATTATATTATGAAAAATATTAATATTAATACTAATATCCTCCCCTTAAGGCAGGGGTGTCAAGATCCGGTCCTGGAGGGGCCGCAGTGTCTGCTGGTTTTTGGTGCGTTTAAGCACAAGTGATTAATTTAAGTCACTAATTGGCTAAGAAGTCCACACACCTTGTTCTCAATGCTTTAACTGGGTGCTGATTGAAAGGAAACCACAAATACCTGTGACACTGCGGCCCTCCAGGACTGGAGTTTGACACCCCTGCCTTAAGGCCTCAGCAATGTATTTCTCCAAGGGTGTTTGTCAAATAGATAGTCTCTAAGGCTGAACAGGACAAACTTCCTTTCAATGTACACATTTGGTTTGCTTGTGGAACTTGAACTACTTACAGTACATCAACTTAACAAAATGTCCTGGAGTCTCGTGGGCAAGATGGCTAGCAGAGAGAAATCAGCAGCTGCCTTTGCATGTACAAAGAATGGAATTAGAATTACTCTCACAGAGAGGACCAAAGTTAGCGGTCTTATTTTGAAGTACAGGGTGCCGAAACTTTCCTGTAATTAAACTGGATAAGAGATTAAAATTAGAGTGGCGCAGAAGCGTGGGAGAATCCTCCATATTTGTGAAGGGTAATGATAAAAATTCAGACGTGATACATAAAAGGCTGACTCATCAGTACAACCTTGCATGGTGTGGAACTACTGGATTTCAAAAATGAGACTACATTAATCATGCTTGAGCCGTTTTTTTTTTAATTATTTTTTACCCAGGATGCTTTTAAAAACTAGAATATTTTAGTGCATCCCCAGAATACATATTTGTGGGAAAGGTGAAAGACACTCACAGGCCGACCGAATCAATGTGAAGTAGCATGACGTGGAACCAAAATAAACTACATTAATCACGCTTTTGATAAGTTTGGAAGAGAGAAGACAGCCCTGAGGGGCTAGTTTGTGATGAGACTTGTGTGTTACTCATTTTTTTGTGTCAGCTAAATTTTCTGTATGTTTCTATCATGATTAAACAGTGTTTCATGGATGATGTGTGCGTTGTACGACTGGTGGTCTGTGGTGTCATTTTTATTCAAGTCTCACACACTGATATCCAAATGAGCCACTCAACCTTATGATTATGGCAAAAGTGCATAATGATTGTATGCGTTTTTTGATGACGATAGTTGTAAGTTAACTAATAACTAGAAAAAACACTACCACTGACAGTGCAGCATTGCATTTGTCCAACAGAGGGACATACTCTTATTTAAGTACATATCTGAATTAAACTTGTAAATACTCACAAAATGGCAAACTTCCAATATATGTATTTGTTAAAATGGAAAAAGTATTGAAATATTGTCATAAATATGAAATAGCCATGGGTCACTTCATCATTTGAAAATCAGATTGAAAGTCCAATAAAAAACACATTTCCGTGTGACTAATTGCAATGCTTGCAGACACACTCGAATACATAACCAAGTAAATGCAAATGACTGTACTCACGAAGGAGCAAAGCTGCTCTTTCACTAAACTTTTAGTGTCACAAACACTTCCTTCCCTTGTTGGGTTTATACAGTGGAAATATTTCAGTGTTTTGCTTTTAATTAAAAGAGAAGCTTTCGAGGGCTTTGTTCCTTCTGCTGCGTAATTAACCTTAACCACCCTGACTTTGTCCCATATCTTTATCCACGTACGCTCCGTATAAATGTGTAGCTACCTTTAGCCATTTCATTTCCCAATGGTAGACAAAGGACAGGAAAGCAATTAAGAACAATAAGAGAACAAATTATGCATTAATAAAAACTTAAACACTGATTTTATGCCAACTTTAATAAATGCAGGTCATACGTTGATCATTTCCCTGCTGTTTACATTGCTTGTCAGAAAAGGCTATATTTAGCCTGGAAGGAGGATAATTGACTTAATGTTCCCTCTGCCTCAAAACGGCGTCGTGCAAATGATACGCAAACCTCTGGGGACCCTGTAGGCCAGGGTTAGAGCGGAGGTGGACCACCCGCCAGGGCTGCCTGTCAATCATTCTCACATACACTACACACCAAGCACCCTGCACACACACACACACACACACACACCTCTGGCTATTGCATTGTCTATCTCAAAGAAATTTTGCTCCTTGTTATTAGTCATATGTTCAATTAGATATTAAATATGGGCCTAAATTAAGAGACGTATAATTCCGTAGCCTAATACAGTTTCAAAGAAATACTTTTCATCCCTATCTGTCATGGAAGACTACTGCATGGTGAACTGCTGGATTACATGGTTACCCCCCTTGGCCAGAGGCCAATACACAGACTTTTACGTGAAAGTCTGCAGAAAGCCATGCCAGCGCTCCCCAAACACGACCGCAATACATGTTCTGGGGCACTGCTTTCTCCTCCCACTTTCTTTACGCACAACAGCGATGGGTACACGCCATTTCTGTTTTCATCCTATTTATTTAACCATCTTTTCTCTTTTTTTGGTTTTCTTCTCCCGATTAATATTTCATACAATCCACCTCTGTGTTAATTTTTAATGACCTGTCCCAATTTCAGTGCAAGTAACTTTTGTCTGCTGCTGTGTGTGCGTGTGCGAGCATGCTTGTGTGCGTGTGTGCGAGCATGCGAGTGTGCGTGCATGCGTGTGTGCGTTTCATGTTTATTAGCGCGCACGGCTTGTAGCAGTGTCAGGTGATGGACAGCCACAGATTATACAGACTTTGCTTGTCTTTAACTTATCAACTCTGATTATGACTTGGAATTAGAATCAGCTTCAATTATTAATGTGCAAATTTTCTTTTATAAAAAAAATCAATAAACAGCTATGCTCAGAACACTTCCGGTTGATATACTGTATGAGTACGACATGGTACGATTTTGATATTATGATGTCTAACATGCTAAAAAAAAATTTATGAATGAGCCCGACCTTTTTTCCCCCAGACGTATTTCGGTGACTATCAAGCTGTTGTATCTGTGATAGAACTAAGTGGGTGGCAAAATAAGAATGTGTTAATGTATGTGACTTTTTAAGAAAATGTATTTTATTATTTTTTTCACAAATAAAAGTGATTGCTGATAGTACTCCAAGTTAAATGGAAGTACAGACCGTTTACAGGAAAAAACACACAAACTATTATATTTTGGCTTCAATTATTTTTTTATTATTAGTTTATTTCAGTCATTAACATTTTCTTTACAAAGATGTGTACATAGATAAAAATAAATAATAATATTTTAATAATAATAATAAAAAAACAATATTAGGATGACTGAAAAGGTGTAGGAAGAAGCCTTAGCTTATTTGACCTACCCTTCTTACAATGTATATTTTACCCTTTAGGAATTACAAAAGGAAAATAAAAAAACTAAAGGCAAGATGAAATTCACATTAATAGGCCTAATACGGAGAATCTAAATATCAAGGAAAACACAAAGATCTATTTAAAAAAAATATATAAAAATAAAAAAAGCCTCAGAGTGCTGATACCAGAAATAACAGCTGCATTTCAGTGTATGTAAACATGTCCATTTTCTAAAGGGTTGCGTGGATAATTGTGTAGCTGTGCAAGATTTTTACTTTGCTCAAAACACAAACAGTTGCCTTGTATAGCAAACTGGTGACTACGGATCACTATGTTAGTGTTGATTACAGTGATGCTTTATTGTCAATTACTGTGATCCTGTATCGCTCTGTCTACAGTGAATGTGATGCTTTATTCTGGATTACTGTGATCCTGTATCGCTCTGTCTACAGTGAATGTGATGTTTTATTCTCGATTACTGTGATCCTGTATCGCTCTGCCTACAGTGAATGTGATGCTTTATTCTGGATTACTGTGATCCTGTATCGCTCTGTCTACAGTGAATGTGATGCTTTATTCTCGATTACTGTGATCCTGTATCGCTCTGCCTACAGTGAATGTGATGCTTTATTCTGGATTACTGTGATCCTGTATCGCTCTGCCTACAGTGAATGTGATGCCTTATTCTGGATTACTGTGATCCTGTATCGCTCTGCCTACAGTGAATGTGATGCTTTATTCTGGATTACTGTGATCCTGTATCGCTCTGTCTACAGAGAATGTGATGTTTTATTCTCGATTACTGTGATCCTGTATCGCTCTGTCTACAGTGAATGTGATGCTTTATTCTCGATTACTGTGATCCTGTATCGCTCTGTCTACAGAGAATGTGATGTTTTATTCTCGATTACTGTGATCCTGTATCGCTCTGTCTACAGTGAATGTGATGCTTTATTCTCGATTACTGTGATCCTGTATCGCTCTGTCTACAGAGAATGTGATGTTTTATTCTCGATTACTGTGATCCTGTATCGCTCTGTCTACAGAGAATGTGATGTTTTATTCTCGATTACTGTGATCCTGTATCGCTCTGTCTACAGTGAATGTGATGCTTTATTCTCGATTACTGTGATCCTGTATCGCTCTGTCTACGGTGAATGTGATGCTTTATTCTCGATTACTGTGATCCTGTATTGCCCTGTCTACAGTGAATGTGATGTTTTATTCTCGATTACTGTGATCCTGTATCGCTCCGTCTACGGTGAAGCAGAGATATTTCTGAATATGGCAGAAAGAAGAGACATATTTTCACTGAGAAACTTGAACTCACAGGAATCGATGTTTGGTGGTCACAGGACAGGCTGCTTAACTCAACATTTTATTTTTTCTCTTTATCTTGTACCCCGAGAGTTTGGCAGTCCCATGAGTACAAAACAGAGATTTACGTTTTAACCATTTGTGGGTAAACAAACATCGTCTCGAGTTACACTCGGCCTTTTTTATGGTAAAAACTGATGAGATGTCTGTATAGATAAAGCAGCGATTGTATTCGCCAGTGAAGCATTTATTTAACCTTTAGCATTACCTACATCCCGTATGTACCACATTCTACCTCTCCATAGCACAGAAAACCTTCATTTGATTACATTCCATTTTTAAAGTGGGCGTCATCATGGACTCTTTTGCAGTGATGCTTTTTCTATCTGTTCGTTCTGAGCAGAATCAGAATTTTAAATGTTTCTGTTCTTTTGTTCCTCCTGCAACATAACGTTCCCGAACCAGTTAGAACGAAATAAAAAAATAAAAAAATGGTTAATTTCGTTCCTTTTCTCCTACCTACCAAACATTCAAACCAGCATAGTAGTCTGTCGCAGAACCTATTATCTTTGTGACCGAAAATAATAGCCTAATAAACAGAGATAAAGTGAAGTTGTTGTTTAATTGTGCAGCAGTCATTCTCTGATATGCACATGGATTTTGACTGTTGTATTAATCGTCACTGCCTACACGAAGCTGCCCACCCCATCACTACCCGCCCGGTTTAGAAAAAGAAACACATTCTATGTATGATGAAAAACACAGTGGGCAGACAATACCACACTGCGCTGGCACAGCAAATACGGCACCGGGACAAAATAACCACGTTAGAATTTACTTGATATAGGGAAATCCCGTCGCAAGAGACGCAAAATTCAAATCGCTCACAGCAGCTTGAGCAAATTACCTGATCAACTCCAGGCATTTACAAGGTTTCGCAGCAGCGAGAGGCCATTGAAATACCGGCGTTATAAACTGCACACAAATAAGTCACACCCAGCAATTGAATTGAACATAAATGGACATTATCCATGTTGAGAGGTAAGAATCGCCATTGTTAGCGCTAACAAATCCACTGAGATAACTTACACAGTAGCCAAATATAAAAAAGAAAATGATACCACTCACAGCAACTGAGGCCTGAACTCAATGCAATAACATGACTGGCCTACTCATGTTCAGTATGAAAACCAAAGGCATAGATGAAACATCACCAATAATATATTAGGTTATGCAAAATGCCACCACCATGACATAAATAAAATGCGTCTTACCCTCGAACATCTTCCTCGACTTCCACCTAGCAAAACCGGCCACAATAGGCTATCCTCAAATTCCAGCTTTCTGACAATGTCCGACTCGGCTAAAAAGTCAATAAACTAAAGGTGACCAAAAAAAAAAAAACTACCTGTTTGGCAATGGCTATAGCAAGTGCACACGCCACATTGGTAGTTGGTGGGTCTGTGACCCCAGGGGTGTATGGGACTGTTTGGCAAATAAATTAGATTTCACATCCTGTCTGAGTAAAGTTTAAATACAACAAAATAAGTAATGAATTAGTTTGTAGGTTAGGGTTAGTTGTAGCAGTTATAGCAGGGAAAGATGATGGAAGCATTTGTGAAATTATAGGGGGGAAAAAAATTAACGGTTACCTAAGTTTTTGCACATGAACAGTATTGTTGATTTTGTTTCCGTTTTTGTTTTTGTTCCTGAAAAAATGCCTTTCCTTTCTGGTTTCCGTTTTCAAGCTCTGGTCAGCTTTGAGTTTGTTGAAAACCAGGCACATTATGGAACGAAAGGAGAAGAAAATGTCCAGCCATTTGCATTTTTCAGAACAGGAAACCAGCATTACATTTGGAGAAAAACTGGTAAGTGGGTTTAAAATACATTTTGTGACAATCTTTTACATTAGTAAAAAAATTAATAAAAATCAACTCTGCCATGGTTCACAAAAAAAGAATAAGAAATGTATAGGCTGTCAGTTGCCCCCAGTAGTTATCGCCTCGATGGAGCTGTCTGCAGTCTAGCTTACCTATGCAAAATCTGCCCACAGGCAATCACAGGCAAAGTGGTACACAAATAAGTTTACTCAAAATAAAGCAGAACAAAAAGTTTTCAGTTATGGACTTCCTAGCTTTATTAATGATGGCGGAACGGTAGGTGCAGAAATCCATCTTGGGACGACGCAGAAATGCCTCTCTTGTTTAAGCGAGACCACTATCCGAACCATGACAAGCCATCCAGCTTGTCTCTTTGCTTAGATTCACCTTTGATAGCCATGAGAAAGGTCCTGTGAAACATTGTGTAATGAATAGTGGATGTTTAGCCCAACAGCGGTACAATAATTGACATTTCTGGCCCTCTCTGAAGTGAAATACAGACTTGCAGACTTCCTATTGATTTTTAACTTGCTGGCATCAACACTGAAGCAGCACCTTTTTGTTTTTTTAAGTACAGGGAATATCTTGAGGTTCCAAAATTACCAGTTGAAGTACCAAACTGGTTTCTTTAAATTCATAGGTTTCAATCAAATATACATATCACAAGTGCCTAAATAATTCTAATGATATACTTCATTTTTAACGCTTTAAAAAGACACAGTGTTCATTGGCCAGTGAAACATTTTTTGTTATTTTGGTTCTGTACTCTTAGTACTTTGAGTATGAAAGGATACAATGACAATGAGGTTGAAGTGCAGACTGTCAGCTTTAATTTGAGGGTATTGTCATCCATATCGGATGAACCGTTTAGAAATTATAGAACCTTTTGTACATAGCTCCCCCATTTTTAGGCATCAAAAAATATTGGAGTTAAACATAATGTAGAATAAAGTAAACATTTTTTATATTTAGTCGCATATCCTCGGCATGCCATAACTTCCTGATGTCTGTGACCCAAAAATATCAAAAGACTCTTGATATCTTTTTTTGATGCCCAAAAATGGGGGGGGGGGGGGGGGGGGCTATGTACAAAAGGTTATATCATTTCTAAACAGTTCATCCGATATTGATGAAAATACCCTCAAATTAAACAGTCCGCACTTCAACCTCATTGTCATTGTATCCTTTCAGACTCAAAGTGCTAGAGTACAGAACCAAAATAACAAAAAAATGTGTCACTGTCCAATGAATTATGGTGCTCTCTGCATTTCAAACATTTTGCAATTACACACAGGGATATTTATTCAGGTTCCGCATATCATCAAAACAAGTAATCTAATTTAGTAAGCACTCATGGGTAATGTGTGAATATATTTACATGCGAGTAAGCCACTCTTCCCTTGTCCATTACCAATATGTAGCAGCAACCGCTAGCTAATGCCCCCCAGCTCTCACTAAAAGCAATGCAAATCACAGACATCTGTAACCCCAGCCTCAGCAAGAAAGTGTCTTGGGAACTAACCACAGTGGGTCAGCTGCTTGGTTTAATGGCTCTCGTCTAAGGTGGTGGCCATGGGTGCGTCCCAATACTCAAAAAATGCCCCCTCCTCTCCTCCGTGCTCCAGAAAAGGATCTTTGTGTTTTAATCTAATGTTGCTGATGACATATTTATTACGTATTAATGGTTACATATTGATTAATGTCTGGGCGCAAACCGCAACGTCGGGTACATTGTATACTGTACATGCACATACTTGTAGACTACTCGAAACGTTCAGGCAGTTTTGCATACTTCTGGGTAGGAGGTGGGGGAGTGAAGAATATTGGGACAGCCCATTTCTACAGCAGAGTCATCACTGCTGAACCATGGGAAATGGTGTCACTGGTCACAACACTAGCCCACGAATGTACCTTCTTAGAGGCAATCCTTGGATCAACCAGCTTCAGGCATTTTTGACCAAACGATCAAGCAGTGTAGATCCAAGTGTTTTGTTTTTTTAACCTACATGACTGTAAAGAAGGTTATGGCAGAAGGTCACTTATATCATGGAAACATCACAAACTTGAATGCATCAAAAGTAGCATAATATTTGTTGGAGATTAAACTGTAGCATTCATAATGAAAGAATATTGAAAGAAAAAACATTTGCTAATCCTATAATAATTTTTATTAATGATTTATCTGGTGATTGTAGCTTTATTTTAAAATAATTGTACTTTTGACAAACAACCCTGAGACATCAAAGACAGAACAACACAATTAGACAAACATTTAGTAACACAGACGTGATATTACGTCAGTTATGCAATGCTAATTACAATTTAAACAATCGCTTTGTTGTACATGAATCTATGGTTGTATTATCGAGGGATGTTCAAAAAGGCTTTGGTAATGAGGCACCATAAATTTAACTATTTGTCTACTATAAGTTATCCTGACTTGTCTTGCTCTTTGACTGCAACTGTGAAAAGCTCAGTTCTATTTAGGAAATGTTTCTCTCAGTATTAAAAAGGCACCTCCTTCTGTTTAATCAAAGTAAAAGCAGAGGCTGGCTGTGATTCTGAATACTGTGTTCCAGTTTCTATTGCCCATTTCCACTACAAAAGCACGGATATAAAGTTCTAATATTGATCTGCACATGAGAGATCTCAAAAACATAAATAAATAATGCAACTTAAAACTTGCAATTTAACTTGCAATTCAACTTGCAATTTAAAATTGAAAGCAGCATGAAATGTCTAATCTGAACTTAAAATATCAGCATCATTACAAAAATTCTTAGTGGTATGATGCTGTGGCATTCTGTGCCAGCTTGTACTACGCCAGCTTGTGCCATGGGTTGCTATTGGAGACGCACAGTTCTGTTTACCGGGCACAGTCTATAGTACTTATTTTGTAAGAGATCACAAAACCCTGCAGTTGAAGGTAGAAACCCAACATGGGGATGCAGCAGAGGCCTGACGGTAGATAACAGATCAGCACATGCATTTTTACTCTCATATTGCGAAGGTAGAAACTCAACATGGGGATGCAGCAGAGGCCTGACGGTAGATAACAGATCAGCACATGCATTTTCACTCTCATAATGCAGCAGCTTTTTTTTCCCCTCCTGAAAATAACTAAACATCTCTTTGCAGTTGGTCTAAAATGCACCCTGGTCTGATTCAGCATGGCACCAATCAGCAATGCCGAGGGCACGAGACAACTTTCTCCTTCAGTCCTTCTCTTTAAAGCATCCGCATGCGATCCACGGTTTTATAAATCACAACTGAATCTGAGAATTCTGTAATATTTAGAAAACCTAAATGTTCTCATTTAGTCAGGAAAACATGGAGCCAAGATTGCGGCGGCTGATGATTGGTGAGTTGAGTGGAGGGGTCTTCCTGCTCTGAGTCACTGTAAATAAGTGGTAAACCATTGTGGATTTCCGCAAACAGAGTTCATCACCAAAACAAGTACAGACATGTAGCAGGAACATGCGCAAAGCTAACGTGAGACACAAGCAAAAGGTTTAAATACTGGGTCACTCACAACAACAGCTACCAGCGATCCATATTAGTTTATTCCTAACCATCACAAAAATAAACACAATAGAATTTGCACTTGGGTACATCGCAAATTTGGTTTTCGGAAATGAAACGGACATGACGTGGGGGGGAAGAACAAAAATGTATCTTGAGTACAGTTTTCAGCCAGTTCTTTATTGACATTGCGAGGAGGAGGAGTCAGGGCGCTCATTTCCTGGGGACGAGGAACATAAACACAGGCATTAACAAGGAGAAAAAAAAACCCTTAAACTGGGAGAGGAACCGTTGTGCATCGAAGATATCCGCTGCGTCGCTCAGCAAAACGCCATCTCCGTTCGACGAGAACAAGAGATCGACAAAGTTCATCTCACTTGTTGACTGATTATCAACATTAGGAAAACTAAGCAGAGGGTTATAGTCAAATGTGTGTTAATGTAAAAAAAAAAGCTGATCCTCCATGTTATGGAAAAGTGCAACGTGTACTAATCACAAACAATAACCATGTAGTACTAATGTGGACCTAGATGTCCTGTTCCATCCCTGGTGGGAATTATACCATCTTCATAGAAATTAATCAACATTTCTGGGAAAATATAAATTAGCACAATGTTTGCAGAAGGTCGGGGTTATTAGCAATGCACACTGAAAATCTCCATATCATGTTTATCGAGAGGAGAACTCAGTTCATAGGATTAGGATCCTTGTCGTGTTTAGGGTAGTTCTACATGAGATCAGCTGCTAACGTCACTCCATTTTGATCATTTATTTATTTATTTATTTATTTTCATCGCCCATTTAGACCCCAACCAATTAAAACACAAGAGATTCAGGTGGTCAAATATGACCAACCTCATAATGATTAATTAGCCTGGTCATTTATTGACACACAACAATCACTTGGATGTTGTTTTGCATCCAATAAATAAAAATATTGAGAACATTAAAATCTAATTTATCCATCTAAAAGATTAAATAGAGCCAATGCGATGGTTATAATTAAAGGGGTGGAGTCAAAGACATTTTGATTTGATTTCACACAGACTGACACTGGCGTGTCTTCTCCCTTCATATCAATTCTTTTCTTTTTTTTTTGTAACATTCATATGTACAGTTTATCTACAAAAAGGCCAAGGATGGGGAAGTTCAGCTTCAAGGACATCTTCTTGATCATGGGTCACTCACTATTACGCACATCAAGGCAGTTCATGTTAATATGGTAAAGCTCTTACACGCTCGTAAGACTGACGGAGGCAACCAGACGTTAAAGATCCAATATCATTCTCTTCACTTCCCTCAAGACCCTTCATATGAACAGGTCCTTCCAAGATGGGTGCTGGAAGGGTCTGAGAGAGGGTCTTACTCCCCAAAAACTGACCAGTATCTTTACAAGCAAAAAAATATCTGAAGCACAAATCTCCCATATGAATTTGGAGGTATCATACAACCTGTGTTTGTCCCAGTTTAAGTATGGCTTAAGTAAAATGATCTAAACAAGTGGGACTTAGTGGGAGTACCAAGGCTTCCAGGAATCAAAAGTAAAAAAAAAAAAAAGCCAGGCTCTGGTATAGAATGGTACACTACATCATCTGATACAAACTACTGACACTGTGGTCGTTTTGACCTCTGCAGTTTTGTCATTAAAGCAGCCATTAAAAATATAATATTGAGAGGGGAGGGGGTTGAATTTGACAACAAAAGAATCCATAGATGTGACAAGAGAAGCTCAAATCACATCAATATCCTGATATTATAAGCAAGCACACTGTTGGAAGGGGAATAATCTTCAACAATTAACGGTAAGTGTAATCAGGAACACTCGCGTTTTTTCAACAAAAAAAAATGTATCACCAGTCACGTTGTGAATGAGGTTGTATTGATTCTTCTGCTTCCTGTATAAAGTCACACAGAAACCCTGACTGGGTTTGAAAGTTTAGCTGAACATGTCTCTGATATTATACACTACACGTATATGACCCTATCGTGTGGTACAGACTTAAGAGCAAGTCAAGCAGCTTAACAATATGCGTACGAGTGGTGCAAATGTAAAGTCAGTGTAAGTGTGGGCGGAGCATGCGAGCTTCAGGCTCTATATCAAACTACGAGCTCAAGGAGCTTGACGCTCTTCACCTGAATGACTCGATGAGCTTTCTGAAAGGGGGGGACCGTACGTGCTCGCTGTCCCGGGTACAGTCCGGGGGGGTGGGGGAGCCCCCCGCTGTACTGAGAACAGCAAGTTCAAGGAAGTAAAATCAGTCTTCCGACCAAAGTCAGGCCCAGTTCGCTCTTTTCGTTTTTCTTCTTCTCTTCCTCCGGTTTCCATTTTTCCAAAAGAACAAACGTGTTGCAGGGAATACATTCAGTAGTAAATGCATTTCCGTTACGGCCGACGCCACTCCCCAGCCCGCGTCCCCGTTTGTGCGCTCCGCGTTTGTGCGCCAGAGGTTCAGTCTCCAAGCGTGGGGTCGAGTGGTATATGACTCTTGGTTGCTGCGGAAACAGAATGAGAATGGGGGGGGGGGGTTGGGGGGCAGGGGGGCGGGGCTTGGAGGAGGGGCTTTTTCCAGGCCTAGCCCGTCGCTGAAGGGTCTCCTCCAGGACTTGTGCATGCGTCTTTGCTTAAGCGAACTATCTCCTGAGACAGAACTTCAAGGTCCTGGACAACAACAGAAAAAAAAAAATGAATTAAAAATTTAAATAAAATAATTGAACAACAACAACAGCGTTTAACGTTCTCTTTTCAAAGCAAACAGCGAGAGAGTAGATTACCGCATGCAAAAGCTTCTAGAATGTTCTTTTTAACTTCCAGCAAATGAAAGGAAATGAGTAGAAAGCACTAGATAAGAAAAGGCAGCTGGCCAACGCCTTTCCATTCTGCTGAACACAGACAATTGCCTTACCTGAGTGATATAGCACTATTACACAAAATTAACTTGGTCGATTGACTTTACTGTGCAAGCTGTAGTCATAAAGCAATGCTTAAAACAGTAACAAAGTTGCAGATACAGAACAATTGAAAACCTAAATAACAATAGAAAAACATGACTGCATTTCTCCCGCTCGCGGTATACGGAGAGGCGTGCGCTAATTCACGCTCTCGGACATCTCGCGGCAGGGCCGTCGCCCGGCGATAATCTCGATCATTTAGTGTCCTGAAAAGGAGGCTTATACTTTCTTCCAGCTTGTAAATGTAGAGGCAGAAGCAGGGGGGAGGCGGTTAGGTGGACAGGCTCAGGTTCGGCCACGATCCCACAGAAAAGGTAACGTTCCGTCCGCCGTGAGCGCGCTCAAAAGCAGAAAGCATGAAATATTGAGAGGCCTGTTTGCTTCTCGGCCGGTGGCCCCAGCAGGCGGTAAATATTCATGAGCGCGTGCGGCCGTTCCCGCGCTCGCTCGGCTACAGAGGAGAGCAGAAGCCGCGCGGCCCGCCTCACAACTTTAGCACGACAAACACCGCCATTTTACACCTTCACTTAGGGGTGCTCCGATAGCGTCCGCTGGTGCTCCTGCTCTCCAGGGCGGGGCCGTGGGGTGAAATCTCAGATGGGAGACGGGAAGGGGGGGTGGGGGTGGGATGGCATTAACTCGGCGCTCTGCAGACCCCTGAGTGCGCTCTTGGGAGCGCGCTCTTGTAAGGGCGCCCGTTTAACAGGGATAAAAGCAGGCGGTTAAGTCGCCGTTAGCGTGGCGCAGGCTTATGTAAGAGCCGTTCCGCGGATCTCTCTGCCGTCACGCGCTAGAAGCGTTGGAGAGCAGCAGCGGCTTCACACGTTTACGCATATCGCTGAATGCCACGGCGGGTTTCATGCTTTTACGCAACATTTGCATTAAGTAAAAAATGTGTTTGGGTTTTTTTTTGATGCACTCAAACAAATAAACTGCTTGGGAAATCAGAATTTTAATGGAACATTTATGCAAAATATCAAGCGAAAATACTTCAGCCGTTCCAGGCATTTAAGATTCATCCCACCCAAACGAAAAAGTTCTCCCCAAACTTCAGACGCCTGTCAATTATTGCCGTTTGCCACTCGGGCCGAGGTCAAAGCTGGGTGTTTGAGTAACCCAATCTCCCCCAGGGCTTGCACACCTACACACTGCCAAAGATGCAGACCCAGGGCTTGCACACCTACACACAAACACTGCCAAAGATCCAGACCCAGGGCTTGCACACCTACACACAAACACTGCCAAAGATCCAGACCCAGGGCTTGCACACCTACACACTGCCAAAGATCCAGACCCAGCTCCAAGATGCACAACCGTAAAACACCCCCTCACTGCTTTCAACCAGCCAACAAAAACATGCATACATAAAACACTGCTTGTATAGAAGAACCTGAATCTTGTATTTTTAAAGCATCTTCTTGGCTTTGGTTAAAAGCGGAACATTAATTGCCATCTTGTTTAGACCATATATCATTCCTGTCATTCTTGCATGTTTTTTTTTTTTGTATTCGTGAAAATAGTTATTGCACATGCTCAAATACAAACTTAACATAAACTTAGGGGGGGTTGTTGGTTAATGTGACCCTTTGGGCACATAAAATATGTTCTGACATTCTGGACAGTAAGAATTATTTGAGAAAATTAGGTTTGTCATTTTTCCACGGTTAGTCACATCTGAAATTCAGCGGTAAATTTGCATGACGGCATAAT
The DNA here is from genome assembly GCA_029718625.1 of Synaphobranchus kaupii. Taxonomy (NCBI): domain Eukaryota; kingdom Metazoa; phylum Chordata; class Actinopteri; order Anguilliformes; family Synaphobranchidae; genus Synaphobranchus; species Synaphobranchus kaupii. The sequence goes on from CM056378.1 coordinate 122,650,393, forward strand.
CCTCCCGAATCCCAGGGAGACAGAGCTGCGGTGAATCTCATTTCTGTTTCTGCAAATGAAATGAAGAGAAAGCGCCCACGCCTTGGCCCGGCATGAATACTACCCTCTTTGGTGAAGTCTCCAGGCGGCATGACAGCAAGCCACCTACACATGTACTGTCACACGGTGTACATCTCACACTGCCACCGCCAATGCCTGGTGATACAACGGCCCAAATACGGCTCTGCGGGCTTCGGTTCATCAACAGCACAAGGCCTGAAGGGCCACACTGTTGGCAGGTGGTTCACTTGCCTACCTGATTCAACCCACTTTCAGCTGCTCATCTTCCGCGTTATGTGATGATGGGTCTTACAGCAGTCGCTAAATTTCTCATTTGGGTCCCCAATATTTAAAAAAACATAGGAGCCGGTGGTCTGAAGTCGGGCCGGGCGATATGCAGCATCGATAATTATCGAATGCAATAACGGCCGTCGCCACCGTGTGGTGGTGCCGTCGAGGCCTGAAGACACACCTCTTCAGACTCCACCTTGACTGATATTCTAACCCAGGAATATTAGTTCCCTGTGTTTACTAGTTCCCTGTGTTTTTCCTTCAGTAAGTGCATGTTCTTGGTATGTTAGCGGTCTAGCAGAGAGGCAAACTCACCTTCTCTAAGTGCATGTTGTTGGTACGTTAGCGGTCTAAAAGGAGCAGAGAGGCCCTTGGCTACCTCACCTTCTGTAAGTGCAGGTTGTTGGTACGTTAGCGGTCTAGCAAAGAGGCTAATTCACCTTCTGTAAGTGCACGTTCTTGGTACGTTAGCGGTCTAGCAAAGAGGCTAATTCACCTTCTGTAAGTGCACGTTCTTGGAACGTTAGCGGTCTAGCAGAGAGGCTAATTCACCTTCTGTAAGTGCATGTTCTTGGTATGTTAGCGGTCTAGCAGAGAGGCTAATTCACCTTCTGTAAGTGCATGTTCTTGGTACGTTAGCGGTCTAGCAAAGAGGCTAATTCACCTTCTGTAAGTGCACGTTCTTGGTACGTTAGCGGTCTAGCAAAGAGGCTAACTCACCTTCAGTAAGTGCATGTTCTTGGTACGTTAGCAGTCTAGCAAAGAGGCTAACTCACCTTCTGTAAGTGCACGTTCTTGGTACGTTAGTGGTCTAGCAAAGAGGCTACCTCACCTTCTGTAAGTGCATGTTGTTGGTATGCAGGTTGTTGGTATGTTAGCGGCCTAGCAGAGAGGCTAACTCACCTTCAGTAAGTGCAGGTTGTTGGTACGTTAGCGGTCTAAAAGGAGCAGAGAGGCCCTTGGCTAACTCACCTTCTGTAAGTGCAGGTTGTTGGTACGTTAGCGGTCTAGCAGAGAGGCTAACTCACCTTCTGTAAGTACATGTTCTTGGTACGTTAGCGGTCTAAAAGGAGCAGAGAGGCCCTTGGCTACCTCACCTTCTGTAAGTGCATGTTGTTGGTACGTTAGCGGTCTAGCAGAGAGGCTAATTCACCTTCTGTAAGTGCATGTTGTTGGTACGTTAGCGGTCTAGCAAAGAGGCTAACTCACCTTCAGTAAGTGCATGTTCTTGGTACGTTAGCGGTCTAAAAGGAGCAGAGAGGCCCTTGGCTACCTCACCTTCTGTAAGTGCATGTTGTTGGTATGCAGGTTGTTGGTATGTTAGCGGCCTAGCAGAGAGGCTAACTCACCTTCAGTAAGTGCAGGTTGTTGGTACGTTAGCGGTCTAAAAGGAGCAGAGAGGCCCTTGGCTAACTCACCTTCTGTAAGTGCAGGTTGTTGGTACGTTAGCGGTCTAGCAGAGAGGCTAACTCACCTTCTGTAAGTACATGTTCTTGGTACGTTAGCGGTCTAAAAGGAGCAGAGAGGCCCTTGGCTACCTCACCTTCTGTAAGTGCATGTTGTTGGTACGTTAGCGGTCTAGCAGAGAGGCTAATTCACCTTCTGTAAGTGCATGTTGTTGGTACGTTAGCGGTCTAGCAAAGAGGCTAACTCACCTTCAGTAAGTGCATGTTCTTGGTACGTTAGCGGTCTAAAAGGAGCAGAGAGGCCCTTGGCTACCTCACCTTCTGTAAGTGCATGTTGTTGGTATGCAGGTTGTTGGTATGTTAGCGGCCTAGCAGAGAGGCTAACTCACCTTCAGTAAGTGCAGGTTGTTGGTACGTTAGCGGTCTAGCAGAAAGGCTAACTCACCTTCTGTAAGTGCAGGTTGTTGGTACGTTAGCGGTCTAGCAGAGAGGCTAACTCACCTTCTGTAAGTGCATGTTCTTGGTGAGCTGCTCCTCCAGCATGTTCTGCAGTTTCTTGTTCATCTCGCGCAGGTTCTCGTCCCCGGGCTTCACCAGGTCCCTGAGCACCGAGCCCAGGCTCCCACGGTCTGACTGGGCCCCGTGGGACACCGCCGTGGCCCCTGATACATCTGCAGCACAGAGAGGGAGAGCGGAGAGTCGTTTAACACGCTTACACGCTCGCCTCAACCACAGGCACTCTGGATAATGCCTGGAACTGACGTTGAGCCGATGCTGATTTGGAACCGAAGGTGTGACAATGACATATTACGTGAAACTGTGAAAACGCGTGTTTGTGAACAATTTAGCCTTGTGATGCATAAAATATATGTTGGCAGCTCCTCGAACGTAACTGATGTTTGGAGCAACAGAACCACATTCCCTCAGTCAACCGCAAAAAGAGCTCCGAGTGAAACCAAACCCCATGTATGGGGATTTTCAAAAATTTTATAATGTCAAGTTGAAATACACTCCCCTATTTATTGCACTGGGGGGAAAGTACGCCCGTTTCACAGCACTGAGGATTAAGATGAAGTTAAGAAAGTAAACACTGGACCAGCGGAACGGGAGATTGACAGGTAACTGACATGTCCATCGAGACTAACGGAGAAGCGGCCAGGAGCGTTTAGCCGCTGTAACCCAAACCTGAAAGGGACGGCGATAGCGTTAAACCCCACAGCACTCAGAGATTGTGCGACTGTAACTAGACAGGTGCCTTTGTTGAAAAACGAAACAGGCACCCTAAACTGATGATTAATTGAGGACAACTCTTCCTTTGATGAAGTAAGCGATACTGTCGGTTCCTTATCAGCGCTAGTCACACCTCTCAAAAGAGCCAGCGCTCCGCTTTCTCTGCATAGTCGAGCTCTCTGTGACCCGCTAGCTGTAAGTAGTTTCACAGGGCTGCGCACTTCACTTTTTTTGGGATTTTTGGCCCGGCGTAGCAGGATAAATTGAGGCCGGTGCAGAGGTTTCCCTGATCAGTGGGTACTGATCTTTTCCCCTTTTAAGAGCAGGCAGTTTTAAGTCCGTGTTCTAGAACACCACTGCTTTCAATTTCCAGTAGGTGATTGTGACATCAGCATTCGATTGTTCAGTTAAGACAAGTAATCGCACGTTTGTGATCTAAGGCCAGTTCAGGCCAAAGACTTGCGAGGTGGTGACAAAACCGTTTTAGAATGTTGCAGAAAGGAATAGCAGCACTGTGAACTACCCCGTCTCAGAAGGTCCAATGTCGGCGCTTGCGGTTGCTGGCGATTCATCTCGTCTAATCGCAGGTGGCGAGTTTTAGAACACAACGTACGTCAGTGCTAGGTTAGTTTTTTCCTAGCCAATCAGCTTTCCAGTCTTTCCTCAGGAGTGATGCTATCTCTGTAATTCATATTTTGTCTCCGAATCAACGATGACACCAGCTGTTCACAATCTACTTTCATACATTTGATATTAATATCGCAACCAGGAACTACGATGAAGTGAATCGTTGCTATGGTAACCACAAACAACGTCTCATCTTGTCGCTTTGATGTGAACGGTCAGTTTTAGAATGTTGCAAACCATGAGTTTTGCAAAGAGTCACTAGCTGCAGCTTGTTGCGTTGCAAATCTTTGGTCTGAACTGGCCTTTGCACCCTGAAGGGTAAAGCACATTCAGCCACAGAAAGAAATGTTTTCAAAGTTCTGTTTTTAAAAGTCGAGTCCTATCATTCGTTCAATCAAACAGGTTTGCTCATTTGAAAATGACTAAAACTACTTAAACAACCCTCTACCATGCAAAGGTGGTCTTTGATTCATTTGAATACTGAAATTAATTACATCTGGTCTCTTAGGACTGCAATTAAAAGTTATTGTTACTTTGGCAACTTGCGTGCAGAATTCTTTAATGTCGCTTGTCGTCCCCGTACAGGCCTCACAGAAGGTAATCTACAGAAATCACTGGTGCTGCGCATGGCAGAAGCCATTTCTCTTGAAGAGAGGTCTGCCAATGGTGAAGGTTTCATAAATGAACTGCACAATCACCGGTGTATCCAACAGAACCAGAGTGTGAAATTAACACCGACCACCAGCCAAATGCTGGTAAAAATGTGATTGTGGCTGGTAAAATTGTTACTATAGCAGGCACTTTAGCGGCTAACCAACCAGGCTGTGTTATATTGTAAATGTTATATTGTAATGTGGCTGGTGAGTTTTCAGAATACATACATTTAAAATGTATTTCATACCCTGAACATAATTTTAAATTAAGAGAACAATCATACAATTTAAACATATATCCCCAAGTATGAGTGGATGTGGACATCAGGCCTCGTAGATTATGCTGCGGTTGTTTTAAGCTTTTTAAAATGAGACGTTGTAAAAATGACTAGGCTCCCTGGTAATTAACGAAGCAGACATTAGTCTTCATGAGAGTGCATGTAAAGCTGTTATTCTGGGTCAGGGCCCGACGTTTAATCACTTCACTTTGTTATTTGACTTTTCTAGTCCTTGACTGTAATATAGAGACGCAGATATAGATCACGATACTTTATAAATGTTGCAGGTCTATAAAATGAGCAACGGTTTACCATTATCTCCCGAAGCTTTAGCATTTCGAGTCAAAAGTGAAAAGCTAGACGCTATGCAAATGGGGTGTCATGTCATTGTTAATGGAGGCATTAGCTGAAACCCTAAAGAATTACTCAACCTTTTGACTGTTCAGCTTCCACGTGCTGTAGCTGCAGATGACATTTTAATTTTTTCCTGGATGACCAGTAAAAAACCTTATAAAATTATCCCAATGCCCCTTTTGCTCCTTGCTCATAACTCTGTCATTTTTTAAAAATAATTATGAGGAAAGTGATTATCATAAAAATATGTAAAAAATACATAAATTTAGATGAAACTTTTTATCTTCGGAAATTAAAAAAAAAAAGAATAATGGGAAAGGTGTGTATGTGTGAATGCAAAGAGCGGCTAATGCACTCTAGAGGTGAAGATTGGGTTCAAAGTGCCTTACCTCTATTCCTGACAACTAAAAACAGGATTGGTGGAAACAGCACCGGTTCTAGGCATCTAGCCTAAGGCGCCACCTGTATGGGGGGGGTGGGGGGTGGGGGGGGGGGGGGGTGTTGCATTGTATTCATGATAGTCTGCAAAAAACCCCCCCCCTCTCCCCACTCCCCATCGCCACCTACACCCCCCAAACCCTCCACCCCATCTGGTGAGTGATCTCGCCTAGGCCGGCACAAAGGCGAGGGCCAGTCCTGGGTGGAACATGAGGCAAATTTCCCACCAATTCAAAGACATTTCAAAGCAATGAAGACCGTCATTGTAAAGAGCAGATCTGCAATCTCCAGCTTAATACAGAACAGTTCTCAAGCTCTTTCAAACAACAAAAATAAAAATCTGAAGGTAAAATAAACTTTCCCCTCTACCTAAAGAATCAGACAGTTGACCATTAAGCCAGTGACAACGAGGCTACTTTGCCACTTTTTCCCCCTTTATACAAAAAATGCCATTGAGAAACCATGGCAACCCCTTATCATAGGATTTATGATGGGCACTAGAATGGAAAACATACTGAAGACAGGCTCTTATGCTTCAGGTGCCTTGCTTTTCTCCCTATAGCCCTGTTACACAGATCACACTCCTCGAGGGCCGAGAACTGCTGCTTTTATACCCACTCCCTTTACCTGGGAGGCAGGTGTGAAGACTGGCCAATCAGCGTCACTACTGGATTTGAGGATTTGGATTTGTGGGCCATATTTGAGTATCCGTGCCCTACAGTCGCAGGACAGGTCATTCCTGCGATGTTACCCTGAGTGACATCGTACGTACGGGACATTCCGGGGTCTTTTTCCGCTAAAACCCTCCCACTACAGACTAGCTGGAGACCCAGGGGTTTGGGTCCGTGAGACACTACTGCCTGCTCTTAAACACAGACAGACAAATGACTCAAACATGGCACGACCCACGAGGAACATCAGCCAATTTTTAACCTAAAAAAAAAAATCTCAGTGCATCAGTTGTTTTTCAGGGGTTCACTTTTTGCTTGTTGTTAAAATGCATTATTCATTAAAAAAAAAGCTTATTTTTGGGAAAAACTGGAAAAAGACGGGTCACTGGTCCCTCTAACACAATCTTCTATGAAATCTGTGCTCTCCAGTCCATTGCAAGCTATTTTCCATACTGCGGAACTTAAAATAATGAAGAAAAAATAATAATTACTCCTAATTTTGACTGCAAATAACAGCATTTTAACAAGAAGAGCAATAAAACCAGAGGAGAAAAGGCAATGAAGAAGCAATTTAGCAGTTTTTTTTGCCACCCGGTTGACAGAAGGCAGTTCCACTCTGGCTAGAGGCAGTCTTAAGGGTCTTCTCAGGGTCACAGTGACCGGATGGAGGCCTGATCGTTTCAGGGTGCAGCGGAGGGTCAGAGCCGATTCAGGCAGTAGAGGGGGGTTAAGGACTGCGGTGGGGGGGGTAACAGGCAGTAGAGGGGGGTTAAGGACTGCGGTAGGGGGGGTAACAGGCAGTCGAGGGGGGTTAAGGACTGCGCTGGGGGGGTAACAGGCAGTCGAGGGGGGTTAAGGACTGCACTAGGGGGGGTAACAGGCAGTCGAGGGGGGTTAAGGACTGCACTGGGGGGGTAACAGGCAGTCGAGGGGGGTTAAGGACTGCACTAGGGGGGGGTAACAGGCAGTCGAGGGGGGTTAAGGACTGCACTGGGGGGGGTAACAGGCAGTCGAGGGGGGTTAAGGACTGCACTAGGGGTGGTAACAGGCTGTCGAGGGGGGTTAAGGACTGCACTAGGGGGGAAACAGGCAGTCGAGGGGGGTTAAGGACTGCACTAGGGGGGTAACAGGCAGTCAAGGGGGGTTAAGGACTGCACTAGGGGGGGTAACAGGCAGTCGAGGGGGGTTAAGGACTGCACTAGAGGGGGGGTAACAGGCAGTCGAGGGGGGTTAAGGACTGCACTGGGGGGGGTAACAGGCAGTCGAGGGGGGTTAAGGACTGCACTAGGGGTGGTAACAGGCTGTCGAGGGGGGTTAAGGACTGCACTAGGGGGGTAACAGGCAGTCGAGGGGGGTTAAGGACTGCACTAGGGGGGGTAACAGGCAGTCGAGGGGGGTTAAGGACTGCACTAGGGGGGTAACAGGCAGTCGAGGGGGGTTAAGGACTGCACTAGGGGGGGTAACAGGCAGTCGAGGGGGGTTAAGGACTGCGGTAGGGGGGGGTAACAGACCGCAGTGGGGGCGTAAAAGACTGCAGCATGGCCCCACAGCATGAGAAACCTATCCCAGCTCACTTCCACCGCAGAAAAAAGCACTTAAGAGAGGAGAGGACGACTGTCTACAAATAACCTCCCTGTCGACAAGACTGCGGCGTGCGACCGTCTGCTCCATTACCCAAGAGCCTCGGCGACACACCGCCACACCGCCGCCCCTGAAAACATGGAGTCAGTCTGTCCCGTTACACAACCACCCCATCTATGTATGCTGTACTTCCTCCATAAAGCTCAATGATTGGATGGCAGAAGCAGTGTTCACAGGGCAAACAATAACATCTGCTACTGCTTTGAACAAATAAAAGTCGTGCCTCAAATTCACAAATGGTTTAATGACCGTAAGGCTGTGCACAAATCTTTTCCTCACGTTTTTCAAGAGTAGCTACCCCCCCGCAATCTCTAATCAATTAGGATCACCGATTTGATTTTAATCACCGCGTGACACGTCAAGAAAAACACCAAGGAAAGGAGGACATGACATTTATTTCACCTTGACTGTTGAGGCAGTTGCTGCCCGCTAACGGCAGGTGGCTACGCTAATGTGAGTGGAGTGCTGTTTGCGCAGTGTTAGCTGCGCGCTAAAGGCAAGTGGCTACACTAATGTGAGTGGAGTGCTGTATGCGCAGTGTTAGCAGTGCGCTAAAGGCAGGTGGCTACGCTAATGTGAGTGGAGTGCTGTATGCACAGTGTTAGTGGCCTGTTAAAGGCAGGTGGCTACGCTAATGTAAGCGGAGTGCTGTTTGCGCAGTGTTAGCTGCGCGCTAAAGGCAGGTGGCTACGCTAATGTGAGTGGAGTGCTGTATGCACAGTGTTAGCGGCCCGCTAAAGGCAGGTGGCTACGCTAATGTGAGTGGAGTGCTGTATGTGCAGTGTTAACTGCTCGCTAAAGGCAGGTGGCAACGCTAATGAGAGAGGAATGCTGTATGCACTGTGTTAGCTGCTCACTAAAGGCAGGTGGCTACGCTAATGTGAGAGGAATGCTGTATGCACTGTGTTAGCTGCTCACTAAAGGCAGGTGGCTACGCTAATGTGAGAGGAATGCTGTACGCGCAGTGTTAGCTGCTCGCTAAAGGCAGGTGGCTACGCTAATGTGAGAGGAGTGCTGTATGCACTGTGTTAGCTGCTCACTAAAGGCAGGTGGCTACGCTAATGTGAGAGGAATGCTGTATGCACTGTGTTAGCTGCTCACTAAAGGCAGGTGGCTACGCTAATGTGAGAGGAATGCTGTACGCGCAGTGTTAGCTGCTCGCTAAAGGCAGGTGGCTACGCTAATGTGAGAGGAGTGCTGTATGCAGTGTTAGCTGCTCGCTAAAGGCAGGTGGCTACGCTAATGTGAGAGGAGTGCTGTATGCACTGTGTTAGCTGCTCACTAAAGGCAGGTGGCTACGCTAATGTGAGAGGAGTGCTGTATGCACTGTGTTAGCTGCTCGCTAAAGGCAGGTGGCTACGCTAATGTGAGAGGAGTGCTGTATGCGCAGTGTTAGCTGCTCGCTAAAGGCAGGTGGCTACGCTAATGTGAGAGGAGTGCTGTATGCAGTGTTAGCTGCTCGCTAAAGGCAGGTGGCTACGCTAATGTGAGTGGAGTGCTGTATGCACAGTGTTAGCTGCTCGCTAAAGGCAGGTGGCTACGCTAATGTGAGAGGAGTGCTGTATGCAGTGTTAGCTGCTCGCTAAAGGCAGGTGGCTACGCTAATGTGAGAGGAGTGCTGTATGCAGTGTTAGCTGCTCGCTAAAGGCAGGTGGCTACGCTAATGTGAGAGGAATGCTGTATGCGCAGTGTTAGCTGCTCGCTAAAGGCAGGTGGCTACGCTAATGTGAGAGGAGTGCTGTATGCAGTGTTAGCTGCTCGCTAAAGGCAGGTGGCTACGCTAATGTGAGTGGAGTGCTGTATGCGCAGTGTTAGCTGCTCGCTAAAGGCAGGTGGCTACGCTAATGTGAGAGGAGTGCTGTATGCAGTGTTAGCTGCTCGCTAAAGGCAGGTGGCTACGCTAATGTGAGAGGAGTGCTGTATGCAGTGTTAGCTGCTCGCTAAAGGCAGGTGGCTACGCTAATGAGAGAGGAGTGCTGTATGCAGTGTTAGCTGCTCGCTAAAGGCAGGTGGCTACGCTAATGTGAGAGGAGTGCTGTATGCAGTGTTAGCTGCTCGCTAAAGGCAGGTGGCTACGCTAATGTGAGTGGAGTGCTGTATGCACAGTGTTACCCACTCGTTAATGCTGGCGTGTTGTGTAACGGGTACATTACACCGCAGTCCAGGAACGCGTGCTGCTTTTCCGTTTTTACTGCGCCGCGTGCTGGTGCGGATGACGGGAGGGCACAGTTCCCCCCCCCCGCCCCCAGCAGGGCTGGGCCAGGAGGGTGGAGGCAAGTCAAGTGCTGCATTATTGAAGATGAGTGTTGCGTTCATTCAGGCATGTCTGCATCCTGAATCATTTACACCCCCCCCCCTGCTAATGTCAGCCCTCACACAGCACTACAGTCTCTCTGTCTCCCATTCTCTCCCTCCGTCATGTCAACCCTCATGTCTCCCTATCCCTCTCTCTCCCTCTCTCTCCCTCTCTCCTGAAGTCCACCATGGGCCAGCACTCAGGGTGTGGCTGCAGCCGTAATTAGCCAGCCCACCCCCCCCCGCCCACATTATACAACACTCATTAGGGGAAGAAATTAAAGATTAAAAGCGGATTTGCATTTGCAATAACAAGATGAATGAACTCTTCTGAAATAACTGTTACGTGACTGCAAATTTTAGTATCCATAAAAAAATCTAAAATATCAGTTTGCGAAACTCTATTCTAGTGTAGTCCATCTGTATAGTTCAATGTCGGCACATCAGAAACAAATTTTATTTTTAATTTTGTTTCCTCTCTCAGAAGAGGATTCCATATGCAGCAGTATGTCTATAGAACAGTGGAGTACACAGGTGCTCAACAAGGACAAGGCCCTGTCAAATATTTAAGAAATGCAGGAGAGTAAGCTTTGCAGTGAAACAAGACTTTTTTGTTATTGGCTGTTAAAAAAAAAAAAAAAAAAAAAACCCAACGGCAAACGGCTCCCCAGGACCGGTTTGGGAACCCCTGCCATAGGCTACAACAGGGGAGAGTTAATGCCATTATTCTTATAATTTGCCACAATTTAATTAGTTTATGCACAATTATCACGTCATAAATAATAAAACAACGTTTTCCAGAATAATTCCGCTTTCCCCCAGAAGATGTCTGCTGTGAAAATGAGTATTTTGGAGCCAGCCTGTTTGCAGAAGCAATCGCAATCTGCCAGCCCCAGAGGAGTGGAGACCTTCAACTTTTACAGCACAATATTTACAATTAGAAGATGCCAGCTTTAATGGAATCTATCCTGGCATTGAATGTTAAATCAGTCAGTCATGAAATTAAAACAGGAGGAGAGGCACACATCGGGCGCGAGACAAAGACACATTAGGATCTTTTCTCCGTTAGTACGGGGAGAAAAACGTGTAACCTACTTCCTTTAATGGAGAGGATTGCCTGAAACAATGGCCGAGATCTCGCTGTGCTTCGCTCAGGATGTTACCCTCCAGAGGAGGAAGAGGAGGAGGAGGCGTCCTTCCTCCACCCCTCTGAACACTGCCATATGTGTACCTGTGTGTGCATCTAACGCTGTGGAAGGCGCCACAGTTAGCATGCTTCAGAATCTCCCTGACCAGACAGTCCCCATGAAGGTACCATGCTTCAGAATCTCCCCGACCGGACAGTCCCCAAGTTAGCATGCTTCAGAATCTCCCTGACCGGACAGTCCCCATGAAGGTACCATGCTTCAGAATCTCCCTGACCGGACAGTCCCCATGAAGGTACCATGCTTCAGAATCTCCCTGACCGGACAGTCCCCATGAAGTTAGCATGCTTCAGAATCTCCCTGACCTCACAGTCCCCATGAAGGTAGCAAGCTTCAGAATCTCCCTAACCTGCTACGCTAAAGTCCTTGTCGCAACATCACCTGGCTTATTATGGATAGGGAAAAAGAAAGAAAGAAAAGAGCTAGTACTTTGCAAAAAGACAAGATGAACTAGACTTACAGACTTTCCCGTATATGCCACTACCAGGGCACAAGATATTTCCTGCCAATTTTTTTTGATTAAATGCACGGGCAGACATGCAAGTAGAGGAAAGTGCACGTTCTCATATAATGGTAATAATGTGAGGGCTCTCAGCTTGCCGGACACACAGTGGAAATAAACCTCGGCCACAGTTGAACACACTGAGTTGAGAAAACAAAGCCGTGCGTTTTTAGCATCGGAACAGAAATCTATATCCTGGGGCTCCCAGCTAATGCGCTCGTGCGAGGCACGTTCACGCCGCCCAAAGCCAAGATCGACTCCAGACAGTGTCACAGTGCCAACTGCGGGACAGGAGCCTGGAGCAGGAGGAGTGGGCATGCATCACCCACCTGGAGGGCCAAGGTAAGGCGAGCCTGGAGCAGGAGGAGTGGGCATGCATCACCCACCTGGAGGGCCAAGGTAAGGCGAGTCTGGAGCAGGAGGAGTGGGCATGCATCACCCACCAGGCAAGCCTGGCCCTGGAGGGCCTGGTGATGTTTCTAGCTGTTTCTAGCCGTTTCTAGCTTTGGTTCCACCTGACCAGGGTTGCCTACCACTGGCCTAATGGCTCAATAGCAATTCCCATGGAAACCGCCAATCAAACTAGTTGTGATTTGCTATTGCAGACTGGAATGCACAAAGGGGAGGGTTTTCTCTTAGGCATTAAAAATAATTATTTACACATTTCACTACTACCCGTATTAACCATAAACCATAAAATTAATAATTTTAAATATTACAGAAGTTGAGATATCTTCCCTTTAGGGTGAAAATTGGAAAAAAGAAGGGCCTAGAACCAGTAATTAGTGAGTAAATATCATGTGGAATTAGCTGGTCTATCACCCTGGATGCCTGCCACTGTGCAACCACAAAGGAGGACTAAATGGAAAAGATCTTTGGCCTGCTTATTCTGAAAGACCACACAAAACAACCTGTACTGCTGACCAGCATATTTACGAGTGCAAAGACACAGATAAAACCTCCGTACGGCACAACCTGAGGTGCAGATTTCGATGAAAACCACTCGGACGAGAGAGTAGCTGAAAGGCATTACTGCTACTGCAGTGGCGAACATACGCAGGAAAACCGCCGCTTCAGACCAATGCAGTGAAGATATCAGGCCCCTAATGTAACGCAGTGACAAAACAAAACCCATCAATTAACTGTGATTTACAAACTGACATTGTTAGGTATAGAAGACAGATCAGTAAAAAATGTTAAATTACTGAGGCATTCATATCTGAATCCTCTATCACTCAATACGGTGATAATACCGATGAGGTCACGGTGAGGGCTTAACGGTTCTACGATTTCTGCTCCCAGGGAATCCCCATTTTCCCGTAGCGGCGAAATGTGTTGAGAAATCAAAGGTGCCATTTTGTAAATTGAAAGTGGACACATGCAAGCCACTGAAAACTACTTATTTGCTTTCAACCCTGATGTAATGGGTAAAGGAGAAAGCGCGGAAACAAAGATCAGCATCAGAAATGGTAGTTTATTGCAGCTTTTATCACTTATCATGCACAGAGCAAGGCTACTGATAGCCCAAATATAGCATGAAGTGAATTTAAGGAATACTTTATATAGGTAACAAGCTGCAGATAAACAAAATGGCCGTCTCAGGCTGCTGCAGTCAGTGCATCGGTACGCTACATAGCGTGACTGCAGTCAGTGCATCGCTACGCTACATAGCGTGACCACAGCGTTTGCTGAGATTCATGACTCACGCAAGTTACGCAAATTAAGAGAATATCTCCCGCATGACAAAATTGCCCGGCTGGCCTTAGATACAATTAACATTGTGAATTACACTGCCTGGCCAAAAAAAAGTTTTACTCTCTAATATTTCGTTGGACCGCCTTTAGCTTTGATTACGGAGCGCATTCGCCGTGGCATTGTTTCTACAGCCATATGCAACGTCACATTTATTTCCGTCCAGTGTTACATTCATTTTTGGCCGAGATCTTGTATTGACGACGGGAGAGTCAAACCACTCCGATATCCCAAAGACTTTCAATGGGGTTAAGGTCAGGACTCTGGTGGCTAATTCATGTGTGAAAATGATTCCTCATGCTCCCTGAACCACTCTCACAATTTGAGCCCGATGAATCTTGGCATTGTCGTCTTGGAATATGGCCATTGATGGGATAACCTGGTCATTCAGTACATTCAGGTACTCAGCTGACTTCATTTTATTGCTGCATAACTTTGCTGAGCCTAGACCTGACCAATTGAAGCTACCCCAGATCATAACACTGCCTCCAGAGGCTTGTACAGTGGGCACTAAGCATGACGGGTGCAACGGCGACTTTTTTTTGGGCCAGGCAGTGTACAAAACACTGAAAAAAATATTGAATATAATATAATATAAAATATAAATATACATATATATAAATTAGCAACTAACTGGGCTGCTTAATTATAAAATAAGAAAAAATGTTTGCCAAAATTTAATTTTTTAATTTACAAAAGGGTCTCTTTGGTTTCACTATATTATTATTTTAGATACTGCTTCTGGATTTTTCAGCAAAGCCAGGATTCCTCTGGACCATAAATAGGGAACAGTCACAGTGTAGCTCTTACTGCTACAAGCTTCCCAGTGTCCATTTCCAGGGTATCTTCATTAAATAAGGATTCAGGCTCCTCTACCTTTCGTCCAAGCACATCAAAATGACTGCCAGTAGGTGCGTATTGAGTATCGTACCTCCAGTCACTGACAATATACAGCCACCAGGTAAATGATGTACAGAAGCCATCTTGATCCAGGACACTCAAAACAGATGAGATTCCCAGGAGAGACAGGGAATTTATTCCAGAGAAAGGTCAGATGGCCAAATTGAGAATTTGGCCCGGACAGTGGGGGGGGGGGGGGGGTTAAGCCCCTACACTTAGCCTTACTGAGACAAACCGAATGCTGGTTCAGCTTTCATCTGCCAGTTCCTGCAAGCTTTGCTGTAACTGTCAAAAAGCTCTCAAACACTGCTAGTCACTGCGCTGTGTAGTGCAGTACGTCCCTCTCCCCTCCCCTCCCCTCTCCACACTGCAATTTAGAGTTCCCTTTTATGGAAGGAAGTATATTAGGCTTGCAAGGAAGTAACTTTGCTGTTAAGTTTAATATTAAAAAGGTTTCCATTAAAACAAAGCAAAAAATAAATAAATAATTGTCGGCAGCAGTGAAAAGGGATTCTTAATGATCCCAGAAAACTGGGGTTTATTGTTTTGATTTGAAAACACCCCTAAGTCACAGCAAAAATTACTGCCTGCCTTTTTTTTTTTTTTTTCCCGGCAATTCAATATTAGTGTCAAAATAAAATTCAGAGGCGCAAAGACTTTAAGCTCCCTGGGTGCTAATGTGCAAAGAAATCAAAGTTCTGGGAACGGATTAAATCATTGCAAGGACTGAACCAATGAACACATTTCATTTTTACACATCTAAACAGCCTCTCTCTCAACATTATATCGGCACTATTATCAATAGTAACTATTTCGGTTGATCAGGTGCCCGTGATCTGCCAATTATATTAGTCCTGCTAGGGATTTACCTCCCAGAATTGGAGTGATGATGTTAATCCATAGAAATCATTGTAGTAATTAAGATATATTTTAATGGAGGGTGCTGAATCAGCTTTCAACAAATAGCTAGAAGGGCTGAGAAGAAATACCTAGTAAATACAAACTGGTGGTATTGCATGTAAATAATGCATTTGCCTACATTATACCCACAAAGAATGAACATTTGCATTTTATTAAATACTAATCCCCCTGCTTATCTCTTTAAATGAGAGCATTAAAACATATTAAGAGGTTGTTTTAAAATAATTGAGGGCTGCTGGATGCCTCATGGGTTTATCAGCCTTTTCTGACCCAGGGATCCCCCCCCCCAATCCAGGCTCAAAGGCATCTACCGAATCCCCCATCATAAGTTAAAAAGGAATCCAAATCCACCGACTCCCCCATCATAAGTTAAAAAGGAATCCGAATCCACCGACTCCCCCATCATAAGTTAAGAAAAAGTTAGACATTTTGAAATCTATTCCCAAATCTATATACGTATAAAGTCTGGCCAAGGACCCCCTACAGTACCTTCAGGGAACCCCCAGGGGTACATGGACCCCTGTTGAAAACCCAGGAGTTAAAGGGATAGTTCGGAATTTTGGACATAATGTCTCAATTACGACTTACCCATGATGTAGTTGATTGATGGAGACCATTTTCAGCTAATTCCATGCTGTCCCTACTTTTGGACATACACACTTTGCTAATGCTACGTGTGTATGTGCAAAAAAATAATTTATTTTATTTGCTTTGGGTGCACTGTGGAGTGTTTAAGTGCGTTTGGTAGTGGATGCTACCGGTTACCTTAGAGTTGCGCTAGCATTAGCAAAGTGTGTATGTCCAAAAGAAGGGACAGCATGGAATTAGCTGAAAATGGTTTCCATCAATCAACTACATCATGGGTAAGTCATAATTGAGACATTATGCCCGTTATTAACTTCATAAATACCAAAAAGGATGGTCCCATTTGGGTAAAAAATAATGCCAGCGTTAATAAGGATCCGATATTTACATGTGTGACAGCAAACAGCATTATTAACATTTTAAACTGAAGGCATGTTGAGCACATTATGTCTGTTGATGACAAATTATTATGTCAATGTGTGTGTGCCACGTGTACAGATGTACCTGCGTTTCCAACTGTGTTTCTGACAGACCGTGAAAACTAATCTCCTCTCGAGGACAAATAAAGCACTAATCTAATCTAAATCTAATCTAATTCACGTGAAGCACGGCGTGTACTACTGAGAGCACACCGAGGAGTGGAAAGATGTTTCTGTAGATGATGAGGGCTTCACCTCCAATGGGAAAACTGCCACTTCCTTCCTGTCTCACAGAAAAGGAACTTAAAAAACGTCTTTAGTGCTCTGCGAATGCACGCCATTCAGAACTTCCATTTAGCGGCAGAGCTGATATCACGCCACATCTGCGGTCGCTCCAGTCTCGGGACACCAGCTCAAAGAAGCGAGGAGGGGGTCAGTCGGTGACCAGTCATAAAATAATAAACGCCGATGACACGCCCATGCAGCGAAACGGGATGAGTGGAGTCCGGGACAAGTGCTCGCGCTCAGTGTGAAAAACAGAGAGAATGAAGAATAGTCGTTTATTCCCTCTGAGCCTCCTTACAGAATGATACAGGAACCTATTAAATCAGCCTGGAGGATCCCTTTGAGGATTCACAGGTCCGCTTCACACCATTAAACATGACAAAGTACAAAAAGATCTATTCAGATCTGTGCCTTTTTCAACTGTGTGTGCCCTGGGATCACCTATTCACTGGCCTCTCAAGTCCCATCACAGACTGCAAAAGTAACCAAAGAATCAGAGAATTAAATATGCATGAAGTAATGAACCAAACAAAAATACATTTCAAAAGTATGTTTTGAAATGGTACTAGGTTGACATTGTTAAATGTAATACACACAATGGAAATTTAATCTAACAAGCATTTGTATTATAAAATATGAATTTCATAATACAATTACTATTCACTGTCTGAACTCTAATTTCTGAAGCCCTAAGATCCTTTCACTCCACAGATTTAGTGACAAACAACAAAAGATTATTACAATGCTTGTTGGAGCAAAAGAAAGCTGAGTTTTGTGTTTGTGCATGAGCTTCTTTTACGGCCATAAAATGAAATTAATTTTTATGAATGCGAAGGCATGGTTCATAATCAGCTCCTTGCATTCTGAAGAGTCACCACAGGGGCAGTATACGGATTTTTACGTTTCTTTTTTACTCCTGGCTGCAAAGAGAATTTCCATTCTTGGGACAATGAATGTACTGAACTACAACGGAGTTAAAGGCAGGTAGAGCTTGGGGATATCAGCTAAAATCCTCCAACTGCAACTATTAAAAACTACAAAACTACAATCTTACCTGTGCTTATGTGTATTTAGTCTCCAGTACACCTACCAATGCCCAACTCCCGTCACAACACTTACAGCTGCACCCCGCACCACACGCCTTTATATGTTCTTTCCTCCTCCTCCTCAATTTTTCTTTTGTTTCATACAGAGAACCGTCTCAAAGACGCTGTACAGAGAAACATGTGTCCTCCAATAATGTGAGTGACTAACCTAAAGTAATTTAAATCCTGATATAATGAGCATGATGCAAGTAAGGTTTACAGCCTCCATGAGCCAGGGGAAGAATCCCAGCTAACACAACCCCAGTGAGCACGTTAGCATGGGGGAGAATCCCAGCTAACACAACCCCAGTGAGCACGTTAGCATGGGGGAGAATCCCAGCTAACACAACCCCAGTGAGCACGTTAGCAAGTGGGAGAATCCCAGCTAACACAACCTCAGTGAGCACGTTAGCAAGGGGGAGAATCCCAGCTAACACAACCCCAGTGAGCACGTTAGCAAGGGGGAGAATCCCAGCTAACGCAACCCCAGTGAGCACGTTAGCAAGGGGGAGAATCCCAGCTAACACAACCCCAGCGAGCACGTTAGCCTGGGGGAGAATCCCAGCTAACGCAACCCCAGTGAGCATGTTAGCAAGTGGGAGAATCCCAGCTAACACAACCTCAGTGAGCACGTTAGCAAGGGGGAGAATCCCAGCTAACACAACCCCAGTGAGCACGTTAGCAAGGGGGAGAATCCCAGCTAACGCAACCCCAGTGAGCACATTAGCAAGGGGGAGAATCCCAGCTAGCACAACCCCAGTGAGCACGTTAGCAAGGGGGAGAATCCCAGCTAACACAACCCCAGTGAGCACGTTAGCATGGGGGAGAATCCCAGCTAAGACAACCCCAGTGAGCACGTTAGCAAGGGGGAGAATCCCAGCTAACACAACCCCAGCGAGCACGTTAGCCTGGGGGAGAATCCCAGCTAACGCAACCCCAGTGAGCACGTTAGCAAGGGGGAGAATCCCAGCTAACACAACCCAAGTGAGCACGTTAGCAAGGGGGAGAATCCCAGCTAACGCAACCCCAGTGAGCACATTAGCAAGGGGGAGAATCCCAGCTAACACAACCCCAGTGCTTATTACAAACGGCTGCAGTGAATAGGTGCGATTCTCACAGGCATTGAACCACTTGCTCAATTCAGAAGAGGCAGCTCTTGTACAGAATCCCTCATTTTGGAATCAGGTTTTTTTTAGCTTCTTTCTTTAGGGGGAGCAAGTGTTGCATAATGTAATGAAGCGGCCCGTGAGCACGGAGTAATTAGCTTTAGCCGGTCTATTCATCCTCATCTCACAAATGGTGAGACCATTTCATAGGTAAGAAACAACCTGACTGCCCTTCATTCCTTCTGAATGAGAATGCAAGCCAGTTTGCAGCAGGTTTCTAAACAACAACGTTTCTAAACACCGTAATCATCGTATTCATCTTGGCAATTTGGGGCTTTGTGTCTTTAAATTCCACAACATAAAGTGGGGTGATAGTCATTATTGAGTTGCACCCCGCCAATATGTAGCTGCAAGAACGACACTACTAAGCAAAACGCATAAAAACAACAACAAAAAAAATCGATAGGCAACAGCAGATGGGTTTAATGTGTGAGTGCCAGTAAATAAGAGCGTGCCTCACACAGGCAGACTAATGTTACTAACATTTGAGAAGGCAACCCTGAACACAGGCATCCTTCAATCTGCACCGCGCATAAAACCAAGCAGCGCGTAGAAATATATGTTTCAGGCTTAAACTGAAATACTTTGCAGCACACGGTTAACGCGAACAGCCAGTTATCGGTTAATCTGACGGCGCGGGGTCTAACGGCACGCCGCGCGGAGCTCCATCTCCGAGGAACCTTTAAGCGGAGGCACGCCGTCGTTATTAAAGAGAAACTCATCAAATCTCGAGCGGAGCCCGCGGCTCAGATGGCGGCATTATTAGATTCTGCGAAGCGCCGTTTCGAGTGTATTCCACAGCTTTCCCACTAAAATAGCACAATTATAAATAGACACGGCGAAGCGTTTAAACAGATTACACAACCGCCACAAGAGTTTAGACATAATAATAGAACAGAATAAATCCAGGATCGTTAAGGAGTGAGCTGAACACTTATTTATGCAGGCTGTTGACAACAGACATCTGTCAAAACACTCCTTTTTTTTCTCAAAAATCCCTAAGAACTAGGAAGTGATTGCAACTCAAGAAGAAATAAAAAATGAGTAAAATTATTGAAGTGCAAGCGCTCCAATGCCAATGCCTTATCAGTCCTAAATTCCAACCGCCTGAGGATACATTATTAATGCATTAAAAATAGCAAATCATCGTAACCATCTCGCAGTCTAAAAAAAATGTAAAAAAATAACGCTTTTAAAAAATTAAAAAATAAATTTTTATTGTTCTATTTCCAGAACTCCGGCTGACCCGGACCAATCGGCGGGGGTAACCTCAGCTTCTTTCCTGTCAAGTTCTCAGTTTTCCCATTAGGGGTGGGGGGGGGGAGCAGGAACTAAAGCTTGACAGCGGCGAGCCGTCAGCGCTGTAGCTGCCGTGGAAACCGTGTCGGATTCGGGAGCGAGTGAAAGGAAAGACGTCTGCGGCCTGATGCTGACAGCTCCTCACCTCTCCGGCTGTCCATGACGTAAGTCTCGATGATGGCGCTCTTCTTACAGATGTCATCGGCCATGGAGGAGCAGCTCACTTCTAAGTGCTTCACCTGAAACAGAGGGCACGCCTCAGTCACATGATCTGGGCCTAGGGAAGCGCTCACCTGCAAACCTGAAGGGTCAATGAAACACACACGTGCACACACGCACACACGCACACACACACACACACGTATGCATGCACACACACGTGCAGACACGTACATAAATATACACATGCAGGCACAGGCACACGCACACGCATGCACACACACATAGCCAGAATGCTTCACAGCCAGAATGCTAAATACTAAATACTGCTAAATACAAGGAAAGTCAGCACAAGCTGGCCGAGTACATCTTTGCCAGCTTGTCCATAAATCAACGCATGGATGGATATGTAAAATAACCACAATTAAAAACTAGCCTAATTCTAATTTCAAATCAATACGCATTTGTTTCATAGCAGCACTAAGTAGGACATAAATTCACAATTAGAAATGTAAAAACATGCAGGGAAGAGGAGGGGGAAAAAAAAGGCACTACCTTCTCCTCCAGCATCCACTTCTCCTGCTGAACCTCAGCCAGACGCTGGAACAGCTCGCTGACTTCATCATCCGACAGGTCGGCGGGTCGCAGGGACTGGGGGCTGCCAGTGTTAGACTGTGGGGAGGGAGACTCACAGTATCAGAGCCCAGTTCAGTCAGTTCAGGCTGCATTTTATAAAATCGGGTCCAAGTTCCACAACCGAGAAAAACAAGAGGAAACCACTTTTGTGGAAAGTTCACGGACAACAAGCTCCATATTAATCTTCATAACGTTTCTTCATATTGCCTAGTTGGCCCTTTACCCATACATCATTGAACACGTGTACTTGAAGATATAGATACGAACAAAGGTGTAATTTATTTTGCTTTGAAGTGCAGATTTAGTTCCGATCATGAACAGGTCTGTTCATTTAAAGTCTGGATGGAGGACGCAAACGGATGGACCGTCATTCGATACTGCTTCGGCACACACGTCAGTTTAAAGAACCAAAGATTTCAACAGATGGTGTGAACATCTGACAACATGCAGTATGTACAGTGCATCCGGAAAGTATTCACAGCGCTTCACTTTTTCCACATTTTGTTCTGTTACAGCCTTATTCCAAAATTGATTAAATTAATTTTTTCCCTCAAAATTCTACACACAACACCCCATTAATGACAATGTGAAAAAAGTTTTTTGCAAATTTATTAAAAATAAAAAAATAAAATTTCTCATTTACATAAGTATTCATACCCTTTGCTTTAACGTATTTTTAAAGTATCATATTTCATATTTGGTCACATATCCTTTACATGCTGTTACTTCCTGAAGTCTGTGACCATCAACATCAAAAAACTCTCGTTATCTTATTTTCAGGTACTGTTACAAGCGATACTATAACCTCTCTGCATTTGAATGGATCTCTATGGAAATTGGGGGGTGAGACTAGATTCAGCTGTAAATTACACTGGTACAGTATGGAACACATGGCTGGCTAAATGGCTGTAAGTTATCAAGAGTCAGAGCTATCAAACGAGCCCCAAAACATCACTCTGTTGCCAGATATGGAGTAGATGTGGATGGATCACTTTAAGGGTTGTTTCTCCTGACTTTTTTCCCCATAGAGTTCTATAGGAAAATGAGTCCAGAGAAATAACCCTTGCAGTGATCCATCCACATCTACTCCATATCTGGCAACAGAGTGATGGTTTGGGGCTCGTTTGATAGCTCAGACCCTTGATAACTTACAGCCATTTAGCCAGCCATGTGTTCCATACTGTACCAGTGTAATTTACAGCTGAATCTAGTCTCACCCCCCAATTTCCATAGAGATCCATTCAAATGCAGAGAAGTTATAGTATCGCTTGTAACAGTACCTGAAAATAAGATATCGACAGTTTTTTGATGTTGATGGTCACAGACTTCAGGAAGTAACAGCATGTAAAGGATATGCGACCAAATATGAAATATGATACTTTAAAAATACGTTAAAGCAAAGGGTATGAATACTTATGTAAATGAGAAATGTAATTTTTTTATTTTTAATAAATTTGCAAAAATCTCAAAAAAACGTTTTTCACATTGTCATTATGGCAGGGTAGGGTAGAGCAGGGTAAAGTAGGGTAGGGCAGGGTAGAGTACAGTAGGGCAGAGCAGGGTAAAGTATGGTAGGGCAGGCAGGGTAGGGCAGAGCAGGGTAAAGTATGGTAGGGTACGGCAGGCAGGGTAGGGTAGAGCAGGGTAAAGTATGGTAGGGCAGGGTAGAGTACAGTAGGGCAGGGTAGGGCAGGCAGGGTAGGGTAGAGCAGGGTAAAGTATGGTAGGGCAGGGTAGAGTACAGTAGGGCAGAGCAGGGTAAAGTATGGTAGGGTAGGGCAGGCAGGGTAGGGTAGAGCAGGGTAAAGTATGGTAGGGTTGGGTATGGTAGGGTAGGGCAGGCAGGGTAGGGTAGACCAGGGTAAAGTACGGTAGGGCAGGGTAGAGTACAGTAGGGCAGGGTAGGGCAGAGCAGGGTAAAACAGGGTAGGACAGGGTAGGGGTACCTTGTTGGCGCTCTGCGCGGAGGCTCCTTCCTTCTCCCGGTAGCTGAAGGAGGAGACGCTGCTGCTGTCGCCCGTCTGCTGCGTACGGCTCGGGGAGCTGATCTCCGACAGGACCAGCTCCTCCAGGCCTGGAAGAGCAGAGAAACACATCCAATCAGAGAACAGCGAGACACATCCCCTCAGAGAACAGAGAGACACATTCAATCAGAGAGCAGAGAGACACATCCCCTCAGAGAGCAGAGAGACCAGCCTTCACTGCTCTCTGTGATAGACCAGCCTTCACTGCTCTCTGTGATAGACCAGCCTTCACTGCTCTCTGTGATAGACCAGCCGGCAGTGTAGTATTATGGTTAGGGAACTGAGCTTGTAACCCAACGGTTGCAATTCCCAGGTAGGACACTGTGGTTGTAACCTTGAGAAAGCTCCAGTATATATCCAGACATATACATGTAAAAAATGCAAAAGCTGTGCATGAGGTTCTGGATACGAGCGTATGCTAAATGCCAGTAATGTAATGCAATGTAATATAATACCACAATCATAGAAAAATAATAAACGCTGCCACAGCCTCAGACTGCAGATTAATGGTGGTATTATCCAAGCTTGGAACAGTTATTAGAAATACTGATATGTTATTTCATGAAAACGCTGGATGCGATTTTCCTTTCAACTGCACTTTCAGTTACAATCAGCGGTTATGTTTTTAATAATTGAGTTATATATTCTAAGCACAACTCCAAAAAAACAAAAAACATTCTTTTTCTGACCACTGCAGCAGAAAGGAGTTAAACAGTCCTTGTGTGTGTCACAAAAGCAAAGATAAAACAATTACAAACAATAACCAAAAACAATCATCTATTGTCTCTGTTACCTATTGTGCACCAACTGAAAATTAATTACATGTGAAGCCGTATCAAGTGTACAAGACAATAGTGGACCCAGTGGTGGGAGGAGCTATCATTTACTTGACTGTGGTTTGAACCAATCAAGAGGGCTTCAACTGGCACAAATTACCCAATGAACAGCAGGTTTCAACTAGGGGTGTTAACGATTAATCGTTGATCGATTAATTGCCGTTAATAATTTGATCGATCGACCATTTCAAATTTAACGATCAAATTGAACTATTTGCGGCCTCATCTTAATTGTGTCAATGGGTGCTATTGGTGAAATGCAATCATTAAGTTAAACACAAGGGGGTGCGCACACTGCAATTAAGAAACATGTTATTAACTTTACACAGAAGAAGACTCACTCGACCATGAAGCACGCTACTTATGCGTGCCTGGGACATCGTTCCCATCGGAACGCGTATTTTCAGCAGCTGGTCTCGCTGTAAACCGACTGCGCACACGACTCACACCTGATAACGTAAACATGCTTATATTCTTAAATAAAAATCAGCAGGCCTAGGTATTTACTGCACTTATGCAGTTTAAGTTTTAAACTGAAGCCTGAGCTGTCGTAGTTTGTCATAGCTTTCTCATTTCAAGAGGGAACCTATTATAGCGCTGTTTTCAAAAACGTTATTTATCTTTATCTATTTCATAATCATTTTGCAAATTTAAGTTTTTAATTAAGGCTCATCTTATTTTTGTATATGTCATAGACGTACGTGTTAGTCACTGATTCGCCTCGGAAGAGTGAGCGCAATTTCCCGTGCCTTATTAAAATATCATACTTAAACAAAACAGCGTTCATAATTATATTTGTGTTATGCTATGAAACAGGCGTATTTCTCAAATGTTTCAATAAAGCTTTGATTGAGGAAAAAAACATGCATTTTGTATTTTCTATGTCATAAGCTATTTTTAGCTGTTTTGTTATCGATTGATCGATTGATTGTTCATTAACGTTGACGACTATCGATCAAGGAAATTCCTTAGAATTTGCAACCCTAGTTTCAACCATCCTATCAGAGTGTGGTGCTATACCCAAACATGCTAAATAGCCACAGAGGAAGAGACTAAAGACAAGCTCACAAAGTGTTTGTCTTTTTAGATGTGCACCGTCTCCCCTTTCGTTCCCTCCTGAACGACTGACAAAGATAAAGCCTCGCTACTTTAAAATGTCTGATTCTCAACTTTCTGTAGAGCAACCATTAAACATTTACAGCCGTCTAAATTATACATGCCCCTAAAGAGGATTGCCCTGGCACCACCAACTACCTACGGAGCGCAAATGCAAGCCTGCATTGCACCGAGACACTTTTTTTTTTTTTGAGGGGGGCGTCATGAAATATTAAGCACCCCCGCATACCGTTGACGGTGATGTCTTAGGGTGTCCCCACAGGAGTAAGATGGGCTTTTTAAGATGCCATTCAACCCCATTCAGGAAACAGCCAGTGCAGCAATGCCTTCCGTTGGGGGGTGGCACCCCGCCCAATGCCTTTATTTGCCCGGTGTTAAGTATACAGGGGGCTGAGTGGGGCGGGAGAGCACGGCGGATATAGGTACGGAACGACAGGGCACTCAGCAGCTTAATACAGCCGGTCTTTACAGCATGCCCCGCACTTTTTAAACTGATTCCACTCTCTCTGAATTATTTAAAGCCAATGCCGCGTGGGAATGGACTTGCTTATTCATATTCCCCACAATTATGTTCGGGACGAGGATCAAAAAGTCTTGATGATGGGCATCCTAATTATGCTATATTAACCACCATTTTAACAGCAGGACCGCTACACAGATGAACAAAAGATGCGTTCATCAATATTGTATGGAGTCGTTTAGTAAACAGTCAAAAGGTCGTCTTTGTGACAGGGGAAAGGCTCGTCCTGTCCAAGTTCATGGAGTGCTGAGATAGGGTAATAATAATATGCCCACCGGGTAATGTGCCCATTCAGTAACCACGTCAGCAGAAAAACTGTGATTTACAAAAAATATCCAGAAGAACTACTTCAAACGGCAATTAACTGATAACTTGATTCATTACATTCAAATTCAGATGAATTTAACTGATGTTCAATTTAACGGAAATATTTTTTTTAAAAAGAGAGCTTGTGTAGGAGTGGGCTATGTTACATAATGCAACATCCACACAAAATTTCCATAACACCCGTTTAACACACGCTATATTGTGTTTACTGCTTAAGCAGATAAAACTGTTCAAATGAATGAGGAACGATTTATCTGTACTAAACACTTGCCACATTACTTAATCTCCAGTATGAATGCCTCATTAGTATGTATGCTGAAATTACATTTTCTTCCCCTGTAAAGGGCATCTGAACATGCAGTTATGCTTAAAACCGTCTCCATTAAAACATCCTTAGGTATATAATAAGTAATAATTAGTTAAATTTAATAACAACCTTAGAATAAAGTGCCCACTCACAGGAGCACTGAAGATGGGTAATATGGGCTGGAAAAAGTAAGTAGTGACCTACAGGCCCAGCCTACATCACCCTGACACATTTACACCTGTGGGGAACGGGGCTCACTACTGTCCTCACAGGTGTGAATGCTGAGCCCCAGTCACAACCTATTTCATATTTCTGTGCAGTTCTGTGCATTCACATGCCAGATTATTAATGTCTAGTACTCCTTATGTGTGATTTCTGCACCTGAATGCATAATACATCTGCACTCATCCATACTTCACTGCATATTGTAAGTATGAAGCAATGCTGAGGGAATATACTAAAATATAAATCAATGTGTGTGTGTGTGTGTGTGTGTGTGTGGTTTTTCCGTGCTATTTTGTTTCTTAATGAGATTGCTTCTCATTACAGCCCTTGTGGAATACGGAGCCGCACGAGAAGGCTGTAATTAATTACATTTAAAGGTGCACTATGCAGGATTCTTACCTAGAGAATATTATAAAATAACCGTGCTCAGTCATATCTATGATGCACTCTCTGGCAATCTCTGTTGAAAAGAAAAAAGAAAAAGACGAAAATAGCAGAAACCTTGCTCCTCTGTCTGTACTCATTATTCTAAGCTGGCTACTGCAATGGCAGACATAAAGAGGTGCAAAGCCTACAGTGAAGCCGAACAGCAAGCAGACGGGGCGTATTCAAGAAGCGGAGTCAACCTAGGATTTGCTTTTCCTCCATGGCGACAGCTCAAGTCTGGCAAGGGTTTGAAAATAGTGAACAAGGGCACCATTTTTTCAGCAAGACATTTAGGGCACCGAGCCGGCTGAAGCTCTCACTGCCACGCTTTAAAACAGGAAGCGGGCCTGAGATCACAAGCTTGCAAACGGGTTTGGTACAGTTATAGGCCTATAATGAAATAAAATCCTTCTTAAAAACTTGATTTTCCTCAACCTGGTGTAATTTCTGCCCGCATGAATGATTACAGCTTTAGCAAAGTGTTTTTTAATGATCGCGGGAGCTTGATGTTTTATGTCATCTACTCTCACACCAGAAAAACAGCACATTTTAAAATCCTTAAAACCACCGGCAACATTTATGTTGCACATGATAGAATCCCCAATTACACCGGCGTTCGTCTGAGACGGCAGTAAGAAAGCAGGGGTGCTAGGGGAGAGGAGAACTTCAAAATTATTTCAAAAGTGTTTATTTCATCCTTATAACACTGGCCAATTACTGTTACCATCCATATAGAACAATGCCTGTTGCTAAAAGTGTTATTTTAATTTAATCTTCACTTGATATTTAGTTTGCTGCGCTCAAGTGTGTTCCGTACCTTGAACAGAGGTGAGTGGGCGGGGTTTAGGACGGCGGAGGAGGCTTATTTGTTTGTAAACACAGGACTCTAGAAAGGCTAACGATCCTGCATAGTGCACCTTTAAAAGGTGGGCTGCCTATGACTTTAGTATTCACCTACAGGTAAAATTCCCCCGTCACAGTAGATGCTGTGTCCAGGTGTGACTGCTCAGGCCTGTAATGTACCTGTTCTGATCTTGGTGTTGGTCAGGTCAGGCCAGTAATGTACCTGTTCTGGTCTTGGTGTTGGTCAGGTCAGGCTAGTAATGTACCTGTCCTGGTCTTGGTGTTGGTCAGGTCAGGCCAGTAATGTACCTGTCCTGATCTTGGTGATGGTCAGGTCAGGCCAGTAATGTACCTGTTCTGGTCTTGGTGTGGGTCAGGTCAGGCCAGTAATGTACCTGTCCTGGTCTTGGTGTTGGTCAGGTCAGACCTGTAATGTACCTGTCCTGGTCTTGGTGTTGGTCAGGTCAGGCCTGTAATGTACCTGTCCTGGTCTTGGTGTTGGTCAGGTCAGGCCAGTAATGTACCTGTCCTGGTCTTGGTGTTGGTCAGGTCAGGCCTGTAATGTACCTGTCCTGGTCTTGGTGTTGGTCAGGTCAGGCCTGTAATGTACCTGTCCTGGTCTTGGTGTTAGTCAGGTCAGGCCAGTAATGTACCTGTCCTGGTCTTGGTGTTGGTCAGGTCAGGCCTGTAATGTACCTGTCCTGGTCTTGGTGTTGGTCAGGTCAGGCCTGTAATGTACCTGTCCTGGTCTTGGTGTTGGTCAGTTCAGGCCAGTAATGTACCTGTCCTGGTCTTGGTGTTGGTCAGGTCAGACCAGTAATGTACCTGTCCTGGTCTTGGTGTTGGTCAGGTCAGACCAGTAATGTACCTGTCCTGGTCTTGGTGTTGGTGAGGATCTCCTGTAGTCTCTCCTGCAGCTTATCGGCCCTCTTCCTCTCCAAGTGCAGCTGTCTCTTTAAGTCCTTTAGCTGCGGGGAGGAGACAAAATGGAGGCCGTCACACATCTGTCTAAAATTGCACCGGCGCGCAGCAAATGCATCGCTCTCCTCACATTTCACACCAGCGCTCCTGCCTGCAAGGGTCACTAGCCCTCAAGGTTACAGGATCGCTTAAAAACCGGCATCAGTTATATAAATGACAGAAGAATCAAGTGAGACGACTCCTCACCCCCCCCCACCCAGAGAGGAAATGTGGACCCAAACGCACACAATCAACCCAAAAGGCCTGACTCCTGAAGGCCTGACTCCTAAAGGCCTGACTCCTAAAGGCCTGACTCCTAAAGGGCTGACTCCTAAAGGCCTTGACTCCTAAAGGCCTGACTCCTAAAGGCCGACTCCTAAAGGCCTGACTCCTAAAGGCCTGACTCCTAAAGGCCTTGACTCCTAAAGGCCGACTCCTAAAGGCCTGACTCCTAAAGGCCTGACTCCTAAAGGCCTTGACTCCTAAAGGCCGACTCCTAAAGGCCGACTCCTAAAGGCCGACTCCTAAAGGCCGACTCATAAAGGCCTGACTCCTAAAGGGCAGACTCCTAAAGGCCTGACTCCTAAAGGCCTGACTCCTAAAGGGCTGACTCCTAAAGGCTGACTCCTAAAGGCCGGACTCCTAAAGGCCGACTCCTAAAGGCCGACTCATAAAGGCCTGACTCCTAAAGGGCAGACTCCTAAAGGGCTGACCTCTCTGAGTCCTAAGCCTCTTAGCAGCCCATCTACCTGCACTGAACTGCTCAGTGTATTTTAGCACCCGGGCAAGCGTTGGTTAATTACTCGCCGAGGTCAAGCTGGCTAATCGATAAACGACGCAACTTCCCCCAACAGGAGCAGAGGGGCACGCTGCCTGCCCACCTGTACGTATAGCTTTAATTTACTTTATCGTAGATTGAAGTGGAGAACTCAGCCAGTGATAGAGCCACACTTACAGCAGAACTCCCCTTCTTCTCCAGTATCCGCTGTCCATCCACCGTGTCTTTAATCTCCTGCACACAACGCATTAGAAAAAGGCTCAAACAGCCACATCCTCCTCTCGTATATAAACAAAGGACATACATGAATGTTACCTTTCAGTACAGTAACCTGCTTATAACCGAACATAACCTCTTACTGTATAAATCTTCAGTTTTTTTATGGACGTCTATTTTCAGAGTGAAGTTACAACCGGGCTTTGGAAAATAACATAAATCTTAAAATGGAGGAACAGGGGGCAAGCGTGCGCCCTTGTACCAAAGTTAAAAATGCAAATATCTACATGATGGATATTCAACTGCTTCACAAAGACTTAACAGAGCACCCATAATTATTCCCCTTGGAGGAGAAAACATTATTCAATTTTATGTGTCAAACTGCTCAGAAGTATGAAATTAATTATGAATTCAGAAATCTGATATGGGGCTTCTTTCTAAAATTTCTACAAAACCTTTCAAATCTGCCGATATTTACCTGGTTAGCCTATTAAGCAGCCGCAGTGCAACCAAAATGAGTTCTTTATAAACCAACCTTGAACACACGATAGCCCCACCCTGAAACTAAAATGGTGACTTAATTTTTGCAGACGGGTGATTATATATCCAGTAACTTCCTCTGCCGTATATAAGTAAAATATAAAATTTAATTAAGCATTTTTGGTGAATAAAAAAGCGGCTCTGAATGTCCATAAAAAACAAATAATTAGGCAAACATAGAAGAACGTTCGAGATCAGGGGTGTCCAATCTTATCCGAAAAAAGGGTCCGGTGTGGCTGCGGGTTTTTGTTTTAGCCCAGCACTACAACACCTGATTCTACTTATCAAGGTCTTGCTTGAAGACCATGATTAGCTAATTTGCTGAATCAAGTGTCACAGTGCTGGGCTAAAACAAAAACCTGCACCCACACCGGCCCTTTTCAGATAAGATTGGACACCCTGTTCTAGAGAAACACTATAGAAGCATTAAGTGATGTTTTTTTAGTTTTTTTACCTGTTTGAGTTTCACGATGCTTGAGCTGTGTTCATCCCTCTCTACCTCCATATCTGCTAGCTGTTGCTTTACCGCTTCTATCGCCGCCATTTTTCCCTAAAGACAAAACGGTTATAACGGCACATTATTCATTTCAGGTGTAAAGTGGCCCTCAAGTACCCCATATGACAGAGTCATAAATTACCCAGTCTGTACATGATCTACAGAGAGAAGAAAAAAAAAAAAAAAACACAGTTTTGGGAACACCATTTATATCGCATTAAAGACCCTTTCGCAATTTCTCTGCGTTTCAATGTTACACATGAATTGCTTGAAATGATGTATATCAGTTTTAACCTGTAAATTTTCAAGCAGAACACAATAAAAAGGACTTATGACAGGAAGGGCCTAACACCGGGTGACGAGTCGATGTCCTGGAACACAACGACTGCCGCTTTTTCTGCTTTCTTTCCAATCAGCCAACAGTTTAGGCCGTGCGAACAAGGTGTACGGGCTCTTTAGCCAATCAATGACTTAAATTAATCAACTTAAGTGCTGAAACGGACGAAGTAGCCCTCCAGGACTGCCGCCGGACACCCTTGGCTTAACGTGTCGTCTGTCCGTCATTGGGGGTAAGATCTATTATCACAATGTGCCTCATGAATATTAATACACCGGGGCATTAGTGGGCGGAGTTAAGGTGTGTAAATAGACCGATTTGTCCATGTTGTTCTGTGAAAGCGGGCACAACGTTCACACCCCACGTGCAGAGAAGTTAAGCCTTTTTTTCCCCAGGAGCAAATAAGAATCTATATAATTAGCCACAGCAACAGTGATCATGGGATTCATATGGATATAATGGGATGTGACTTATCTTACCTCTCCTGTATAACCCAGGGTTGGGGAACCTCATGCGAAAAGCGCCGATGTAAGTGCAGGTTTTTGATTTAGCCCAGCACGAAGACATCTCATTCAACTAATTCACTAATTCTGGTGTTCAATCAAGACCTTGATAAGGACAATCAGGGGTCGTAGTGCTAGGCTAAAACAAAAACCTGCACCCACACTGGCCCTTTTGGAATAAGGTTCCCCCCCCACCCCAAGTATAACTGATGGACATAAGGTACACTGACTACAGGTTTCTTATACATCTGCACAAGATATTAGGTAATGAGATACTTGGCTTTAAATGCTTTCTATAACCATGACAACCACCACTACTGAACGCTATTAACAAATCATCATGTGTTCAACAGGCTAGAGGCGGCAAAGCGCAGCCCCGCCTCAGTCTGCTGGCCCTGGGGGCCAGGGAGGAAGTGGCCACGCCCGCAGGTAGACAGGGGTCTCACCTGCAGCTGCGCAGCCTGCTCCAGCTGCAGCTTCTCCAGCTGCTCGCGATGGTCCAACGTACTCTTCTCCGCCGTCTCCTGCTCGTGGGGAGGGGGAAAAAAAATAACGCTGCTCTCATTTCTGAAGGCCTGCCAGCTACAGGCCCCGGCGGTATTACCCAGCATGCCTGGGTAGAGGCGCGCGCGGGCGGGCAGAGCAGAGCGCGGTCGAGACGCAGCTCGGAAAAAACAGAACACGTGAAAACGTCTACGGCAGAACGTGCGTAATGCGGAGCGGCTGGGCGTCGTTCCTCATGTGGAGCAGACGAGAGCATTAAAATTCAATCGAAATCAGAGCTGAATTATTCATGAGCACGCATGGGCCGGTTAGATGTTGCACACTCAGCCATATTCAAATGGGCCGGGCCAAAACGATCATGTGTATTTACACAGCATTCCGCAATGCACACAGAGTAAAGGGTATTAATAATGATGGCAAGTACATCCATAATTATTAATATGTGTATTTTAGGAAGGACAGACCTGAATAAAAATTAAGGCAGAGCAATATTGACATCTAGTGGCCGTTAATGCGGCATATTCTTCCCGTTTCTGCGTTCATGAGTAAATACTGAGATTACTGCTATGCATGACATTAAACATAAGGAAGCATAAGAAGTCTGAAAGCACTGTGTGACCGGCCGCACTGTACCTCTGCTTCCTTAAGCCTGCGCTCAAACCATCCCTTGGCGCCCTCCATAGACTGGATTTGGGACTGCAGGTCCTCCACAGTCTGCTGCAGGCTCTCCAGCTCCCGCGAGCGTGCCTGAGACGCACGGAGATGGCGGTAAGACCGAGGCTCACAGCTGGAAATGGCACTACATTACGTTACAGGCATTTCACAGATGCTCTTATCCAGAGCGACTTAAACAACTTTCCCATTTTTTACACAGAATCCATTTATACAGCCGGATATATACTCAATGCAGGTGAAGCACTTTTAGCTCAATGGAACAACATCAGTGTCCAACCTGGGAATGGAACCTGCAACCTTTAGGTTAAAAGGCCAGTTCCTTAAACATTATACTACACTGCTACCCACCAACAATGCCAGAGGCAACGGGAGTGACGTGCAAAGACGTGCAGGATGGACGTGGATTCTGTAGAGCAGACGTATCGAATCTGATCCGAAAAGGGTCTGGATCCTGGAGGTCTACCATCCTGTAGGTTTTCATTTCAACCCTAATTTGGCACACCTGATTCTACTAATTAGCAGCTCAATGAGCTCTCTCGATGTTGAATGAGGTGTGTTTTGTTAGGGTTGGAGAGAAAACCTACAGGACGGTAGATCTCTAGCTGTTGAATGAGGGTGCGCTTTGTTAGGGTTGGAGTGAAACCCTACAGGACGGTAGATCTCTAGCTGTTGAGTGAGGTGTGCTTTGTTAGGGTTGTAGTGAAAACCTACAGGACGGTAGATCTCTAGCTGTTGAATAAGGTGTGCATTGTTAGGGTTGGAGTGAAAACCTACAGGACGGTAGATCTCTAGCTGTTGAATGAGGGTGTGCTTTGTTAGGGTTGGAGTGAAAGCCTACAGGACGGTAGATCTCTAGCTGTTGAATGATGTGTGCTTTGTTAGGGTTGGAGTGAAACCCTACAGGACGGTAGATCTCTAGCTGTTGAATGAGGTGTGCTTTGTTAAAGTGATACTGCAGTCAAAAACCGACTTTTCCCATTGAAAACCGATGTTTTGGGTTACATTATGATCATACACAACTGTTTATGTCCGAAAATCTCATGTTTAGTCAAAATCGTTTTATCTGAGTTTTGTGTAGGCTTACCAATACGCTAGTTTCCGGGGATTTGTGACGTCACGAGATCCTTAACATAAAAATGGGTGGAGTTGAGGTGATCCTAGGGGTGGTCTCGGCTGGGCACGTGGTATAAAAGCAGAGACCAACGGGTTTTTTTTTCCTCTTTGAGACTGAGACCCTTACTGCTAACTAGTTCGTTCAAGTTCAAATGTGAATTGCTTTGTATTACTGCTAACGTTAATATTACGACTTATCTCGACACACCCTTTCACTCTTTGACTCATCGTCATATGACCACACCCACTCACGAGTTCCAGTTCAAATTGAAGCAGTAAAAAAGGCCTTAGAAAAGCCTCTGCAGTATCTCTTTAAGGCTGGAGTGAAAACCTACAGGACTGTAGATCTCCAGGAACAAGGTTGGGGACCACTGCTGTAGAGCCAGCCAGGACTGAACCCGCCCAGCCTGGAGAACATTACCGCCAACTGTGCCCTGCCCAGAAGGAGTCCCGGCTGGCACATAAAAGAGGTGCATGCTGGGACATGCAGGAGGCGCACGGTCCTCCTGAACCTCCTCCACTCACCTTCTCGTCCCGGAGCTGGGAGCGGATCTCCTCCTCGGTGCGGTTCTTGTCCTCGTGGAGGCCACGCAGCTCCTTCTCGTAGCGCGCGCGCACTCCCAGCACCTCCTTCTCGTGCTGCAGCCTCACGTCGCTCAGCTCCTCCTTGTGCCGGGACTTCTCCTGCGCCACCTCGATGGCCAGCTCGTCCAGCATGGCCTTGCGCTTGTCCGCCGTCTGCCAGGGAACGGGGAGGGAAACGCCCGTCAGTCTCCCTCTCTCCTCTCTCCCCCCGGCAGGGCGTCTGCACCTCCTCACTCACTGAACACTGAAGGAGTGAGTGAGCCTCCACTGCTGCACAAGCCACAGCGTATTTTACACTCTACAGGCCACACAGTACTACAGGCAGGGTATGGAATTAACGTTTTCACCCACTGGCCAGAGTGGCTTGTGGATTCTAAAAATCACCAGCCATGTTCAGCATTTTACCAGCCACATTACCTTTTACAATATAACACAACCTGGTTGGTTACCGGCCAATGTGGCTGCTAGAGTAGAAAATCTTACCAGCCACAATCAAAACTTCACCAGCATTTGGCTGGTGGCGGGTGTTAATTTCACACCCTGACTACAAAAGAGAGCTAGAGCCAATCAGAAGACACGAGTATCTGTCATGTGGTCGTAACCCGGGTTACCCAGTCAGAGTGAGGCTGACTGTGCTCCACTACTGTGGCCTGTCAGTACCAGTCAGCTAATGACAGAGCCCAGAGCCAAACCTGCAGTTATAGGGAACCTGTACCGATTCCTCCACTCCAGAGAAAAAGGGAGCTTTTCTATGTTGTTGAAAAGGTGAGCCGGTGCAGAGAACGGCCTTGTGTGGGACGTAAAATTATTTTGCAGGTTTTGCAGATGCGGTGCAAACATTAATTACACATCAGTCAATGTGGCATATCGATCAAAAGAAACTCGAGAGCTTCCCCTTTTCCATTTCCCGTTCGGTACTCTTCACTCAAATAATAAAAGCACCGCATAATCCCCAGCCTCTCATTCTCCTAAGAACAACCAGGGATGGGACGCGGATCCGGCAAGAGGAAATGTGTGTGCGCGTGTGTGTCTGTGTGTGTGTGTGTGTGTGTGTGTGTGTGTGTGTGTGTGTGTGTGTGTGTGTGTGTGTGTGTGTGTGTGTGTGTGTGTGTGTGTGTGTGTGTGCGCGTGCGTGTGTGCGTGTGTGTGTGCGTGTGCGTATGAGTGTGTGTGCGTGTGTGTCTGTGTGTGTGTGTGTGTGTGTGTGTGTGTCTGAGTGTGTGTGTGTGTGTGTGCGTGCGTGCGTATGAGTGCGTGTGTGTGTGTGCGTATGAGTGTGTGTGCGTGTGTGTCTGTGTGTGTGTGTGTGTGTGTGTGTGTGTGTGTGTGTGTGTGTGTGTGTGTGTGTGTGTGTGTGTGTGCGCGTGCGTGTGTGCGTGTGTGTGTGTGTGTGCGTATGAGTGTGTGTGCGTGTGTGTCTGTGTGTGTGTGTGTGTGTGTGTGTGTGTGTGTGTGTGTGCGCGTGCGTGTGTGTGTGTGTGTGTGTGTGTGTGTGTGCGCGTGCGTGTGTGTGTATGAGTGTGTGTGCGTATTGTACCTTGCGGCTCTCCTCGAGCCCCTGCTGGAGCGTGTGCTTGTCCTGGCCCAGCTCACTCAGCTGCTCCAGGAGGCGGCTGTTTGCCCGATTCAGCTCCTGAACACAGTCACAGCAGGAGAGAGCCAATTAAAAACAGGCCAGAGACTGCTAATGGCTCATAATGCACATCACAGTAATCCCGCCTTTGATAAGCGAGGGCCGTCCTGCCAAACTGCCATTACAAAGCAAAAAAAAAACAGCGACACGAGCCACAACTCTCTATCCGAACGCATATTCATATGTGCATAAGCAATTACTGAGAAGAACCAGAAATTACTGCTGGATTGTTTCATACAGTGATGTAATCATAGTTAGAATATGAGGAATCGCTTCACATTAGCGCTGCTACTTGCTAGCATCCGCAGGCTTGCAAACAAAGCTTGACTTTTTCCCATCTTTCCTAAGCAGTGAAAAGGAAACAGGGAGGCCTGCGAGTATTGAAGTGAGACAGACAGGAGGGGGCGGGGCAGACCTGCAGCTGTGAGCTGAGGTCATCTCTGTGCGCCAGGAGCTTCTCCTGCTCGGCCTGCCTCTGCTGCAGCTCCACATTCAGGGCCATGGTCTGGTCCCGCAGCAGGTTCATCTCCTGGGTCTTAACCGTCTGGATCTGAGCAACACACAGAGCGTGAGTGTGCATGCTCGCACACAGATACACACACACACACACATAAACACACACATAAACACACACACACACACACACACACGCTCGCAGATACATACACATGCTCGCACACGTACGCACGCACGCAAATACACACACATGCTCGCACACGTATGCACGCAGATACACACACATGCTCGCACACAGATACACACACACACACACACACACATAAACACACACACACGCTCGCACGCGTACGCACGCAGATACATACACATGCTCGCACACGTACGCACGCAAATACACACACATGCTCGCACACGTACGCACGCAAATACACACACATGCTCGCACACGTACGCACACAAACACACACACACGCTCGCATAAGTACACATAAACACACACACACACACGCAGGAGTACGCACACACACACACAGACATGCTTGCACACGTACGCACGCAGATACACACACATGCTCACAGGAGTACGCACAGATACACACAAACACAAACACACACCCACCCACACACACACACACACACACACACACACACACACAGAGGGATGAGTGGTTGGTTTAGTCTCCAGCTCGGTGTTAAAATGAGCATTAGATTCAGATAAAATGGGATTTTGATTCATATCAGACATGGCTGCCGTTGCTGATGGCAGAAGCGCTCCTCACGCATCGCATGGAAAGGCGAGTTTAAGATGGAATGCATGAGTAATGATCACGCGTGTCAGCGTGTCAGCGTGCCGTACAGAAACATTTCTCATCCCACGGCGCTGAGGCAGCAAAACTCCACCGCGTTACACAGCCCACTGGCCGCCCTTCCACGGAGCACATATATCACTATGCTATTAAAAGCACATAACTTCTCATGATTAGGCTACCGAACGAACAGCACGGCGTTAGATTAATACACTGCCGTGCACATGCGTTCAGTCGGGAGAGAAAGAGAAAAAAACTAAGAGAAAGGTATCAGGGCTCTCTCCACAGAGCGGTGCTCAGGCCCCTGGGGGCGGGTTATATATAAAAAAATAAATTAAAAAAGTCCCGCACCTGCATTAAAGCAAGACTGTAATTGTGCGGTTCGCAGTGCGTGCCAAACAGTCCCGCACGGAAGGAAAGAGGACATCTTTTCCCCCAGACTTGGAAAAACGTAAGCGGTGATACCTTTCTGATTAGGACAGCACAAAGATACGGGCGACACGGGCGACTATTTAGAGTACACAGTGGCGCTTGTGAGGGATAAGAGTGGCACGGCGCCCGGGTTACATTCTTTGGGGAGACCCCTGGGGTACGTCCTTCACTCATTCCGCTTACATAAAAAAAATTATAATAATCCTAATTAAGCCCGACGCCTGTCCATGGACCATATAAAGCCATCACCACGGCTCAACTCGTTTCAGTGTGGTTACGCTCTTTTGGGTTAAGCTCTGCTCGGGGATGAACAATGGATGGGGGGGGGGGCTGTAGCTGTTCTAGGGGATGTATGATGGATGGGGCGCGGATGGGGTGCTGTAATGTTTGGGAGGGGGCTGTACCTGTTCTAGGGCCGCTAGGTTAGTCCTGAGAGCATCGTTCTCACCCAGGATGTTCTCCACCTGCTCCTGACTCACTGCACTCTGACACGCTACCTGTATCACAGCGCAGGTACGGCCAGGAGAGCGCAGGAGGAGAGAGAGAGGGAGAGCGAGACAGAGAGATGGAGGAGTGTATCAGAGAGGAGAGAGAGAGGGAAAGAGGGAGAGAGAGAGAGACAGAAAGATGGAGGAGTGTATCAGAGAGGAGAGAGAAAGAGACAGAAAGATGGAGGAGTGTATCAGAGAGGAGAGAGAGAGGGAAAGAGGGAGAGAGAGAGAGACAGAAAGATGGAGGAGTGTATCAGAGAGGAGAGAGAAAGAGACAGAAAGATGGAGGAGTGTATCAGAGAGGAGAGAAGAGGAGGAAATGAAGGGGTGATGGGGAAAGAAGGCGGTGGAGAGGAATAAGTGAAGGGTGGAGGAGTGAGATACACACACGATGAACAGAGAAAAGAAGGATGGAGGGGGGGATGTAGGGAGCGAGAGAAAGGACAGGTACAAGCACAGGGAGCGAGAGAAAGGACAGGTACAAGCACAGGGAGCGAGAGAAAGGACAGGTACAAGCACAGGGAGCGAGAGAAAGGACAGGTACAAGCACAGGGAGCGAGAGAAAGGACAGGTACAAGCACAGGGAATTGAGTGCAGTGCCAACATTTTAGAGTTGCAGAAAATAAAAGGAAAATCAGACAAGAGGGAGAAATTCAGAGAAGAGACAGAAAAGAAGAAGAATCAGAAGTTAGAGTAAGCAAGACGTCAACAGGGACTGCAGCACACAGAGCAGCCAGGAAACATATGACCATAATTTTCCAAAATACCAGAAAAAAAAGAGAGATTAAATCATGTCTGTCACTGAAGTAGAGAATGACAGTGCTGCTGCAAGCTACAGTATAATTCAGTGAAAGGTCCACCGACGCTTATTAACTTTAAGATCCCAGTAGATCAGCGCCAAACAGTTTGGAGCGCCATTTCACTTCACATCTCCTAATCCTTAATTATTTAGTTGCTCTTTAGCAGCAGGAGGTCAGTTCTGTCACGAACAGCCAATTAAATACTTTTCACATCAGATAACTCACAAGTTTTAGAACTATTTTTTTCTTTTTAAATTAAGGGGAAAAAATCCATGAAAAAAAAGTTAAAAGGACTTCAATAGTTCTGACGTAAAAGATAACTTCCACATTTTCTGAGGAAAGAGTATTATAGCAAATAAGGTACATTTAAAAAAACAAATATATATATATATAAAATACATTCGTGCCATTTCAGAAAGAAGTAAAGAACAAGCAGGACAATTTGTAAAGCGAAACAATGAGGATTTTTGAGGTTTTCCAGGGAATAAAATCACACAGTACAGAGCAGCTCTGAAAGGACTGGAGTGGAAACGCAGTAAGAACAGCTTCAATACCTCGCCCTGCAGGTGCATTTTCTACAACCCAGCCTTCCTGCGGCACAGTCACAATGCTGTGCAGTTAAAGATGCCTCATAAATGTCACTATTTTGCAACCTTGTTCTTCTGCACTGTAGTTACGCGCATCTCCGGGGAGACCTATGTCCTCCACTGTTTACGCGCTTTCAGTTTATGCCACCACTGTGTTTATGTTCTGAATTCTGGAAGTGACAGGTGGCAGTAAGTACCTCGTACACAATGGGAGACTGAAGCTGAGGTTTTCAGAGGTACAGATACTGAAAACAGAAACACCACAGAGTCCAAGTCTGGCTGGTCCAGCCCGGAGGGGCTCCTGATACTGAACCTGACAGAACTCCTGTACCGAAACATCCTCACACTCTGAGTCCAGATCAGTTTGTGTTCCCTGCAGGGCTGGAGGCGGGTGTGGCAGTGTGGCATCTCTAATCTGCTCAGGTGTTGCACAGGTACCTGATCGCTAAGGGCATGTAGAGACAGCTCAGGTGTGGCACAGGTACCTGATCTCTAAGGGCGTATAGAGACAGCTCAGGTGTTACACAGGTACCTGATCTCTAAGGGCCTGTAGAGACAGTTCAGGTGTGGCACAGGTATCTGATCTCTAAGGGCCTGTAGAGACAGCTCAGGTGTGGCACAGGTATCTGATCTCTAAGGGCATGTAGAGACAGCTCAGGTGTGGCACAGGTATCTGATCTCTAAGGGCCTGTAGAGACAGCTCAGGTGTGGCACAGGTATCTGATCTCTAAGGGCCTGTAGAGACAGCTCAGGTGTGGCACAGGTATCTGATCTCTAAGGGCATGTAGAGACAGCTCAGGTGTGGCACAGGTATCTGATCTCTAAGGGCCTGTAGAGACAGCTCAGGTGTGGCACAGGTATCTGATCTCTAAGGGCGTGTAGAGACAGCTCAGGTGTGGCACAGGTACCTGATCTCTAAGGGCGTGTAGAGACAGCTCAGGTGTGGCGCAGGTATCTGATCTCTAAGGGCCTGTAGAGACAGCTCAGGTGTGGCACAGGTATCTGATCTCTAAGGGCATGTAGAGACAGCTCAGGTGTGGCACAGGTATCTGATCTCTAAGGGCCTGTAGAGACAGCTCAGGTGTGGCACAGGTATCTGATCTCTAAGGGCGTGTAGAGACAGCTCAGGTGTGGCACAGGTACCTGATCTCTAAGGGCGTGTAGAGACAGCTCAGGTGTGACACAGGTACCTGATCTCTAAGGGCGTGTAGAGACAGCTCAGGTGTGGCACAGGTACCTGATCTCTAAGGGCGTGTAGAGACAGCTCAGGTGTGGCACAGGTACCTGATCTCTAAGAGCGTGTAGAGACAGCTCAGGTGTGGCACAGGTATCTGATCTCTAAGGGCGTGTAGAGACAGTTCAGGTGTGGCACAGGTATCTGATCTCTAAGGGCATGTAGAGACAGCTCAGGTGTTACACAGGTACCTGATCTCTAAGGGCGTGTAGAGACAGCTCAGGTGTTACACAGGTACCTGATCTCTAAGGGCCTGTAGAGACAGCTCAGGTGTGGCACAGGTATCTGATCTCTAAGGGCATGTAGAGACAGCTCAGGTGTGGCACAGGTATCTGATCTCTAAGGGCGTATAGAGACAGCTCAGGTGTTACACAGGTACCTGATCTCTAAGGGCGTGTAGAGACAGCTCAGGTGTGGCACAGGTACCTGATCTCTAAGGGCATGTAGAGACAGCTCAGGTGTTGCACAGGTATCTGATCTCTAAGGGCCTGTAGAGACAGCTCAGGTGTGGCACAGGTATCTGATCTCTAAGGGCGTGTAGAGACAGCTCAGGTGTGGCACAGGTACCTGATCTCTAAGGGCCTGTAGAGACAGCTCAGGTGTGGCACAGGTATCTGATCTCTAAGGGCGTGTAGAGACAGCTCAGGTGTGGCACAGGTACCTGATCTCTAAGGGCGTGTAGAGACAGCTCAGGTGTTACACAGGTACCTGATCTCTAAGGGCGTGTAGAGACAGCTCAGGTGTGACACAGGTACCTGATCTCTAAGGGCGTGTAGAGACAGCTCAGGTGTGGCACAGGTACCTGATCTCTAAGGGCGTGTAGAGACAGCTCAGGTGTTGCACAGGTACCTGATCTTTAAGGGCATGTAGAGACAGCTCAGGTGTGGCACAGGTACCTGATCTCTAAGGGCATGTAGAGACAGCTCAGGTGTGGCACAGGTACCTGATCTCTAAGGGCGTGTAGAGACAGCTCGTGTTCCTTCTGTTTGCTCTGCAACTGTTCCCTCAGTTCAGCGACGGTCTGTAAACACAAGCAGGTCCACACGTAAGGTTTCATTTCAACTCTGGGAGACACACTGCAGAACCACCTAGTCTCGCGTAGTCAAACGTCACGTCTCACAACAATACTAGCGAGTCTTGGAACCAATCCAAACGAAAATATTGGGGTTGACGTGTCTCCCCACCTCCCCTACAAACCTACATGCATGACTTCATGTAGAGACGTTATAAATATAAAATTATGAAAAGCGGCTTCCACCTTACACTGTGTGATACAAATGATGCCAAATACGTGGCCTAGGCCTTCTGCACACGCCTCACCTGATTGGCTGCACATGTCGTCTCACCTGATTGGCTGCACACGCCTCACCTGATTGGCTGCACACGCCTCACCTGATTGGCTGCACACGCCTCACCTGATTGGTTGCACACGCCTCATTTGATTGGCTGCACACGCCTCACCTGATTGGCTGCACACGCCTCACCTGATTGGCTGCACACGCCTCACCTGATTGGCTGCACACGCCTCACCTGATTGGCTGCACACGCCTCACCTGATTGGCTGCACACGCCTCACCTGATTGGCTGCACACGCCTCACCTGGGCCACGTTCAATCTGAAAACGGTGTGCACCGTTTTGCTACGGTTTCCGGGTTGAACGACATATTTCCTCAAAACGGCGTGAGACGGTGTGCAACGGGCTTTGAGGTACGTTTTCTCTCGTTTGGTGGCTGTGTCAGGGGTGTTACCCAATCAGCAGCGACGTGTATATAAACCCCGCCGTATTAAAGAGGCAGTGTGCACAATGGATCAAGCTAAAGTCTTTTACAAATGCGTCAACTGCAGCTTGGTGTGTGCAACAATCGAAGGCATTAGAAGACATGTTTGTGTCTTTTGCTATTGTATGTACCATTGTGGAGTGACACTTTCATAAACTTTTCTCCTCCACTCTACTCCTCTAAATATATAATGGTAAATACTACAATAGCATATCACAACAACAGTGATCAGCAATAATGATAGGCCTAATACTCATAATAAAATAATTAGCTCCTATAGATTTTAACACAGTCTCGAAGGTAAGAAGTGGATTATCCTTTACCTGAAATGTTTGCCTTGTCATCCTGAAATGCAAGTCAAATGTTGGATCACTATACTTAGGAACCACAGTTTCCACATACCCCTTCACTCGATTGGGACGTTCTCTGCTATTCTGGACTGCAAGGGCAGTGACTGTAACATCGAGCGTATTTTGGAGTATTAACACGTATTTAAACCGATTTCATCAGGCTCCGAAAATTCTTCAAAAATGACGCAAAGAATGGCCTTCTCAGCTGCCATAGCTGCAACGCTTGTGTAACACAACAGGGTGTTCAACGCACCACCGTTTCCGTTTAAATAAACGTTTTGCTACGGTTTGTCGGGGCTGAACGCAGCCCTGATTGGCTGCACACACCTCACCTGATTGGCTGCACACGCCTCACCTGATTGGCTGCCATCACGTCCGCCTGCAGTTTCTGGATGCGTATGTTCATGGACTTTAACTCCTCCTCTTTTCTCTGCTGAATCTCATCAATCTTGGTCCTTTTTTTCAAAAACGAGTTAAAAAATGTATTATCTAGCTGTGCAAAGGGTTCTCCAGCTAATTTGGAGGGTCAAATACTTATATGATAACTAAATGGGCTAGAACATTCTGATTTCCGCAGTGCACAAATTTAATGTCCTCACATATTTATAAAAAAAGACATGTCTGATAATTGGTTTTTACCAAAAGAAAAGTTTTCTTCAACTTAATATAAATTGGTGAAATGTTGGCCTTGAGACTTTATAATATTCTCATACAGGCTCAGTATACTGTTCTGTGTTTACATCTATTAACAGAGATGACAAATATAGTATGTGCATGACAATGATATAGTACTTCAGTGATAAATTAGACAATTTATCAGAGCCAGGATCTAGACTAATGCACCATAAGTCAGAGTAAGTCAGGTTTCACAGCGTTAGACACAGTTTGAGCTTCATAATTCAACCCAGTGTGCTGTGATCTACCCTCACCTGCTATCATCCCAGTGTGCTGTAATGTGCTGTAATCTACCCTCACCTGCTATCATCCTAGTGTGCTGTA
Organism: Synaphobranchus kaupii; assembly: GCA_029718625.1. Taxonomy (NCBI): domain Eukaryota; kingdom Metazoa; phylum Chordata; class Actinopteri; order Anguilliformes; family Synaphobranchidae; genus Synaphobranchus; species Synaphobranchus kaupii. Next base: position 122,694,130 of record CM056378.1, read on the forward strand.
ATGTGCTGTAATCTACCCTCACCTGCTATCATCCCAGTGTGCTGTAATGTGCTGTAATCCACCCTCACCTGCTATCATCCCAGTGTGCTGTAATGTGCTGTAATCTACCCTCACCTGCTATCATCCCAGTGTGCTGTAATGTGCTGTAATCTACCCTCACCTGCTATCATCCCAGTGTGCTGTAATGTGCTGTAATCTACCCTCACCTGCTATCATCCCAGTGTGCTGTAATGTGCTGTAATCCACCCTCACCTGCTATTATCCCAGTGTGCTGTAATGTGCTGTAATCTACCCTCACCTGCTATCATCCCAGTGTGCTGTAATGTGCTGTAATCTACCCTCACCTGCTATCATCCCAGTGTGCTGTAATGTGCTGTAATCTACCCTCACCTGCTATCATCCCAGTGTGCTGTAATGTGCTGTAATCTACCCTCACCTGCTATCATTGTAGAGGGCCTCTTTCTCCCCCTGCAAACGCAGGAAACTAGAAAGGAATCAACAGGAGAGAGGCGTTCTGTCAGGGCATTCTGCAAGCCTGCAATCACACTGCACAATCACACTAAACCTGCAATCACACTGCACAATCACACTAAACCTGCAATCACACTGTACAATCAAACTAAACCTGCAATCACACTGCACAATCACACTAAACCTGCAATCACACTGCACAATCAAACTAAACCTGCAATCACGCTGCACAATCAAACTAAACCTGAAATCACACTGCACAATCAAACAGAACCTGCAATCACACTGCACAATCAAACAGAACCTGCAATCACGCTGCACAATCAAACTAAACCTGCAATCACACTGCACAATCAAACAGAACCTGAAATCACACTGCACAATCAAACAGAACCTGCAATCACACTGCACAATCAAACAGAACCTGCAATCACGCTGCACAATCAAACTAAACCTGCAATCACACTGCACAATCACACTAAACCTGTAATCACACTGCACAATCACACTAAACCTGCAATAACACTGCACAATCAAACTAAACCTGCAATCACACTGCACAATCAAACAGAACCTGCAATCACACTGCACAATCAAACTAAACCTGCAATCACACTGCACAATCAAACAGAACCTGCAATCACACTGCACAATCACACTAAACCTGCAATCACACTGCACAATCACACTAAACCTGCAATCACACTGCACAATCACACTAAACCTGCAATCACACTGTACAATCAAACTAAACCTGCAATCACACTGCACAATCACACTAAACCTGCAATCACACTGCACAATCAAACTAAACCTGCAATCACGCTGCACAATCAAACTAAACCTGAAATCACACTGCACAATCAAACAGAACCTGCAATCACACTGCACAATCAAACAGAACCTGCAATCACGCTGCACAATCAAACTAAACCTGCAATCACACTGCACAATCAAACAGAACCTGAAATCACACTGCACAATCAAACAGAACCTGCAATCACACTGCACAATCAAACAGAACCTGCAATCACGCTGCACAATCAAACTAAACCTGCAATCACACTGCACAATCACACTAAACCTGTAATCACACTGCACAATCACACTAAACCTGCAATAACACTGCACAATCAAACTAAACCTGCAATCACACTGCACAATCAAACAGAACCTGCAATCACACTGCACAATCAAACTAAACCTGCAATCACACTGCACAATCAAACAGAACCTGCAATCACACTGCACAATCACACTAAACCTGCAATCACACTGCACAATCAAACAGAACCTGCAATCACACTGCACAATCACACTAAACCTGCAATCACACTGCACAATCAAACTAAACCTGCAATCACGCTGCACAATCAAACTAAACTGCAATCACACTGCACAATCAAACTAAACCTGCAATCACACTGCACAATCAAACAGAACCTGCAATCACACTGCATAATCAAACAGAACCTGCAATCACACTGCAGGCTGCTGACTGTCCTAAAGGCTCGGGCCTGGTGCCGAACTGACAGTGCAGGAGTGGAAAATATACTTCTGATACTGCTGGCCTAGTCCCCATTGTGACTCTAAACCCCACAATGCTGCTGAATAAAAGAAACACAATTCTACAGGGGAGAATATGAAGTGAAGTCTCCATTGCATCTGTGAGCACGGAGTATCCTGAGCTCAGGATATTACACAGACCGCTAGAGATGAGCTCCCCTACGACTGAGGCCATTAAAAGATTTTTTAAAATTTTTTAAACGTACGCTTGTAACTCTCTTTTGTAGATTTCCAATGTCATTTTTTTTTTAAACAGACAATTTCCATTGTTAGCTACTTTTGAGCTGTTTTTTTGTGTGGATTCCATTTTGTAAGTTTTCAACCCATTCAATGGTGATAATATAAGTGACAGTGAATCTGTGAGAACCAGGGTGTGAAATTAACACAACGCCACCAGACAAATGCTGGTAAAATTTAGATTGTGGCTGGTAAGATTTTTACTCTAGCAGTCAGTTTGGCCGGCAACCAACCAGGTTGTGTTATATTGTAAAAGGTAATGTGGCTGGTAACCAACCAGGTTGTGTTATATTGTAAAAGGTAATGTGGCTGGTAACCAACCAGGTTGTGTTATATTGTAAAAGGTAATGTGGCTGGTAACCAACCAGGTTGTGTTATATTGTAAAAGGTAATGTGGCTGGTAACCAACCAGGTTGTGTTATATTGTAAAAGGTAATGTGGCTGGTAAAATGTTGAAAATGGCTGGTGATTTTTAGAATCCACAAGCCAATCCAGACAGTGGGTGAAAAAGTTAATTTCACACCCATGTTGATTTGCACGTTTAAGGCACTTTACTGTTCCATGAAACCAGCAGGTCAAAACTTACCTCTCCTGTTTTTTCTTCAGCTTGTCGGAGAGCTAGGAGAGTACAAAATGACACTTTTTTCAGATGGGTGTGAAGTCTTAAGATTACTGTACTTCAGATTATGCCAAAAAACACAATTACAGAAACATTTATTTTTGCGATTTTAATATTGGAAGTTTGCCTGCGAGTAAGCACTGCATTGTCTCAATACTCTGTATTGTGTACATATGACAAATAAAGTTGAATTGAACATACATGTCTAAGGAACGTAAAGAGCCAGTTACCTTCGCAAGATCCTCCTGAAGCTTTGTCACATCTGTATGCTTAGATGACTAAAAAATATAAACACAATGAAGCCAGTTTCATCCCCAGTTCATGACGAGATTCAGCCTAACTACAACCTGACAGACTTTCTCCTCAGCCTTGGGTAATTAATATAAGCCAGCATTTTTTCCACTTCTAACATAGCAATTGTGTTCATTCAGTTGAAGTGAATTAATTTTAACAATGTACAGGAGAAGACATAACACTTATGTGTTAGGAGTGCGTTGTAGTAGGCCTGATTTTCAAAGTAAATTGCAATAAATCATTTTTTTGTGGGAAAGAAAAAAATATATATAAATTGTGCTGTAAAACACCACTTTAGCCTGGATTAAATCAATAAGTGGCCTTAATTTTGACAAACTATTTAATGCCGGTGTTACAGAGACTGGAGAGTTCAGAAATTACTGCATTTAATTTGTTGAAACCTAAGCACAGATGTTGATTAAATCCAGGCCTTTGTATGAAGCATTATGTAACTGCAAAGCTAATGCTATCTCACCCTGATGAGGTGCTAACAGAGCTAATGCTATCTCGCCCTGATGTGGTACTAACAGAGCTAATGCTATCTCACCCTGATGAGGTACTAACAGAGCTAATGCTGTCTCGCCCTGATGAGGGACTAACAGAGCTAATGCTCTCTCGCCCTGATGAGGTGCTAACAGAGCTAATGCTGTCTCGCCCTGATGAGGTGCTAAGAGATCTAATGCTATCTAACCCTGATGAGGTGCTAACAGAGCTAATGCTATCTAACCCTGATGAGGTGCTAAGAGAGCTAATGCGATCTCGCCCTGATGAGGTAATTAGAGTAAGGAGATTTTGACGGAGGAAATTGTGGGCTGGACTTTACCTCCAGAGCCTGGAGCTGCTCCTTTAGTAATCTCTTTTCTTCCACCTCTGTGTGCAGCTGAAGCTCTACCTCTGTCCAAATAAAAAGCATTGTAGCATTAGGGCACAGTAATCTCAGTGTGCTGTTATACCTCTGTACAAATAAAACGCATTGTAGCATTAGGGCACAGCAATCTCAATGTGCTGTTATACCTCTGTACAAATAAAAAGCATTGTAGCATTAGGGCACAGTAATCTCGATGTGCTGTTATGCCTCTGTACAAATAAAACGCATTGTAGCATTAGGGCACAGTAATCTCAATGTGCTGTTATAGCTCTGTACAAATAAAACGCATTGTAGCATTAGGGCACAGTAATCTCAATGTGCTGTTATAGCTCTGTACAAATAAAACGCATTGTAGCATTAGGGCACAGTAATCTCAATGTGCTGTTATAGCTCTGTACAAATAAAAACCATTGTAGCATTAGGGCACAGTAATCTCAGTGTGTCGTTATAACTCTGTCCAAATTAAACGCATTGTAGCACTAGGGCACAGTAATCTCAATGTGCTGTTATAGCTCTGCCCAAATAAAAAGCATTGTAGCATTAGGGCACAGTAATCTCAATGTGCTATTATAGCTCTGCCCAAATAAAAAGCATTGTAGCACTAGGGGACATGGGATCAGCCGGTTTAGCTCATTTCTAAATGAACTGCACAATCAGATTGGAGGGGACCCAGCGAGCCCCTCAATTATTAATCGCCGCCCCAGCCTGAGAGCCAGGGCTGTAATTAAAGTGAACGTGGGCGTCGGCCGGGCGCCAGTTAAGCCGCGGCGTGAAAGCTCAAAGTGCCGCCCATGACAGGGCTGATGTGCTTTAATTAAGTCTGATTGGCCCTCCTACGGCGAGGGGGAAGAGTGCGCGCGGAGCTGCCGGGTCGTCTCCCGCGTGTCTTTCCACAGGTCCGCGGACAAAGCACACTTACCGCTCAGCTTCTTTACCCGCTGTTCCAGTTTGGCGCACTTTGTCTCCATCTGTAAAAAGGTCAACGACGTGTTGGCGCTTCAAACGCAAATAATGGTGCACAACGGATTGGGCTACATCACATGCCATCACATCAAAAATACAAAGGGCAAGTATGTTCCACATCTACCTCGTACTGCGAGGCCTTCTGTATTATTGGATATTTTTGAGTTGCAGTGTGTATTTCTGACCACAAGAGGGCAGGAAGCATGATTTGAGAGCACATGCACACACTACAGACTACAGAAACCACTGAAGAAGAAAGCAAGCACACTAAGTTTCAGAAGATGTGACGTATTCAGAAGCATCTACACAGTCAGAGGTGGGCTAGCAAACAGGCCACTTGCCCATTCACGCTGGCCCAGCCAGCTAGCCTTACCAACGCTAACTTAAACTGGCCACGCCTCACCTCCAGCCTTTCAGTTCCACCCACTGCAGGCTCCTCCCCCTTTGCACCAGGCTCAGCGTGCGCCTGGACGCCGTTCGAGTCAGTCTGTCCGTCCGTCTCCGAGGCGTTTAGGTCGTTGGGCTCCGCTCCCCGGAGGCTCTGTACTTCTCTCTCATAGCGGCCCTGCAGGGCTGGGACACGACAGTAGAGGGAGACAGAGAGTCACAACTGCCCACTGTTTAACCCCTTTGAACAGAAGGCTTTTTGGGAATGTTTTTTAAGTCGGTGTTCTAGAACTCTACTGCTTTGAATCACCAGTAGTGACTGTTACATCAGCATTAGAATGTTCAGTTAAGAACCTTCTAATCACACATTCGTGGTCTTATACTTTAAAAATGTTCATCTCTGACTTACAATAACCTTATAATATGAGGGTACAGCAAAATGCCCACACTTATACCGTTTCCATATACGTCATATTTGTTTGTAACATAAACAGAGGAGCTTGTTGGCATCAAGCTCCGTTACGTGCTCCGCGTACGAGCACAATATCAAGAAAGGATAGAAAAAATATTGGCGCTTTGGCTCAATTGCTTTTTCCAAGTACCCAGGTGTGCGTTACAGAAGATTCTAACTGAATTGTAAGAACAGAATTTGAAAGCGTATTGAACTTGAATTGCAAAACAAATTCAAGTCACGCAATTCAAATTAAATTTCTGCCCACGCAGCACCACTGACTCACCTGCCATCTTTTTCTGTAGGGCGGAGTTCTCTGCCTGGAGGCGGAGCAACTCGCCGTCGACCGGGCTGGAGGCGGGACCGGGGGCAGGGTGCTGCACCTCCCGCCCTTCCTTCAGCCCTGAGTTCTCCTGTTCCAGCTGCTCTATCTGAGAACACAGCTGCAGCACGCACACACACGCACGCACGAACACGCACACGCACGCACGAACACGCACACGCACGCACGAACACACACACACGCACACACACGCACGCACGAACACGCACACGCACACAAACAGGGTGCTACTTCAGAGGCAAGGTTTCATTAGCTTCGCATTATTAACCCTCCTCTTCATCACAAAACATAAAACAATGAGTCACAGAAACACAGCAGGAATATTACCACATACAGTTGAAGTCAGTTGTTTACATACACTTAGGCAGAAGTCATTAAAACTCACTTTTAACCACTCCACAGATTTCATGTTAGCAAACTATAGTGTTGGCAAGTCAGTTAGGACATCTACTTTGTGCATGACACAAGTAATTTTTCCAACAATTGTTTACAGATTATTTCACTTTTAATTCACTGTATCACAATTCCAGTGGGTCAGAAGTTTACATACACTAAGTTGACTGTGCCTTTAAATTTTTAATATTTGGTTGCATATCCTTTGCATGCCATGACTTCCTGATGTCTGTGACCCAACAACATCAAAAGACTCTTGATATCTTATTTTCTGGTACTCTTACAAGCAATACTATAATGTCTCTGCATTTGAATGGATATCTATGGGAATTGGGGGGTGTGACTAGATTTGTGGAGTGGTTAAAAATTAGTTTTAATGGCTTTAACCTAAGTGTATGTAAACTTCCGACTTCAACTGTATATATCAAAACATGTGTTATTTCATTATTACTTAAAGAATTAACATTTCACTCCATTACAGCTTTGGTTTAAGTGTCAAAATGTGGCTGTTCTGGAATGAGTCAGATATTGACAGTATCTGAAGATTTTCCCAAAAACAAGCATCTCTTATATCCCCCCCAGCTAAAGGCAAACATCTGTGGTATTTATGATGGGCCTGTGGAAGAGTATGATTTCAGCACCTTGGAGAGCTCCTGCATCAGTGTGCTGTTCTGAAGTCTGAAGTCATCCTCCTGGCTGTGGAGCTTCCCCTGGAGCATCTCATTCTCACTGAAGAGGGCATCTACCTCCTGCACCACAGGGCCAAGACACATACACACACGCACGCGCACACGCACACGCACACGCACACACGCGCGCGCGCGCGCACACACACACACACACACACACACACACACACACACGCTACTGTAAGCATTACACAAATGACATTACACGAGCCCCATTGTGCTAATCATCTGCTGCAGGAAGCAAAAGGACGCCTGAAAAACCTGAAGACTGATTGCATGACTTCAGTATGCAATCCACACATAGATCATAGATTTATATTTCATAATTCAGAATGAAAATCACTGATATGGTTGGACCATATTGAAAGAAAACTGATTGTAGATTGTAGACATTTCAGCATGCAAGCCAGAGATTAGTTTGGACTATCCTGCATAGTGAGAGATTTTGCAGTTCAGTGTGCAAGCCAGTACTCAGTTCGGGCTGTGCTGAATGAACATTGTGGATACATTTTGCAATTTAGGATGCAATTCAGCGGTCAATTTAGATTTTATCTTGAAACCTCTCTCCAGCCATGCGGGACCAATAATTAATTAAAAGGCCTCAGAAATTCTTCTCAAAGAAAACTTGCTTACCTGGGCCTTCTTACTCTTGCTAAGAGCCTATAAGTCAAAATGAAAAGTAAATTAGAACATAAATAAAACTAAAAAAAGCAAAGTAATGCTCTCCCTTTGATTGCTTTAATAGCAGTGAACCAGACATTGGGCAGACAGATCTGTGTATTACATCACTTTGGCTATTAACAGATTGAAAATTTCACACATTAGTGAACTTGGATGAGATATTTACCAATGAATGCTAAAACACTATGGAAACGGGCTTTCACTGACTTTTTGTTTCTTGTTTCCTAGTTAAAAAGACTGGGTACAAGGTTTTTTTTTTCCAGACTATCTGCTTTCAGACAGAATGTTATGCCACTGCGTAAAAGTCAAACTGCACAGATCTACGTAGAGCATTTCTTCATTTTTGCCATCATTTATTATCCAGAATGTGAGATGTGTGGAGAATCATTGGGCCTCATGTTGCTTAATGGATAAAACAGCGGCTGTTTCATAAAGGAGACTAACACAGGTGTGGTAAACTGAACACTGGAATCCCAGTGGCTTACAAACTTACTGAACAATAACAACTGTTTTTTAATCAATCGAGTACAAATTGAGCTCTCTACCTTCTGGGCTTTGAGGAAATCCTTCTCCAGGGTCGAGGTCTTCTGACGGATGGCATTTAGCTCTGAAATACAAAATTAGCGGCACACGCTAAACCCAACCTCAGATCAGATTAATACCTGCGATCTGCAAACTGCACCATAACTGCCACACAGCGTAACTCAATGGTCTGGAGGAGGGGTCGACTCATCCTGCATAAAGACCACATGCTAACCCTTCAGGCCTTTTAAATTCAAGGCTGAGGACAGGTGAGTGTGATTAAGATGTAGCTTAGCCTCGAGCCCTGCCATTCTGCAGGGGAACGTAGAAACGTGTGTGTGGGCTTATTCTGCGGCACACAGGGAACTCAATATTAGTACTACACTGCAGAAATAATCGAACATGAAGACCAACCAGGCACACTATTCATTACCAACATTCGGAGCATAGAATACACCTTTTGTATTATAATTACTTTGCAAGCTTTTTAAAGGAAATCACAGACAAAATGCCCATTTCAGTTAAAGAGATGCACCACAGTTCAAGGCAATGTACTTTCCCTTTTCCCAACAGCAATAAAAGTGCAAAACATCAAATACCCAATAGGTTTTGCAAGTCTTGCATGCCAATTTAGAGTTTGGTGATCACAATAGTACTGTGGGCACAGCATCAATATGAGAGGTTATGGAAAGCTGTGTGCATTTCACACACTGATATGGAAAGGATCATACAGCCACTAGGTTCAGACTGACAGTATCCCATTTCAGGATAATTCTTAAAATAGAAAGACAATGTTTATAATTCTCAACGGAGGTAAGCAGCACAACTGGAGAAATTAAATCCACTGATATCGGAGAAGCACAGCTTCTAAGCCAGAGACACTGATTGTACTTTTGTTTTTGTTTTTTTAACTAAGAAACAAAGTTAAATTATGCTTTAATACATTTCCCTTATCGTTTTTTCCCCATCTGTCCAGAAAGGTCTACCAAAATAAAACCATAAGCCATAACACAATCAACAGCAGATGATGTAAAGAAAAGATGGCGTTCGGTGTTGTTCAAAGGAAATACTTTGTTACAACAAATTATGCGGGGAAAAAGGCACAAGCAGTGGAGCAACCACGGAAAAGAATATTAACACTGACAGAGCAGCAGGTGGAACAGTAGCAGGAGAGTGAGCAAGCCGTGGGGGTGGAAAGAACAGACACAGCTGAACGTATAATGGGAAAATTCCACAGAGTGTCTGAAGGTTAAACTACATTCACCATCTTTCTATCCAGTGCTGCACCTGCCCACACATAGGGGGGGGGGGGGGGGGGTAGCTTTCAGGGGCCCTGTTACTGGATAGGGCCCAGAACCGTCCTGTCCGATACACTAGATACGCACTGCGTGTCCCATCTCCTGCGAAAGGGCCATTTCTTGGCTTAGAACCACTACTCGATATAGCGCCCCCTACCCCTCCCTCCCTCCTGCCCCTCTTCTATTCTAACTTCTGCTGGTTAATACAAGTTATGTCTCCTCCCAAACAAACATATCACTTCCATATTACATCTGACAATAAAGGAGAAGTGATTAGTAGAAAAAAAAATCTAAATCGGGACAAATCTTCCAGAAACTCAGTAAATTTGTACATAGTACAAAACGGGAACTATGAAATTCCTGTGACTGTTGGCGACTTTAAAATCATCAGCTAGAGATCGTGTTGAGCTGCTAATTGTGTGCAAAAGTTGTGGTTGATATGAAAACCCGCTGTTCTAAAGGATCAAATCAGAAGTTTGAAAGTAAAAGCAATCGCTGCAAGATTGCAATATCAGATTTACTAAACAAAATTGCAATTACAATGTGATTTGCAGGTATTATGGTATTATGTCACTGTTTTAAAGAGACCTGGATGCAAGGAAAGGTAAAGTTAAGACTAACTTCAGCAGATTTGAGCTTTCCTCTTTTATCTCCTTCAGTAGTGTGATTATGGTGTGTCTGTGCAATCTAGCTGTGTCTCTGCTGTTCAGGCGACTTCTTCCTCTGCATTTGTCCTGTGTGTCGTGTTTTAGAGAGAGAGCTCCTTATTAACACGCCGTTTATAGCGTGCGAGCCAGACGATATCAGTGCTCAGGAAATTACCACCTGCTTTCACCAGTTCTTAAAACTCCCCAATCAAGCAGAGAAGAGTCGCAATTAACGCACGGCTTTTTAAATCAGACCAATACTTCATTTACTAAATTGGCACCCTGTCTTAGTGCGTTTTCCTCTGGTATACATACATACGCATCAACAGACTTAACTATGTAAAAAGAAAAGAGACATAATACCTGCAAATTACATCGTAATTGCCATTTTGACCCGTTGCACATGTTTCATAAATCTGATATTGCAATCTTGCAGCGACTGATTTTACTTCATTTCAACCCGAAATATTGCACACCTGATTCTACTAATTAGCAGCTGAAAGACATCTTGAGCTGTTGAGTGAGGTGCGCTATGTTAGGGTTGGAGTGAAAACCTACAGGACGGTAGATCTCTAGCTGTTGAATGAGGTGTGCTTTGTTAGGGTTGGAGTGAAACCCTACAGGACGGTAGATCTCTAGCTGTTGAATGAGGGTGTGCTTTGTTAGGGTTGGAGTGAAACCCTACAGGACGGTAGATCTCTAGCTGTTGTAAGAGGTGTGCTTTGTTAGGGTTGGAGTGAAACCCTACAGGATGGTAGATCTCTAGCTGTTGAGTGAGGTGTGCTTTGTTAGGGTTGGAGTGAAACCCTACAGGACGGTAGATCTCTAGCTGTTGTAAGAGGTGCGCTATGTTAGGGTTGGAGTGAAACCCTACAGGACGGTAGATCTCTAGCTGTTGTAAGAGGTGTGCTTTGTTAGGGTTGGAGTGAAACCCTACAGGACGGTAGATCTCTAGCTGTTGTAAGAGGTGCGCTATGTTAGGGTTGGAGTGAAACCCTACAGGACGGTAGATCTCTAGCTGTTGAATGAGGTGTGCTTTGTTAGGGTTGGAGTGAAACCCTACAGGACGGTAGATCTCTAGCTGTTGAATGAGGTGTGCTTTGTTAGGGTTGGAGTGAAACCCTACAGGACGGTAGATCTCTAGCTGTTGTAAGAGGTGCGCTATGTTAGGGTTGGAGTGAACAGGATTGTTGTGTCAGTACAATGTAACTGGATACACAGATGGAAAGCCTTGATGAATGTAAATTTGAGCAGGGGAGACAGGCCTTGCCTGTTTAGAGGCCTTGCCTGTTCAGAGGACTTACCTGCTGTGTTCTTGCGCAGGTCATCAGAGAGCTGGTAATTCTGCGTTCTCAGCTCCAAGAGCTGGGCCTAAAGAAGGAGAAAGGGGAGAGAAATACGCCAAAATTTACAGGACAGCGAGGATTATGGAAAGCCTCCTGTATTTAACAAATTGCCTTTTATAAAGATATTCTCTGTTCTTTTTTTAAGGAAGTAGACATTTTAGGTTCTATAATGTGCATTTAATATAGCATTGATGAATAAGAAGTATGCCGTCAAAGCAATTTAAAACCCAGAGCTGAACTCACTTCCTGACTAATGATGATGTCATAGTAACAGGTAATATGGGACTAGCTCTGAACAAGCTGTCCTCTATCTGTGGAAGGGAACAGGAAGTTATTCCTGAAATCTGAATTCTTCACCCATACGATCTCTAATCAACCGCAAGACACCAAAGAAGCGGTCTTTACACTTATTTTATGAGCATACAAATTTACACGGTGATATTAGACGTTCCAAAAATATTTATTTTTTTCCAACAATTTCCCACCTTTTTCCAGTGACTTAAAGGAAGAGTTCAGTGCTGCCTTAATGACATCACTGACAGCTGGGGGAGGGGGGGGGGGCTGAGCTTTGAAAGCATTGTCTGGAACTCCCACATCTGTGCCCAGATGCACCCGAACAGCAGGAGCAGGCATGTTTAAGCCTGCTATACCACAACATGCCCAGCAGGGGGAGCTGCAGACTCAGAAGACTACAGTACACTGCCAAAAACATCCCAGCAAAAAAAAAAAAAAAAACAAGAACTACTTTTTGAGGAAAGATGAGCCAAACCAGAGCATATTCCTTCTGCTGCATTATGGGACGTCAGTTCCCCAGGTAAACCGAGTCATACCACACAGCAAATCTGCACAGCCAGAGAGCAATTATCTGACCCAGCTGGGGCCGAGAGAGAGCCGCAGGCCTAACTGTTAAAATCTTAATCAAAGCAGCTGCCGCTGTCCTGAGATCGGTGGGGTAGAGCGTAAGACCGCACGGCAGTCCTTCTGCTCTGAGGTCACACGCAGCGGACAGGCAGCTGCCTTCATATCGTCTCTCATTCAGCACACGGGAGGTGCATGCTGTTCGTTTGCATGAAAAAAATAAACATTTGAGGTGAGATTCGGGCCTTTCAACTCGATTTCATCTTCCAAGGAGGCCACAAGATTTCCAACAGAATCCCAGCTGTTGTCGAGATGCACGGACTTTCCTCACCATCATTTTTGCCGGCATTTGCCAGCTGGCTGTCAACAATTATGACTCTTCCTGGCTTGACGCTGGTGGTAAAGTCATGTACATGCTGATTCTCGCCTTGCACGACAAATTAGATGCCTGATTACATTTGGTATTTTACTTAAGAAACGTCAGGCCTACCAGAAACAGAAGTGTCTGGAAATTAACCCCCCCCCCCCGTACAAACTCAGACCCCACCCCACTGCTTTCTTACAATTTCTAGCCCCCCTGTATTATAGAAACAAAGGGTTTCAAAATAGAAATATGTTGGAGCTGTAAAATAGAAATATGTTGGCCAAAAACAAAAGATTTCAGATTTATTGGATGGTTTTACTTTAATTAAGAAACACACACACAACCCCCAGACATAAAGGCTGATATTGGGATCTAAATGACTGCTCCTGTTCCATAACTCCCCAGGCAATGGCCTGCTGTTTCAATGGAGGAGGGAATAAATGCTTCTATAACACAAGGACTTCTCACATGAGTGCCATGTGATTCCCCACATCTCTTCAATTCTTTTCTTTTTCTTTTTTTCTCCCACTCAAGGCCGACAGGACAGGGTGGGAATGCCAGACATTCCACTGTTCCTCTGCACACAGATAGGAATATCTGGGGAGAGTCATTCCAGGCCCTAAAATCATCTCCTGAAAAAAGTTACTCTTTTTAATATATTGGCCTTCTGTGTGCAAATGGGTTCTGTGATGCATAAAAGAAAAAGACAGAGCACACACACAGCACTCGTATCTCTATTTTTAAGTTGTATTTTTAGGGCTTTTTCAGCTTTATTGGACAGCACAGTGTTGAGACACAGGAAGAATGGGGAGTGAGAGAGAGGGAGAGAGATGTGTGACAAAGGTCGTGCGGTCGGATTCGAACCGCCGAATTCACGGCTCAGAATGAGCATGTGGATGGTACTCTTACAGGCTACCCCACAACACTCACCACTTAAAAGGCTCTAAAACTGAAACTCTGCACCAGTAGTTAAAGCCAGAACATTAAACTAATTAGTTATTTTCCTGTCAATGCAAAAACAAAAACAAAAAAAAACTATCTTGATATTGTCTGTTTGTTTATTATTATTATAATAATGACTGGACAATAAATTGGTCTGTAAATCAGTCTAATTATTCAAACTGGGCACTACTGCTTTTAAATAAAACTCCACTGTCATATTAGGCAGAGATTAAGAAGATTATAATGAACATTAAAAAACTACATACTTTACACTTTACTGTTTATCATTATTAAATGTTTATGTATGAAATGTCAGTCTCTAGATTTCACTGTCTGCTTTAAAGAACAGAGAGCATTCTGGGAGTTTGGAACTTCTCGAAAACGCTGCCCGTTTCTACACACTCAAATTAAAGGCCAGGCAGGGGTGTGGTAGTGCAATTCAAGTGGCATTAATTATTTAATTAATTAATGCACCCCTTCAACCTTACAATGTAATATTAGCTAGCTGCTTCAAAACAGTCAGAATTAGGTACACAGCTAGCAAATTAGTCAGCTAGCAGACAATCTATTGTCAACCTCATATGACAACTAGCTAGACAAGTAGCTAGTATCAACCGTAGCTAGCCAACCACACAGTTATCATGTCCAGCTATTCTATTTTACATATAAAACCACCATAATGCAAAACATTACGCTTGGCTCATGAATTAAGCGTTTACCATTCATTATACAATTCCACTATAATTTAACAACAGCGATGGAAGACATTTATAGCTGACAATCAAGAATCCACCATGTTTTTTGGTGAGGCATTCACATGGTTAATAAAGACAGCAGTTCTCCCCACCTATGACTCAGAGTTATGGGCAACAGTGCAGGGCAGGCAGGGGCAACAGTGCAGGGCAGGCAGGCAGGCAGCTCATGTAAGGCTCCTAGGATTCCCTTTAAAAAGGCTAATTCCATTTTTATTCTTTTTAAGCCATTTTCAGTTATTATTTTTTTTTTTTTTAAAGTTTTCCCCATTTTGAACCCTGTTCATTCACAAACTACTTTAAAATATATGTATAGAAAAATGCAAACTTGTGGCGATTGCGTCGGCGATTCCGCAAAAATGGAATCCTAGGAGCCCCACTCATGACAGGGGCTCACTGGAAGGGTACAGCTGAGGAGCACAAGAGGGAGCGGACGCGTACGCGGCCTTTTGCCTTTCATAGTCCAGCGTACCAACCCTCCCCCCCACCCTTTGTAGAC
The DNA here is from genome assembly GCA_029718625.1 of Synaphobranchus kaupii. NCBI lineage: Eukaryota > Metazoa > Chordata > Actinopteri > Anguilliformes > Synaphobranchidae > Synaphobranchus > Synaphobranchus kaupii. The sequence continues at coordinate 122,709,320 of CM056378.1, forward strand.
TACATTTCCCATCATTTTTGTGTGCAAATTGCAAACAACAATGGTGTCCTTCATGAAAAAAGATTATGGTGAAACGACACAAAAAATGTATGCTGCGCAGACTGCCAAGGTGAACGTCCACTCAACGTCCACTCCGCTATGATGTCATTTAGGTCTGCACGAACCCTGCGGACGTCCATACACATACCTTTTTTTGGCAAGTATGAATTGGCTTTTGCATTACATTACATTACGAGCATTTACCAGACTTACACAGAGCGACTTACACAACTTTCAATAGTAAATTACTATATAAATAGTATCCAATAAAGCTGGATATATACTGAAGCTATGCTTTTTAAGTACTTTGCTCAAGGGTACAACAGCACTGTCCTACCTAGGAATCGAACCTGCAACCTTTAGGTTACAAAGCCAGTTCCTTATGAACCACCCACAACTCCCCAACGCCTCTGAAAGTAAAGGAGAGACTAAACACGGCAGGCAGTGCCCCCACAAGCGAGGGAACTTGGGGAACGAGGGTATAGAGCAGGGATTGTACAATCTTATCCCAAAAGGGCCGGTGTGGGTGCAGGTTGTTGTTTTAGACCAGAACTAAGACACCTGATTCTACTCATCGTGGTCTTGATTGGAGACCATGATTAGTTAATTAGCAGAATCAGGTGTTGCAGTGCTGGACTAAATCAACAACCTGCACCCACACCGGCCCCTTTTCAGATAACATTGGACACCCCTGGTATAGAGCCTAGACATCACAGGCTTGATCCCAAGATATGTAGGACATAATTATCCTCCTACCACTATGGGTACAATAATGTCACTCTGACATAACCAGAAGACCAGTGTTAATGTCACCAATTAAACCATTTTCCCACAATCCCCCTACCATGAAGGAGTTCCATTCATCCGCCAGAAAACAGACACAGAACAAGCCACCTCCTCAACTTTAGCATTAGGCCCCACCAGCATTTCACTTAACGGTCTCTGGTGCGCTGCGTTCTGCCACAATCAAGTTTAACAATTATAACCTGTAACGTGCCACACCTTTCACTAACATGCATAAGCACCAGACTACATATTAAACAATGACTAACAACCAGCCAATGCAGAGGTTAGGATGGCAATAATTAACCAAGAATTAATCTAAAATATTTTGAGCCAGACCACTGAGGCCCAGCCCTAGAGTCAGTAGTGCCGGAAAGAGGAGAGAATACACAACCTTGCTACAGTCTACAGATCAAACACGCTGCAAAAGAGGACTAGTTATGGTTTTCAAAGGGTCTTCTACTGTGTACAACAACAAAACGTTTTGCAATGGTTATTACAATTCTCTGACATTTCATACATCATTTTGCCACTTTTTTTCCAAAACAGATTTGTTCTACACAGTAGTCCTCTTATTCCATACAGAACATTTTGTCATATTTGTGGAAAAAATTGCTTTCTGAAGCTGAAAACAAATATATGTCAGTAAGAATTTTGGTAGACATTTATAATAGCATGTCCATCCTTGTTATGAACTTGTCTTGACTAGGTATTTTTTTATCTTAGAATTCTAAAAGGTTTAGTCATACTTGCATGACCATCCAATGCCAAAAAACACTGAATGTGTTTGTGTTCCTCTATAGTCTGCTTGTGTTGTATGAATGAAAACTTTGCTGTTTAAAATAGGCCTATGCTTCAGTTTTAACAACTCTTCAGACTACCTCCAAAAATGTAAAATAAGTATATAACTATTGATATAAACTATTAATGAATCTGAAAGTTTCATCCTACGTTATGAATTAGTTATTATCAGGAAAAAGAAATATTTTTGTTTTAGATATACAGCGATCATTCACATTTCACTCTACCAAGGGACTATTGTCACATTGTTGGGACATTATAAAACCTCTACCTTTTGTGATATTTACAGACATGGCTGCAATGACACCATAAAAAAGTGTGTAATTGGGGCTCAATTAGTAGACGCTCTTGTCTAGAGCGACATACAACGCGGAGGAAAAAAACATTGCTAAATGCATCCACATACATTACAGGAGCAACTGTGATGTAGACCAGACTAATAACACAGAAACATTGTACAATACAACAATGTTAAAGCACTAACACAGATTAACAATATGAACCCAAAACCATGACACACTCATCGCAAAAACATGACAATAATCCACTTCTGCGTTATTGTGTGCGTGGAGTGTGTAAAGTTCCAGAGAGAATGGCTGAGACCTGGATGTGTGGGATTTTCTTTTCTTTTTTGGTGGAGGGCTATAATATTTGATGGATGATGGTGGAACTGGTGCAGCAATTTATTTATTTATTAAACATGACACGACTTGGGCCAAGAGGCCTACATTTGATGGTTTCCATGCCCACAAGCAGCTTGTCTCAGGTGCGTGTTTTTAACAAGGACCTGCAGCTCAGGTAAGAGACTGCCTGGGGGAGCTGTATATTTTGAGCAACTATCACATTTCATGTTCACCGTTAATGGATAAAAATATCGCTTTAGATATTTTCATTATGTTTAAACCTCTTGTTCCTCTGCAGAAGCACAATCAGATACAACCCTGTACTAGCTGCCCTGATGATGTAAGTTGGATCAAAAATTGACGCCAAAGGCAAAAACTGTCAACGCACTATTTTTATTACAGCTAATGAGACGTTGTATGCTCAATATAAGAATAATAATAATAAAATGAGAAGATGCTGTGCAACATACATACATCCTCCAGAGATGCCATTTTAATGTCACTAAGCTAGGGGAAACATTAGCCGGCAGGCTAACGTGATAGCCATCAAGCTAGCCAACATTGATGGTCACACTCACTGATGATGGAGACAAAGTGGCTGTATTATATTTCCATCGAGTGGACTCGGAATGATGAATTAATGAAAAGGGGAGAGCTTAGTTAGCAGGTTTGGAGAGAGAAAATCAAACAAGCAAGCGAGCCAGATATCAAATGCAGTCATTTAGCAAAACATAGCTATTTATTCATCTTTCATAGAACTAGCATAGCTAGCGACTTTAGCTAGCGTGTTAGCTTCCAACTAGCTAGCGGAGTTGCGTCTCAGTATCTTGTCAGTAGTTTTTTCCCTTTTTAAATAAGAATTTTCATACGTCCCGTAATGTAATAACACTTGTGGTTAAATGGTTTTGCTTTATCGCCAAATGCGTGTGTTTAAGGTTAACGCAAGCTCGCTCGCTCGCTATCTTGAACATCAGTCCCCTTTTTCATAGCCGTTGACAAGCCGCCTCCCTCCGCAGGCAATCTCTACCCGACTCCGAGGCTGTTATTTCGGCCTGTGGTGTCCGTTACTGTCTTGATTTGATTATATACGCTACGCATCTGCTAAATTATATAACAAATGTATCTTTTTAAATCCCACACGCAGACAAGTGGTCGGTTACAACAATAATGAAGAGTACCTGCATTCGGTGGAACTCCTCTTCTGACAGTGCCTGCGCCATCTTTACTGGTGGAAACAGGGTCCGGGAACTACCACCCTGTGGTCATGTTTGCAGGGGTCAGATTGAGAAGCATGTGAATAACTCCTCATTTATGACTAATTTCACACTTCTGTTTTAAAGACCACAAACTACCCTGACATGCAACAGCGAATTTGTACATTGATTAAACACACACATAAAGCTTTAAAAGTAAGGATGTAAACTCTATCGTATGCCTAAATAGTACATTCCAATGTAAACATAGGCTGGGAGACCACGGAGACATAAACCAAGTGCCTTCATCGCACCTGTCCAGCAGAGGGCGATATCTGATGATCGTTTTATATGATCTACGTATGGACCATGGTATGGACCAGCAGAATATATTTTTACTGGGGGAGCAGGGCCGTGCACAGACATTTTGGGGGGCAGGGGCTCAAGCAAAAAAAAAAAAAAGGGCACGTACTCAACCCACACTATGTTCATAACATGGGACCTGTTTAAATTCTACTGAAACACATTATTCCATGAAGAAACCACAGATTTGATGTAGTAATGCAAGTCAGTCAGTGTAAGTAATGCAGTCAGTCATGTGTTCAGTTGTTTAGACAAATTCAGTCACACAGATCTTTATCAGGTGACAATATCTCTCTCCAAATCAGAATCATCTTTTCCTGTGCTTTCATCCACCCTACTGCTACTAGCTGGCCTATGAAAGGAGGGGGCTGCTCAATAGATAGAGATCCATTCAAATGCAGAGAGGTTATAGTATTGCTACTAAGAGTACCTGGAAATAAGATAACAGGAGTCTTTTTATATCCTTTTATACAGAATCATGATGGCATCACCTGTTTACCTGTGGAATACCTGTTTGACCTGTTTTTTTTTCACAGAATGAATTCTCTAATTAAAGGTTGTATCAGCGATTTTGGGTGGAAACATAAATGATCACATTCATCTGATTTTTCCTCACGATCCGCTAGCTGCCCGCCCCATAAGCAGGCCGTCAAAAAACCGCGTCTCTGTAGGCAGCCTATGATCCGAGATCGTACACAAAAACAAATGGTACTACCAACCACTCAAAACCAAAATAAACAGTATTCCAACCAATCACAATGATCTGGACAAACGCTAATACTCTTATCTCGCTGAAATCTTGACGGATTTACAAACGGTTTGGTTTCTTACAAACGTTATTAACGTGGTTATAATTCTGGATGCTTGAACACTATTTTTTAAAACATAACATAATTATTCATAAGTATGTTTGTTTGGGATTTCGCTTCAGAAGTGACGTCACCCAAAATCGCTGATACAACCTTTAAACTCCACAATGCTATTATTTTGAACACGCCCCTTTCAATGAATGAGTCAATTACGAACAAGCAGCGTGCATGTCATGACAGTTGGGTCTGTTGTTTTTCTATTACACTACTACATCTACAAGTAAATTATTTGCCATGCAGAAATATCACTACTACTAATAACAGTGGTTCATCAGGTTACTGATGTTGTACTGCTATTGTTTTGAACACCACTGTATCTGGGCTGCCTGCTGTAGCTCCCGCTCTTTCTTTTTCTTAAGCCTTTCCTTTCTGTGCATTGCACTGTCTGCAACCAGCAGAGCAGATGATCAAAATTAATGACTGACATGTTTATCCCAAACACAAATTAAAAGCCTAGACCTGGACCAAAATGTCAGCATAGAGTTGTGCTGACCTGGGACCTGTTTTACCTTTCATTATAAGTAATGATAAGATTCCATATCAGCAGTCCTACTCTGACATGCTTGATACATAAGGCCTCTGAATTTGGGGTTTCAAAACTAACTAGCTAGCTAAAAACACAAGTTTTGGAAACAGGTGTATTTGCCTCTTCTAGCAGTGTTTATGCTGCTTCTTATTTCCCAATCAAAATTGATTGATTGAAACTTTATTTTAACAGGGAAAACACACTGTGACATGCCCAAACAATAATAGCCTACACTTAACATCACTACCAAAACTATGCAAAATGTAACTACCTGCTTCAGAAATTAATTGCATATTTGTAAGTTGTCGTGCATGACGGAGATGGCGTTTTTTTTAATGATAGACTAGCTTGCTTGCTCGCGAGTAGCTACCGAGGCTAGTAATGACGAAATTACAGCGTCAAGGTGGCAAGTCCTACTGACCTACTTCATAGTTTTTTAACGGATATATAACATAACAAGTAAGTAAGTACGTGTTGTTTAATCGTGGTTTCATAATTAAAACAGTGCCTACCTGAGTGATATCATTCACCGTAACCGAATTGGAGCAAGGGATGCGGTGCTTTTCATGACAGTTGTATTCGGAATGTCGGAAGATGCGACGTTGATTGATTGCTTGAGACAAAACCATTTGGAAGGGGGTACTTTTTAAATTGATAAGGTGTATTTTTTCGTGGATACAACTATATAGTTCCCATATTTGATACAATAAAATACAATTAAATACAACAAAAAATTTAAATACAATTAACACCAGCCAAAAAAAGGCCACTTTTTGACTCTGAGGGCAAAAGGGCAGGGGCTCAAGCCCCCCTTGGGCCTGGGCCCTATCTGTGCACGTGCATGTGGGGGAGGGAATGTTTTGGGGAGTTTTCATCAGAATAACGTCGAAATGCGGCACAAAAATGTAATTTGTGGTAGATCCATTCGCCCATAACTAGATTCATACCCATTCATTTTGAAAGTGAAAACAAATTAACTGCGATTAAGCCACTTGGGTGTATAGGCAAGATTATGTGGCATATGTTTTTGTGCAACGTTTCTTCTGTATAGCACACAGACACTGCAAAGTGAAATATGTTTATAATGCATGCATTTTTTAAAGTTTAATCTGCTTTGTGCAATAAACTGTGGTGATGAGGAAGAATTTCTGGGACTGATCAAAGGGAGACCAGTTAATGTGGAGAAATGGCTGCAAATTTACCATTTCCAAGTTGTTAATGTTTTCTTGGGTGCCTCTTGTCCCTTCTGCAATTAGAGTTCACAAAGGAGCTCAATAAGTGGCTACTGTTAAGAGAGCAGATGAGTCCATGCGCATGAGGTGGTCTCTTACTGGTGACCAGGATCTCTGGACGTTTAGATCAAGCTGCAGCACTCTCTTACATTTATTTTTACTGGCAGATACTCCTGAAACTTCGGAGACTCGAGTCTTATCCTCATCATTTTCTTCTTGAAATGTTTCAGGAAACATTTAAAAGCACCGCTGATCCCAGAACTTGCTAGAAGCCAAGTCTCAAAACTCACACAAATAACATTACTCTTTAGTACAAAACCCTTGTTTCTGACATAGTGATGTGGAGCTCATCCTATCAAAAATAAATAAATAAATAAATACATAAAAAATTCTGCAAATAGTGCTTGGCACAAATGCAATGCAATCTTGCTGCCTTTACTGATGTAAAATGGTAGAGGAACAAACAGACAGGGATGCGTGTTGGGGAACACGGGGGATTTATTTCAGTAGTCCACACATTCAGCATTTACATTTTTTAAGTTGCAAGCAGGCTACTCCCTGGATTGTCCAAGTCTGAATTACAAGTGAAAACTGACATTTGGGTGTCATCTTATTGAGAAAGGTTGAAAAGAAGCCAGCGTCGTTTCTGAAAAGAAAACCTGACGAGCGGTGTGCAAATGCACGTCTAAGCACGGAAAAACACACGTGCATCTGGCTGCAAGTGTGCATTTTTCAAACGTGTTCACCAAAGAGTTTCATAAAACGTCCACGATGGTGCACCTGTCCTTCCAAAATGAATGCAATGCCACGGTTCCTCTAGGATGCAGTGAAAATGACTCCAAGAAATACCCCCGTAGTACTCCATGAGCAAAACAAAGCTACACTCACAAACTCTTTCCTACAACATAAACGGGTTGTTTTAAAGTCAGTTGAGACGGGATACTGAGGTCTGATTACGTAACAGGGTGGTGTTAAAAGCAGCTTCCTCAGAAACAGTTTTTTCCAACTAGAGGTATAAAGATACCTCAGTTTTACAAACTGATGACTTACATTTTCTGCACTGCAGAATGAAGCGATTTAAGACAAATTATATCTGAAGTAGACTCACCTTTCAATAATAATAATAATAATAGTAATAATAAATCACTCAATTTTAACCAAATAATGAGAAAAGAAAATCATGTTTTTCCACCTTCATCACAACAAAAGCACCACATATGCACACTAGACATTTTATCAGAACAAATCTGAAGATGTGAAAAATGTAAAATCAAGATTATTTTCAAGAAAACCAGACACCACGTTGAGGATCTTAAATAAAGAAGCAGAAGCTAGTATTGCGCAATGGTTGTGTAGATATGTCTACAAAGACATATTTAAGAGCATACCTTTGTAACAAAAAATAAGCCAATGGTGTTCCCATAAAATGTTCCTTTTCTGACATTGATATGGTACTTACAATTCTCAGCTAGTCGTAAAGCCTTTATAAGCATCCTATGGCATTTAATGGTGAAACCACTGAATACCATATGTGAACAGTAGTGCAATTTCATAAAAATCATATCAAAACAAACCTGAATACTTGCTATAATATTCAACATTTCCAAAAGTCAAAGCCAGTCTTTGAAAATCCAATACTACACACTAATGTAAATCTTTCGTTCACCCGATATGCAGTAAATACACAATCCAGTCAATTGTATGTCGTCCCAACAAGAGCTATGGAAGCTTGTGATGCAAATTCCCACTTGTGAAAGGGTGGTACTGTACTTTTTTTTATTTTTTTTATACCTTTACATGTGGTAAACAACTATTTATTTGTTAATAAAAACAAACCCAAAACACTGTAGAGGGTTGGCCTGTGGTGGTGGCTGGTGTGTGTGGTGGCGGGCAGCAGGGGGCGCTATAAGAGGGTGAGGAAGCCGTTGTCGGTGGTGCCCCCGCGGGAGCTCTTGCTGGGGTTGGGTGTGGTGGAGTACTTGGGGGGGCTGCGGATGAAGAGGTGGTCCTCCTCCTTCTTAATCCAGCGTAATAACTTGGTTATGGCGTTTATGGCCGAGGCCTTCGTCACCAGAGGACTGAAGCAGGTGTACAGCTCAAACTTACTGGTGACCTGTGAAAAGGAGAGCCGAGAGAAGGACGTGTCATTGCGGCTCACCTGGATCGCACATCATCAACCGTCAAATCGTGCGCTGCGGCAGACTGTGTGGCTTTGACGAAAGCACAGAAGCAGCTTGTCTGAAAGTATAACTGCTAAGGGCCCATTTCCCAAAAGGATCTTGGGAGTAAAGATCATTCTGCCATTTTGTTTTTATATTACTTTCATTGTCTGTTTGTTTTTCATCATTTAAAAAAAATATATTTTGTCTGTTTCTCCCTCTGTCTTGATTATCTTTTTTTATGTAATGTCAGTACATTTTATTTCATTTTTAAAATGAATAAAGCACAAACACAAAACACTTTAAGATGATCTTAAGTCTAAGATGGTTTTGGGAAATGGGGCTAAGATGCATGTTCATTACTCTTGTATTTTCCAAACAGCAGCTTGCTGGTGGCAGGAGCTGAGCCGATGGCTATAATGGTGCTCTAGCTGCAGAGCGGGGGCAGACAGAGAGCTCATACCCAGGCTAACAGGGTCTCTCTCTCAGCCACGTGGTAGATGAGCTTGAGGGGTCTGGAGTTGCTGTGGATACGGCTGTGCATGTAGCGGTAGAGGTCCAGCAGCCTGGTCTTCTCCTCCTCACTGCTGTACGGAGCTTCCATCTCTGGGCTGAATCACACACACAGCAAATTATACCACACACACGCATACACACATTAAACCACACACACGCACAGCAAATTATACCACACACACACACACACGCATACACACATTAAACCACACACACACGCATACACACATTAAACCACACACACACGCATACACACATTAAACCACACACACACACAGCAAATTATACCACACACACACACACACACACACACACACACACACACACACACACACACACACGCATACACTCATTAAACCACACACACACATACACACATTAAACCACACACACGCATACACACATTAAACCACACACACACAGCAAATTATGCCACACACACACACGCATACACACATTAAACCACACACACGCACACACATTAAACCACACACGCATACACACATTAAACCACACACACACACACACACACACACACACACACACACACACACACACACACACACAGTACACATTAAACCACACACACATTAAACCATACACGCATACACACATTAAACCACACACACACACACACACACAGTACACATTAAACCACACACACGCATACACACATTAAACCACACACACACACACACACACACACAGCAAATTATACCACGCACACGCATACACACATTAAACCACACACACAGCAAATTATACCACACACACACACACACACGCATACACACATTAAACTACACGCACACACAGCAAATTATACCACACACGCATACACACATTAAACCACACACACATCAAATTATACCACACACACACACACACACACGCATACACAAATTAAACCACACACACTCACACACATTAAACCACACACGCATACACACATTAAACCACACACACACACATTAAACCACACATGCACACAATTAAACCACACACACGCACTCGCGCACACACACATTAAACCACACACACACACACAGCACACATTAAACCACACACACACACACACACACACACACACACATTAAACCAGACACACACACACACACACAGCACACATTAAACCACACACACCAAACACAGGGCAGTCCAATCAAAACGCTCACTCCCATTAGACCACACACCAAACACAGGGCAGTCCAGCCAAAAACACACAAACATATTAACCCACACACAAACATATTAACCCACACACAACACACCAAACACAGGGCAGTCCAATCAAAAAGCTCACTCACAACTCTCACACTACACTATAAAAGATATGACCCTTTTTAACTTATGAAGGTTGAAAAGCGTGCTCTAGCCAGTGTACTTTTAAAAGACACATGGTACACTGCAGAACAAAGAGGCTTTAATAGCAGGCTTGTCTCTGTCATCACGTGTTTCCCATCAGACCCACCCAGGTGCACACAGTACTGCAGAGAGAGCGGTCTCAGTCCAATCAAGCTCTCGGTTCCTCATTCCCTTCTGCTACTGCACAGACAGGATCATCAAACACTTGAGTTAAAAGCACCTAACTGCAGAAATCATTCACTAGTCAGAAAAAATGTCATATATACTTGGAGACAGTAGGCATGCCAATATACAGTGCCCTCCACTATTATTGGCACCCCTGGTAAAGATGAGTAAAAAGGGTTGTAAAAAATTCTGCTTAATTTTAGCCTAATGTCACACTGAAAAAATGAGAAAAATCCAACCTTTAATTGAAGTAAATTTATTCTGAGAAAAAAAAAATCCCTCATCAAGAAATAATTATTTTTAACAAAACCACGTGCCACAATTATTAGCACCCCTGCATTTATATATAGACTGTAGTAATCATTTTTGATATTTGGTCGCATATCCTTTGCATGCCATGACTTCCTGATGTCTGTGATCCAACAACATCAAAAGACTCTTGATATCTTATTTTCTGGTACTCTTACAAGCGATACTTCCTATTGAACTCTAGGGAAAAATAAGTCAGGAGAAGAAACCCTTCAAGTTATCCATTCATATCTACTGTATTTCTGGCCGGAGTTTGATGGTTTAAGGCTTGTTTGATACGACAGACCCTTGATGACTTAGTCATTTAGCAAACCATGTGTTCCATACTGTTCCAGCATAATTTATAGCTAAATCTAGTCCCACCCCCCAATTCCCATAGAGATCCATTCAAATGCAGAGACGTTATAGTATCGCTTGTAAGAGTACCAGAAAATAAGATATCAAGAGTCTTTTGATTTCTTGAGGGATTTTTTTTCTCATAATAAATTTACTGCAATTAAAGGTTGGATTTTGCAAATTTTTTCAATGTGAGATTAAGCTAATTCACCAAATGGTGAATTTTTTATAACCCTTTTCACCCATCTTTACCAGGGGTGCCAATAATAGTGGAGGGCACTGTATGTCTCCATCAGACCTCTTAGCTACAAATACAATGGCACTGATCGTTTGTACTAGGCTAGCTAAAATAAACACAAGGTAGGTTATTTTCTTTTTTTTAAAAGAATTGTTTAAAAGTATAACAGTTTAAAATGAACCGTCTCTAAAACAATCACTGCTGAGGCTGAATCTCCACTGTTGTTTTCATGTTTTATGGTTTCACAGATCGATTAGCCACTTATCACTGAATATCTTCAATTAATAGATTGAGATATCTCCTGTGACATTTTTGTAAGTAATTAATGTTTTCGCTCGTAACCTTTATAATTGTTTGCATGAAAACTTAGGGGGGGAAAAAACTCTATTTTAAGTACTTTGTTTGTATTTTAAACTCTATTTTAAGTACTTAAGTACCTTGTTAATAAAGTTTCACAGTCAACACCAAAATGGTGCAGACTTTAAAGACATCTGAAGACATCTGTCGACAGGTTCCAAGAACCACACAACGAAAGAAAAAGCAGAGAAAGCAGAAGTGACAACACCAACATGCACGGTAAATGAGTGATAGGGTTTTACAGAGCAAATTGCTGCATCTCACACACACACACACACGTACGTACAGACACACGCACACATGTACAATCCCAACATGCCTGTTAAATGATCACCATGAGTGATAGGGTTTTACAGTGCAAATGCTGCATCTCGCACACACGTATACGTGTGTACATGCACACACACACACACACACACACACACGTACGCACAGACACACACGCATGTACGCAGATACACGCACGCACCCTCTCACACTCATACACACACGCACGTACGTACACACACACGCACGTACACACACACACACACACACACACCTGGTGAACTGCGTAAGTTGGCGGTGGTTGTCCGGCACGTCGAAGGGCTTATACATGAAGTGCCTGAGGTCGGACACGCCCACTTGGCTGGCGCTGTAGGACTGGGCCTTGGCGATGGAGCGCAAGGCGTTCTGAGTCCGCATGCCCTCGTCGATCTTGCGCTTGCACTCGGCCACGGCGTAGAAGGCCTCCTTGTCGGTGGACAGCAGGAGCAGGCACACTGTGCACTCAGGTGGGTCCAGGTACGAGATGTAGGCGTAGAAGTAACAGTCGGGATTGAAGAGGGGGAGGCAGATGGGGGTCCAGATCTCGCCCGCCTGGAAGGCGGAGGACGCCCCGATGAGGTTGAGCAACAGGTGGAGGTCGGCCGGCTCCAGCCTGGCGTCCTCGATCACCGTCTTCTCCTGGACGATGGTGAGCAGCTGGTTCTTGGCGATGAGGATGGAGAAGACCAGGTTGGGCGTGATGGCCTTCTGCAGGATCTGGCTCAGGGAGTCCCGCAGGGAGGACGCCAGGGGAAGGCAGTGCACGGCCGACAGCAGGAAGCTGGGGTCCGAGTCCACCAGGTTCAGGAGGCCGTCCAGGATCTTCTCGGAGCCCGCCAGCAGGCGCCGCAGGTCGTAGTTCTTCTTGCGCTCGAAGATGCGGTTGATGCTGGCCTGCGTCAGCATGCTGACGATCTGGTTGTAGACATAAATGAGCTCGCCTCGCAGCTGCTGCTCCGACTGCCGGCTGCAGGACACCGACACCAGCACTAGGGGGCCCTGTTGCATGAACACCACCGTGTGCTCGTCTGGAGTAAAGGATGCGAGAAGAAGAAAAACAGCCATTAAGCGTACTGTAACTGTCCATTCGCTGACTGACTGACTGAGAGGTGATGGTAAAAAGGGTACGAAGGCAGAAGATGTTATGCTAAGTTCAGGGTGTGAAATTAACACCTGCCGCCAGGTAAATGCTGGCAAAATTTTGAATGTTGCTGGTAAGATTTTTTTCTGTAGCAGCCACTTTGTCCAGTAACCAACCAGGTTGTGTTATATTGTAGATGGTAATGTGGCTGGTAAAATGTTGATAATGGCTCTGGTGACAAGCCACTCTGGCCAGTTAATCGCATACCCTGGCTAAATTACATCTGGACTACTGGACCTCCATCCTCTCTGGTTCCTCTGCCTCCACCATCAGACCTCTGCTCCTGACCCACAACACTGCTGCTGCTCCTGCTGCTGCTGCTTGCCTGAGTTCAGCCATGACACTCCCCTTCTCATCTCTCTTCCACTGCTGACCAATCAGCTCACATCAAATCCAAAACCTCGATGCTACCCTATCCAGAAGCTGAAAAGACCACTCCATCAAAAGCTCACCAGATTGTACACAACAGCCAAACCCCTTTCAACTTCAAAAACATACTGACTCCTGGGCTGGAAACAGACAGGTGTCTTAAGCAAGAAAGCAAAGAGGAACAAGAGATCAAAGAGGAAATGCTTGGGCCAAAAGCAGAAAAATGAAGACAGACCTTCACCGCAGTTTCCTTTTTTTTTAATACACTGCCCGGCCAAAAAAAAAGTTGCACTGTAATATTTTGTTGGACCGCCTTTAGCTTTGATTATGGCGCGCATTCGTCGTGGCATTGTTTCGACAATCTTATGCAACGTCACAGCATTTATTTCCGTCCAGACTTGCATTAATTTTTGGCCGAGATCTTGTATTGACGACGGGAGAGTCTAACCACTCCGTGAAGTCTTCTCCAGCACATCCCAAAGACTTTCAATGGGGTTAAAGGTTGTATCAGAGATTTTGGGTGGAAACATAAATGATCACATTCATCTGATTTTTCCTCACGATCCGCTAGCTGCCCGCCCCATAAGCAGTAGTGGTGTAACGGAACGTAGTTGATCCGTGATCCATACGGATCGCCCCTCACGGTTCGGCACGCATGTGAACCGCGGATTAATTGCAAAATTTAACCATCATAGTGAATTACAGTTTTACTGCCGCTGGTACTTTTAAAAGTATTATACCATGGCTTGGATAAATACTCGATTCTGATTGGCTGGAGGGTGGGCATTTATTTCGTTAAACCGCCCGGCAATGAAGTAGCGCTGGCAACATTTTAATCACCGTTCTAAATTAATACGCCGTCTACGTTATCTGCTGCCAGCGCCATTAGAGTCGACCCTTATATGAATGGTATCCATAGCAACACCAACAGCTGATTAATAAAGCCGGCAAATAACGCTAAATCCACTGATTTGAAAAGTTTGTCTTCGCCAAATATCTTAGTTACAACAACTTTAATCTAGCAAAGACGTTTTGTGGTTAGAGGTGCAGTATTTATTCAGTTTGGAAATATGAACGTAACATAGTAGGGCTTTACCTAATGTAAGGTAACGCTGACGTGAGCAACGCTGGTTGCGAATGCGAACAAGTTACTTCACAAAGCACATTAATCTGTATATTAAAAAAAACATTTTATCCAGCGAAATGTCTTAGATATGACACGTTACATCTAACAGTAACAAACTCTGTATCTACAGTAGGCTATTTTTTTCAGATGTTCCCATCTCATGATGCAGATCGTGAAATGCAATTTCCTTAGCCTGGGCTGTTTAAAATAGGCTGCGTGACCAAAGCATTTTTAAAACGCAAGACGGAGAGAGATGGGTAAATTGAGTTGCGGTTTCATGCAATTTTCTTAAATAATCTAACTAATGACAAAAATAACCAAAATTGGTGCCAATTTTATGGTATAAAGTTGAGAAGGAACTATTTCCTTCCATATAGAATCAATTGTTTTCAGAACTACCAACGAGAGGTTTTTGCATAACTACGGACAAAATAGAACTAGTAACGAGAAATAGAATTGAATGTTGTTTTCATTTAAGACCATGGGCAAAAGTTCCTTGCTTTAAGTGTTTTACAGAATAAATGGAAAGCAAAGATATACTTGTCTCCTTTTTTTTTTTTTTGCTGATCCGAAAAATGATCCGATCCGTGACTCAAAACCGTGATACGATCCGAACCGTGAGTTTTGTGATCCGTTGCACCCCTAATAAGCAGGCCGTCAAAAAACTGCGTCTCTGTAGGCAGCCTATGCTCCGAGATCGTACACAAAAACAAATGATACTACCAACCACTCAAAACCAAAATAAACAGTATTCCAACCAATCACAATGATCTGCACAAACGTGACGTCACTTCTGAAGCGAAATCCCAAACAAACATACTTATGAATAATTATGTTATGTTTTAAAAAAATAGTGTTCAAGCATCCAGAATTATAACCACGTTAATAACGTTTGTAAGAAACCAAACCGTTTGTAAATCCGTCAAGATTTCAGCGAGATAAGAGTATTAGCGTTTGTGCAGATCATTGTGATTGGTTGGAATACTGTTTATTTTGGTTTTGAGTAGTTGGTAGTACCATTTGTTTTTGTGTACGATCTCGGAGCATAGGCTGCCTACAGAGACGCGGTTTTTTGACGGCCTGCTTATGGGGCGGGCAGCTAGCGGATCGTGAGGAAAAATCAGATGAATGTGATCATTTATGTTTCCACCCAAAATCGCTGATACAACCTTTAAGGTCAGGACTCTGGTGGCCAATTCATGTGTGAAAATGATTCCTCATGCTCCCTGAACCACTCTTTCACAATTTGAGCCCGATGAATCTTGGCATTGTCGTCCTGGAATATGCCAATTGATGGGATAACCTGGTCATTCAGTACATTCAGGTACTCAGCTGACTTCATTTTATTGCTGCATAACGTTGCTGAGCCTAGACCTGACCAATTGAAGCAACCCCAGATCATAACACTGCCTCCAGAGGCTTGTACAGTGGGCACTATGCATGACTGGTGCAACTGCGACTTTTTTTTTGGCCGGGCAGTGTAGTTTGACACCAACTCTTTCAGAAATTATGTGCAAAAACAGGGTAACTGGCACATACAGGAAGGTAACAGGACAAGGTCTGCATTTCGTTTCCCATAACCGCTGTGCTATTTTAAATCGAGCTAGCTCCTCCTGAGAATATTTTACATAACTTCCTGCCTGTTGGGCAAATATTTCATAAACCACACAACCTAATTAGTCCTGGCTGATTGTTATTCATGCGTTAAAAACTCTGCAGCGGATATTTATAAAAATAGTGAGTTCTCAGCTAAACTACCTGGATGGATAGATAGCACTCCGGGAATGTAGAAACATATCAAAATTTTACATTTTTGGGTGAACTGCCCCCTTAAAGTGTCTTTGTGACAGTGTCTCTGTAAAACGCCCAATATAAATAACAATGATATGAAGTGAACTGAATTAAAACTAAAACAGGCTGCACTGCTGAGAAAAACTGCACGGACCTGTGGGATTGAGGGAGACTTGTGGCATGACTTGCATTCCTGGGAAATGTAGTCGTGTCATTATTAATTCTCTTTGTGCCTTGTTTCCATTTTTGCTCACTACCTGTATCTTTGAGCCGTCAGAACATGGCTTTGCATACACACCAAGTTCACGAAAAAGGATTTGCACTTTCTAATTAATGTGAAATAAAAAAAACAAAAAACAAATTAGATTCGCTTTGTTTCTAAGGAGAACAGCCGCTCTGAGACAGACTTTTTGTAAAGGATTTCAAGTTCGTTCATTGCTACGCATCTGGCTGCATATGGACCAGACATCTAGACATGCAACATGTCACCGGCTGCCATATTTTTGCCGTCAACCTGCAGTAGAGGTTGATGCGATGCACAGACACTGTATGTACGTGTTCTGCTCCAGGTTTTCCTGTTTGCAATCTGACGCTTTCATCAGTAAACTGCAGTTGATACAGAAAGAGAGCTCCATCTATCTGTGGAAAGCCATGTCCGTTTGGAAGCAATTCGCCCACAATGACATTCAGAGAACATATGGAACATCAGTTCCGTATTTTAGGGAACTTTATTCAGCAGTTAATTTAACTGAATTTTAATGTAGTCGAGTTTACGCTGCACACATTTTCAGTTGGCCAAAGTCACAAAACCACCCAGTCCAGTTCCAGGTACACCAAGATCACCTTTCTAGTTGTACTGGTTTTATTGTTTTATTTTGATGTGATTAAACCAATGTTGATGTTTACGTTTACAACATAGTACCAAGTGAACCAACCCATGCTATTCAAACTAGGGAGTGTAATTTAAGAGACAGGTAGATTCAATCACTGCTGTCAAAATTAAGAAAATTAAAGAAACATTGCACATTTCAAACATACACCGAACAACTTCATTTCTTTAAAATGAACGCTGACAAACTAGTCATTGACAGCTTTCATTCAAATTAATGACACTTCACTCTAGTAAATAAAACCTACACTGACTTGTGTAACCTTACAAGGTCCCCAAATCTTGTGAACAGTTCACTAAAAAAAATTCACAGGTAAACTTTAAGAATAAAACAGGGCTAAAGCACAATAATCAAAGGATGAGGCCCCCATGAGGGACGGTTTCTTCCGTGCTCACCTGAGTAGATGGAGCGGATGGCGTTGTCTCCACTCTGGACGAAGGACACCAGCGCCATCATGACTCCCATGGTGGAGGACAGCGCCTCCTCGTTGCCATACCGGGAGTAGATGGGCTTGCCGGCCTCGCTCAGGACGAAAACGTGCTTCCGGTGCCGACGCCAGCTCTCCGCAGTCACGTCCTCATCCTGATTGGACGGCGCAGGGCCCTGCGCTGGGGTGCTGGCCTCGGATAGGCCGGAGGGGGGCCCCTCCCCCTGGTCCTCCAGGGTTGCCCTGGCCAGAACCGTCACCATAAACTCGCTCGAGTCCTCCAGGGTGTTGTCAGTGGAAGCTGAGTCGGACACGTTCTCTGGCTGGTCCTCCTCCTCCTTCGCAGAGCCTTGCGGCTGGCTCTGACCGTTTATTTCCCCTGCGCTTACTTCATTTGACAGCCTTTCCTCTTCGCTCAGATTTGACGCCCTTTCCACATCGCTCGGATTTGACACCGTTTCCACTTTGCTTGGAATTGACACTCTTTCCTCTTCGCTCGGAATTGACACCCTTTCCTCTTCGCTCGGAATTGACACCCTTTCCTCTTCGCTCAGATTTGACACCATTTCCTCTTCGCTCAGATTTGACACCCTTTCCTCTTCGCTCAGATTTGACAACCTTTCCTCTTCGCTCGGTTTTGATGCATTTTCAACTTCGCTGAGATTCGACGCTCTTTCCACTTCGCTCAGATCTGACGCTCTTTCCACTTCATTCGTATTTGACGCCCTTTCTGATGGCCCCTCGCCTCCCGGGCCTTGCAGCTCTGGTTCCGAAGGTCCATTAGTGGAGCTACTGCTCTTTATACCGTCTGATTTACAAGGAAATGGACCCTCAGTGCCGCAGTCCTGAACCTCTGGGCTGGAGCCATGAAGAGAAACGGTGGCAGCAGCCTCAAGAGAATCTGGAATTCAGGCGTCACAAGACAGTTACTGCAGCATGGCTCAAAAGCTACTAAAAGACACTGGGAGGCAGAGTAGCATAATGGTTAGGAACCTGGACTTGTAACCTGAAGGTTGCAGGTTCAATACCCAGGTTGGACACTGCTGTTGTACCCTTGAGCAAGGTACTTAACTTGTATTGCTTCAGTATATATCCAGCTGAATAAATACATTTTTCATAATTTTTGTTTAATGCAAAAAGCTAAACATTCGCTCTGGATAAATGCATCTGCCAAATGCCTGTAATCACTTGGCCAGTTTAGGCTGTGGTGGGTTTCCCATTTCAAGTGGCTCTGATGACAGACTAGCACAAGACGCACTGGGAAAGTAAGCTCTGCATGGGACAATTAATTACTACAGCAAAACAAAGGAATATGGCCATGTAGCAATTTAGGCGAGGTCCAGGAAATTGCTAAGGTAGTTAAATCCTCAAAAGGAAAAAGCCTCAAAACATACTCATACAATACCAAAATGCAAGGAAAGACAGCACTCCATCAATAAATAAACTATTTTCAGTCTTTATTGTGTTTTAAAAAAAATACTCAAGCCACATACTCGGCCGAAACGCATAAGCATGTAGCTGAAGTTTTTTTTTTTAAAACACAATAAAGACTGAAAATGTATACATATGATAGTTTATTTATTGACTAGTTAAATCATCGTACCCGTCTCAATAGGGCTGCAGTGAGACCTTGGCTCAGTACACCTCATCACCTCTGGCTGCTCTCTGTCCTGTTGAACCTCCTCCATCTCAACATCCTAAACACTGAAATGGCACATAGGAAAATAAGAGAGTAAGAGTCTGAGACAAGTTCCTCAAAATAGTTCACCAGGGTCACGCCAGGGCACATATTGTGCGTAAACCCGACACCTTGTAAATATTGTTGCGAAGTCTAAACAACCATGGAAAATACCTGGCAACCAGTAATCACACACAAACCTGTGTGTATGGAGCACGAACAGTTACAATACAGTTGCCGTCACTTGCAACTTCAGAATATTATTTTAAATGTCAAATCACTTTTTATAAAGCCATACGCGAAAAAATTAAAGCGTCAGCGTCTTTGTGAATTTCTGTGAAAATATTGAACGAGGTGGCTTAGTTGTGTTAGCTAGCTAGCTAAGTGACTATTTCGCGTGCTATTGGCAGTCGAGGCAGACAACACAGAGGTGGAAATCCAGGGGACATAAAATAAAAGTCCCTCCATGTGTTTCTTCCACCCATACAGCCAGCTGATTTCACTAATTAGTTCTACCTCCTCGCTGAAGAATTATGTTAATTAGCAAATCCAGGTTATTGGAACAAAATACCGGGGAGGACATTTACTTCATGTCCCCTGGATTTACAAAAAAAAGGGGGGGGGGGAGCGGCCTGCGAAAAGAGTTGGTCGGTAAGCTGCTAAATGGCTAACGTTAAGTAGCAAGCATGCAACCTGGCGAGCATGAAACGTAAATCCAGCTGGATAATCAACCTAATGTTTATAAGACACCTCACCAGCACACCATGTACGATCGATTAATTACAGGTTCCTGGCAGGCTAAATAACCTAGCAAGTAACGTCATTAGAATTACAATTTAGTTAGCTGGCTAACTCTACATAGCTAGAATTGTGAAACAGGCTAGCTGGCTAATGCTAACGTTAACAAAACAACCCTTCTCAGAAATGAAACGTTAACGAACGTTAGCGGTGTAAAATTCACTTTTATCAGTTAGCTACCAAGTAGCTACACAGGTATCTACGTCTTCAGTGAAATGTGGCCCATTAACACGAAACTAATCGTCTGACGTAATTACGTTTCCTCTGTGGGGGGATTAACGTTAGCTAGCTAAGGTGTCTTGTGTTTAGCCAACCTTACTAAAACTAAAATAACATTGGGTTACTTACTACCACCGACTGTTGCGTCTAGCAAGTTGTCTAGTATTTGCGACAGAATTACTCACCAAGTTGTACATTTGTTGTCAAGCTAGCTACCTAAGTTTTACGATGGTAATGTTACTTCCAAAAATTGGACTAACAAAACAGTATCTACGTATGAGAAACGGCTGCTGATGCGGCTAACAACTGTACATAGCGCTACAGTAGCTGGCAACTGAATGACAACATAACGTTAGCAAGTAGCAGAGTGCAGCTAGCAGGCTAATTTAGCTAGCTAATTGAATTACCTTGCTAGCGAGATAGGTAGACGAGTATCTAGTTGAATGACTAACGTCAATGCAAATGTGATGTGTAAATAATTTTCAAATGATCAAGGCGGAAATTATTTTAACTAAAAATACAATTGCTGAAAAAAAAAATGTCCGGCTAACTTCAATAGGTAATCAATGCATGAACGTTTGGGATAGGGAAGAACATCCGGAATCCTTCACGCCGGTAGAACGACAAGCTATCCCAGCCAATAGGCAAGTCAGTTCTCTGGGAAAAACAGGCTGGTTAGAGACATTACACTTATCGAGCCCTCTTTGGCTAAACTAAAATGTTCCGGTAATGACTTAGGCATCGAACAGATAAGAAGTTCCGGTTATACTGAGATCATGTGATAAAAATGGTCACGGTCAAGGGGAAGAATTGTCAATGTAGGATATATACAAAATTATTTCTTGTCACTATATAAACTATTGTGGGGCAGGTGGGGCTCCTCGCTTCATCGTGACGAAAAACAGGAAATGGGTGGGGAAATAACATAACGAACCAATCGTAAAGGATTAGGTGTAGTTGTTTCACATTAACTTAAATTAGAGAGCTTGGAGGGAAAATCTAAAATGTTTAATTTCACTGACGAAAACAATTAATCATAAATGTTAATGTACTACAAACATCAAATGCAGTGAGGTTATATTATCGCTTGGGTATTTTATATATGTCAAGAGTATTTTGATAATATTGGGTCACAGACATCAAGAATGGCATGCAACGGATATGCAACTAAATATTAAATATGATGCCTTTATTTAAGTTTATGTCAATTTGTCCAATTACCTTTGGTTCCTAAATAGGGGGGGTCTATGTATAAAAGGGGGCTACAATTGCTACACGGTCCACCCGATTTGGATGTTAACCCTCAAATTAAAGCTGAAAGTCTGCACTTTAACCTCATAGTCACTACATACTACAAAGTCCAAACAACAAAAATGCGTCACTGTCCAAATATTTCTGGACTGTATAGGTGGTTGTCAATTCTGTTTCAGTTAAATAAGTGACCGATTCGTACAATGTCATCTACGTGGTGGAAGAGAGAATATATCAGTAGCCTTTACCACACATGACCACACAGTGGCACTACTGGTGCTAAAACGGAGAACTACTACTTCTTGTCGCCTACATAGTTTATCAGTATTTGCTGTATGTCACAAAATTGCATTTTATTATGCATAGCCTATCCTAATTTACTCATAATGTCGAGTGGCCAATTTACTTGACACCACAATGTAAGGTCTATTGTGTAGGCTTTAATGTGTGTTATCACATCTCATATAATAGATCACTTTCACTTTGCCTATAAAACGCTTAGCTGTTTAAATTGTCTTTGACAGCAAAGTTTTCCCAGCAACACTTGTTCGCGACTCCTTCCCAGAAACTACACTTACACGGAGAACTTAATTTAGCCCATGAGTCAGACGACCTAGAGCTGTTGCTCCTACAAACCACAATTTCTCGCTAGCGTTTATCGCAGTGCTGCTATCGATTGCATTTTAATCATGACAGCATTGGGTCATTCAATGTGAGTGACAGAAGAAACTTCCTCGTCCGGCCTGATCAACGTCACACGCACGTATAGGGGGGAAATGTAATAATATGCCTTCACAACGGCTACCCCAAGGATTACAGTTCATTCGCATTGCAAAATGTACACGTGAAGACACAAACCACACAATCGCATTGGTACAGCTTATTGAGCATAAAATAGTAATACATAGCTCGTTTATTTAGAATAGCTTAAGACGTATTGGTAGCCTACACATGGAGAGACAACTGGTGAAGTTCGTGGATCGGGTCAAATCTGGCAGTGGTATGCTAAAAGACATATCCTCTGAATATAATGTAAGTGGAATTTGTACTTCTGACATTCTGTTTATCTGTTGTCGGCTATGTTTAGGTTCTATATGCAACAGGCTACAATGCGATGCAAAACTGTAACAAACGAAATAGATTATGTGAATCTATTCGTTTTGCTGATTATTTTCATTGACAGTTGTGGTTCGCAGAATTGGACTTTCACAAGTAAAAATGTATGTAAATTAAAAAAAATTCTAATTTTCATCATTAAAGGATAAATCATTCATAATCCAACCAAGATAGGGGCACTTAAGGACCTCTAAAAACAGTTCTGTATCACGTAATCAATCATGCAGCCTATTTTTGTGTCATTTTCGCAGGTGCTCACTGTTAATTGAAAAATCTTAACCCTGAACTATTTTCAAATAAGTTACTTTTTTTTAAACATTTTTAAATGTATGGATGTTAAATATCGATTTCTTTATTGTGATAAAACGCTCAATATTTTTCTGAAGGATAACCAGGGCTTCCCTTTACAATGGCTGTTATCGCCCCACCCCCCAATGGCTGGTGTAGGGGCATTTGATCGGTTCATGATTGCCCCTGAACACCCCAGCCATTGTAAAGCCAGCAGGTCAGAAGAATCTTAGAAAAAAAATCGAAATTATCCTTCATCATACACAAAAACTGAAATAATAATAAAATACATTTTTTTTTAAAACAGAAAGTGAACTATCGCTTTAATTATTACAACAAAAGGTTGATTTCTGTTTGGAGTGCTGGCAGTTTACATAGCTAGTTATATCTGGGCCTACATATTTCTCATCTAGAGGTACAGTTTTCCTTTGACAACCTGGGTTTAACAAATTGAAGGTGTCATACAGAAATCCACCAAAAGCATCAAGTACTGTATATACAGTAAGTGCACAATCGTATCTCTTGTGTATAGAGGATTATCAGACTTGCAGTTTTGTTTTGGCATTCCCTTGAACTGAACTGTTGCATTTGCAGAAGTTCCTACTAGTTATCATTCTGGTTATTGCTGTGCTTCTGAAAGCCCTTTGGTAGATACAGAAGAGTCACTGTTCTCTTCCTCATTTAAGCTCCAAAGTTCAAAATTAGTTAATTATTGAAGGTCACATTTTAAAACTTTGCAGGCAGAAGTACTATATAGTTTATACATGTATGCTAACCTTTGTAGATGCGGAATTTGGCCTTTTGTAGCTTAATTTTGCTGCTATTGAAACTGGAGTGGCTTTAACACCCATGCATGCTTTAAACATGTAATAACCATTGTTTTAAATTCCACTGGCTCACGGTTGCCATTTTGGTTCATGCGCTGTACCTAAATATCAATCTTACCAATTGAATTGAATTTAAAAAATGAATAAGTTGTTATTCAAAACTCAATTCAAAAGAGTAAAAACAAGTTTAACTTAAAAGATAGAGAATAATTGAGCAAATTAAGTTGCAGGTTCAAGGTAATAGTTTCCTCAAACAATTCCTCAAACAATTTACAATTGAAGTAAACTTAACTCTTGGCTTTTACAGAGCACAGTGATGCAAGGAATGTTACATTTACGTATACTTTACTTTATAGAGTTGGCATATCATTTCAGATTGTGAAGGATAAGACCATACTGCCACAAAACTATTACCAACAGTGTAACGTTAAAGTTTTAAAGTTTTTCAAAGTTTTTCCAAACCTATGTTTTGTATCATTTGACTCAATGGAAATCTTCTGTCTTCACAGAAAAGTGCAGTTCAGGAGTTTTCAAAGTTTGGATCATTGCAATATTACAGTAAATCTTCGTTACTGCAGAGTATTTGTTGGCATTTAAGTGAGCTGTCTGGTTATCTCCCTTCCTACTGCAATCCTGATAATATAATGCAGCCATTGTTACCTCCACTGGAATTCAGAGTGTAGGCTACATATTAAACTTACTTCCTGGTGATGGGGTTTTTTCCAGGTCTGTTGCCTAGAGGCAGCACTGTGAGGTGTATGCATATAGTTTCACCGGATACATTTGCAAAAGTTGTTATTCTCCATCATTTAAAAAAAATGAAGGCGCACAAAAATAAAATCCCTCATGTTCCTTGAACAGTACTAAAAGAAAAACAAACGGGTTTCATCCAATAATATCAAGTACATAAATGACGAGTTGATTGGAGATGGACAGTACACTGGGGCACGAATGCAAAGTGTGTCATGGTGAAATGACTTTCTGTGCTCCATGATTCACTACACCTGCAATGCAAGCCATTACCCTGAGAGGTCCCAGCAATCTGATTATTGTTCACTTAAAAACATTTTTTTAATATTGTTTTACTTTAAATTACGAGATATCATGAAACAATTGACAATCTGTCAGAGTCAGACACTAGTCATACATCTTTGGAGTAGATTATGATTATTGATTAATTAGGGGCAGCATATAAGGCCGACATGTCATGATACATACAAATAAATAACAAGAGAGTTTAGTGAAAGTAGCTTAGCAGAGAGCACCTTCTTATGTGAAGGGTCTGGTCATGGCCTATAGGTATGGAGAAGTTCCCTTTAGATCCCTCTAGGGAAGCAGAGATGCAGTGTTTGATCAAGATCAATTCATGAGAGATTGATAAGTGTATAACCATGTCCACACCAAGAACGATAACTACAACAATAACGATGTGAGCGTCCACGACGATGAACGATAACGTTCTGTAAACAGCGGCACCGAGCACGCGCTGCGCGCTCCAGCTGTGTCGGCAGCTTGTCAATGGAAATGTCAATTCTGATGGATTTTGATTGGCTGTCAGTGTTTCTATCGTTCATCAAAATCGCTCTGAAAGTGATCCCAACGATATCGTTCGTCACTGTCGTTGTTGTTATGGTTGTGGTGTGGACTCCACACCACAATCCACTTGAGTTAGAACGATTTTTAAAACGATATATTTATAGTTATTATTATAGTTATCGTTCTTGGTGTGGACGGGCCTCCCTGTAAAAATAGAACATAAGGTTCAACAAACATAAATTGTTTTAGGAAGAGTTGGTTGGACAACCTTAAAACGTACACACATCAGCTTCTGGTTATGTCCTGAAGCTTTTCTTTTCTGGAACCCTGTCACCTCTACTTTGTGAAATATTACTGAAGTTAATTTACCATTATTTGATTTATTATTTAGATTTACCATTATTGATTTACCTTAATTTTGCTTAATGACAACTCGATGATTTAACTTTCAAACCCACAAAGAATAATATTTTTAGCTGGTCTCACTGCAGCAAAGAAAAATTTGGTCAAGCGATGGCTCCCACACCACGAGTTGTCTGGGCACCAGTGGACACAGACATTTCTAGATGTTAACCTATTAGAATTGTCTACAGCCAGAATCAATCGGTCTTCCATTGCTTTTGACTTTGTGGAAAGACGTGTATTCCATAGTTTCTGGTTTAATTGTGTACGTCTTATAAGTGTATAACCATTTGCCCCTGGATTTGCTTAAAATTCAATGAAATATGCAATTATTTCTTAACTTTGTACTCATTTATTGATTTTATTTAAAATATACACAATGCCTTCAATGTTTGGCCCATGAAACAGAATGGGGAGGGGGGTAGGTTGCTCAACAGAGGGGTGTACAGTGCACCCCAAAAGCAAGGGCTTCCTGAAACTTACCACCACAAGAACCATGTGTGTCCCTTGTCACACAACTTATTTTGTGTGACATTCAAAATAATGTACAGTGCACTCCAAAAGCCTTAGGACAGTGACACATTTTTTGTTGTTTTGGCTCTGTACTCCAGCACATTGGATTTGAAATGGAACAGTGACTATGAGGTTAAAGTGCTGCCTTTCAGCTTTAATTTGAGGGTTTTTACGTCCACATCGGATGAACCATGTAGCAATTGTAACCATATTTCTCTATGGAACAATAAGTCAGGAGAAACAACCCTTTAAGTTATCCATCCATATCTACTGCATATCTAGCAACAGAGTGATGGTTTGAGGCTCGTTTGATACACCAGACCCTCAAGAGTCTTTTGATGTTGTTGGGTCGCAGACATCAGGAATTCATGGCATGCAACGGATATGCAACCAAATATTAAATATGATCACTTTATTTAAGTTTATGTGAAAGTCAGCATATAACCTCATAGTCACAGTTTCATTTAAAATCCAATGTGCTGGAGTACAGAGCCAAAACAACAAAAAATGTGTCACTGTCCTAACGCTTTTGGAGTGCACTGTACATTATTTTGAATGTCACACAAAATAAGTTGTGTGAAAAGGGACACACATGGTTCTTGTGGTGGTAACTTTCAGGAAGCCCTTGCTTTAGATGTTAAAAACATTTTTCACTTTTTTTTTTTGTTTGTTTTTTAAGGTCCTCTGCATGTTAGGATCCTGTAAATTCTGTTTGTTTTATTTGTTATGTTTCCTGATTTCTTCCTTTTGTTGTTCCTGCATTTCCCTCGCGATTGTCAGTCTGCGTTCCATTTTCCTCAGATTCCACTCCCTGTCTTTGTCATTACACTATTCGGGTGATTTTGGGAACATTCGGGTTTCCTCTGTATTTCGTATCTCGTTTTCTTCCTTCTGGCTTTATTAATATTTGTATTTAATACTAATGTACTAATCATACTAACTGTTAGATTAGATTTAATACTAACCTGCTAACAAACTAACATGTATATAATACTAACCAGCTAACCTACTAAAATTAGGGTTTTAGAGTTCGCTACTAACATTACTAATTACTAATTCATCTTGAGTTTCTACCTGCAGCTGTCATTTCCCTCCTCGTTATCCTATCCCTGTATCTATCTGTGATTTCACATTCTCTGCACGTGTGTCCACTTTCGTGTGCCTCCCCTCTGAGCTGTGCACTTGTTTACCTGCTAACCCCAGGCGGTTTGTTATCATTGTGTCTATGTGTATTCCAGTCCGTGTCTTACGTTTCCCCCGTCATTGTATTATGGGTCCTTGTTAACCCTCATTGTTCTCACCTGTGTACTCTCCCATTTCCCCTCCCCTTCACACCTGATTCCTTTTGTGTCATCTTCTCCTTGTGTATTTAAACCCTGTTATTTCAGTCTGTCTTCGCGAGTTCCTTACACAAGATTTATTGCTTCGGTATTGTTTTTCGAGTCTATTCCGAGTTTCTTAGTTATTTGTTTCAGAGTTTCTTAGTTATTTGTTTCCGAGTTTCTTAGTTCCGAGTTTCTTAGTTATTTGTTTCCAAGTTTCTTAGTTATTTGTTTCCGAGTTTCTTAGTTATTTGTTTCAGAGTTTCTTAGTTATTTGTTTCCGAGTTTCTTAGTTCCGAGTTTCTTAGTTATTTGTTTCCAAGTTTCTTAGTTATTTGTTTCCGAGTTTCTTAGTTATTTGTTTCCGAGTTTCTTAGTTATTTGTTTCCGAGTTTCTTAGTTATTTGTTTCCGAGTTTCTTAGTTCCGAGTTTCTTAGTTATTTGTTTCCGAGTTTCTTTTGTTATCCCTTGTCCTTCCCCTGTTATTTTAGTTTTGTTGTCTGATCTTCATTTTGTCTTTTTGTTCCTCCTCTGCCTCCCCGGTTTTGACCCCTGCCTGTGTTCTCACGACCCTGCTTTTGGATCCTGTTTTTGTGCTTTTGCTGTGTCAGCCCGGTTTTGACCCCTGCCTGTTCCTTGACCACTATTTGGACTGTGCTTGGACAGCTAAAGTGCTGCCTTTCAGCTTTAATTTGAGGGTTTTTACGTCCACATCGGATGAACCATGTAGCAATTGTAACCATATTTCTCTATGGAAAAATAAGTCAGGAGAAACAACCCTTTAAGTTATCCATCCATATCTACTGCATATCTAGCAACAGAGTGATGATTTGAGGCTCGTTTGATACACCAGACCCTCAAGAGTCTTTTGATGTTGTTGGGTCGCAGACATCAGGAATTCATGGCATGCAACGGATATGCAACCAAATATTAAATATGATCACTTTATTTAAGTTTATGTGAAAGTCAGCATATAACCTCATAGTCACAGTTTCATTTAAAATCCAATGTGCTGGAGTACAGAGCCAAAACAACAAAAAATGTGTCACTGTCCTAACGCTTTTGGAGTGCACTGTACATTATTTTGAATGTCACACAAAATAACTTGTGTGAAAAGGGACACACATGGTTCTTGTGGTGGTAACTTTCAGGAAGCCCTTGCTTTAGATGTTAAAAACATTTTTCACTTTTTTTTTTTGTTTGTTTTTTAAGGTCCTCTGCATGTTAGGATCCTGTAAATTCTGTTTGTTTTATTTGTTATGTTTCCTGATTTCTTCCTTTTGTTGTTCCTGCATTTCCCTCGCGATTGTCAGTCTGCGTTCCATTTTCCTCAGATTCCACTCCCTGTCTTTGTCATTACACTATTCGGGTGATTTTGGGAACATTCGGGTTTCCTCTGTATTTCGTATCTCGTTTTCTTCCTTCTGGCTTTATTAATATTTGTATTTAATACTAATGTACTAATCATACTAACTGTTAGATTAGATTTAATACTAACCTGCTAACAAACTAACGTGAATATAATACTAACCAGCTAACCTACTAACATTAGGGTTTTAGAGTTCGCTACTAACATTACTAATTATCTGTGATTTTGCATTCTTTGCACGTGTGTCCACTTTCGTGTGCCTCCCCTCTGATCTGTGCACTGGTTTACCTGCTAACCCCAGGCCGTTTGTTATCATTGTGTCTGTGTATTCCAGTCTGTGTCTTACGTTTCCCCCATCATTGTATTATGGGTCCTTGTTAACCCTCATTGTTCTCACCTGTGTACTCTCCCATTTCCCCTCCCCTTCACACCTGATTCCTTTTGTGTCATCTTCTCCTTGTGTATTTAAACCCTGTTATTTCAGTCTGTCTTCGAGTTCCTTACACAAGATTTATTGCTTCGGTATTGTTTTCTGAGTCTATTCCGAGTTTCTTAGTTATTTGTTTCCGAGTTTCTTAGTTATTTGTTTCCGAGTTTCTTTTGTTATCCCTTGTCCTTCCCCTGTTATTTTAGTTTTGTTGTCTGATCTTCGTTTTGTCTTTTTGTTCCTCCTCTGCCTCCCCGGTTTTGACCCCTGCCTGTGTTCTCGCGACCCTGCTTTTGGATCCTGTTTTTGTGCTTTTGCTGTGCCTGCCCGGTTTTGACCCCTACCTGTTCCTTGACCACTCTTTGGACTGTGCTTTGTATCGTCGCCTGTCTCCCCGGTTTTTCGACCCTGCCTGTCTGTATCACGGATTGCTGCCTTGGCCTTTTATTAAACTTCGGTTTTTCATACTCCTGCCTGCGTTTGGGTCCTTCTCCCCCGCCTGAACATAACACTGCTAGATGTAACTTTCAGTTTGTGTCTACATGCATCTATTAGGGACCTGTCAAATAAACATACTAGCATAGCCTACATCAGGGGTGTCCAATCTTATCCGGAAAGGGCCGGTGTGGGTGCAGGTTTTTTTTTAGCCCAGCACTACAACACCTGATTCAACTAACTAATCGTGCTCTTCAATCAAGACCTTGATATGTAGAATCAGGTGTCATAGTGCTGGGCTAGAACAAAAGCCTGCACCCACACCGGCCCTTTTCGGGTAAGATTGGACACCCCTGGCCTACCTAACCTAGTGGACTACAGACTCATTCTGGGACCCACCTCATACACTCACCCACTCTGGGTCCCAACCCACACAGCAAAACTGTTGGTGTCAGTTCCGCACTGCGGGTGTACATTTAGCACCCTATGGTGTTTATATGAGTCCATGGGTGTTAAATGTACGCCACAATTTTTACTGTGCATAGTTGAAGAAACACGGCCATAGAGGAACTAGTTCAAGAGGTTCTTTGTCAGGCAAAATGGTTCAATCTGGGAGCTTGCACACTTTTCATACCTACCATAGAGGATTCCATAAAGAACTAAAAATGCTTCCCTTATGGAGACAAGCCCTTTTTTTTAAGCAGCATTTACTGTGGATTTAGAACTTAATGGTAGTTTATTCAACAATGCCTGCTGTTTCAAATGATCTGTCTGCCAGCAACTAGTAGGAACAAGCCTAGGTATTGCCAAGGAAAAGTTTAGACACAACACAGCGGAGAGGGTAGGTATGCATAACAGATCATATATGTCAGATCATATAGGCCTGCTCCATGTGGGATCCAAAGGCAGGTTTAAATGCGTTTCATATGATGGCATTGCCTTTTAGCTATTTAACATACTTGGTTACAACATATCTAAAAAATAAGTTGTTTTATTAGAATTATTTAATGTGGATTGCACGAAGGCAGACTTACCGCATTATACAGTGCTATAAAAAGTTGTCATCTTCCTATATTTGCAGCAGACTAATCAGAATGTCTTTGTACCATACTCCATTTTAAAAGACAAGTAACAGGTCCCATCCCGACTGTGGGCAACGTGTACACAATCTGCTATCTGCTCTACTTTCAAATATATATTCTGGATTTGAGATTATTCTATATGGGATTCGCCAAAAATTTGACCACAGCATCAACATCACAACCTAAAGATGGCGCTGGTAAATATTCTCATAAACTCATGAAGAAGCAGTGGCACAACCACATTGACAATGGAAGGTTGTGCTTTTGTCATATGCAACTCTGCAGAAATTTGCAGAAGGCCGTGTGCTCGAGCTTGCAGTATAGCTGCATTCGCTCACCAGACTTTTTCGCTCACCGGTTTTGTGGTTCCAGAGAGCGAGGTGACTGTAATTAATAGAGCTGTTTAGGAGTGTCAGAGTGTGCTCGCGGTAAGCTCTGTTCTCTGAGCAGCAACATAAATACACCCACACAACAGGCGGCTGGAAAGAGAAATCCATGTCTATCTGTCTTATCTGTCTGAGGACTGAAATTAACTGTGAGAAGATGTGCTGTACAAATACAAGGTAAAAAAAAATAACATGCCTTTTCTGGAGGTTCAGGTCTGACAGGCAATTTTATTTTTTTTATTTTCAAAAGCCATGCATGGAAATAAACCCATTAAGTTGCAAAACCTAATTATGCAATAAAAAAAACGAATACAGAGAAATGACATGGATTTTGTCAGTACACTAAGCTACTATTAAATAAAAAGTGGTTATGTACAAATATTATTCTCAAATAAGATACATACTTATTGCAATTAAGAAAAAAAGAAAAAATATGTATAATTAGACAAAGTTTATATTGGGCAGTGAGAATTACAAGGTAGGTAAATACACTACTCACAAAAAGTTAGGGATATTCGGCTTTCGGGTGAAATTTCAGGATGAACCTAAAATGCACTATAACCTTTACAGGTGAAATTAATTTGACTTTCTCTAAACTTTTGAATGCACATGTCCAACTATTCAATGTTTCAGTACTTTTTGCACAACTTGCTGTTCTCTAACAAGGAGCTGAACGGCAAAATTCACAACAGGTGTTTGATCCATGAATCGACCAATAAATTTCCTGGTTCAATTAGAATTGGTATTTAAACAGTCCTCTTCATCATGCTGTTCACATTTTGACATTATGAGACCAAGACGACACCTAACAATTGATCAACAGTACCTCGCCATTGCGAGGCTTCAAACAGGATGTTCTCAGAGGGAAGTGGCCACTGAGCTTAGTGTCACAGAGTGTCATCAGCAGGTTGCAACAGAGATACAGAGAGACTGGAAGAGTCACAGAAAGGCATAGAAGTGGACGTCCTTTGGCCACATCCCACACTGATGACCGCTTCATTGTGAACAGTGCCCTGCGGAACCGGATGATGAATGCCACTCAACTCCAGGCACATTTAAGGGAGGTGAGAGGCACCCAAGTGTCACGTCAGACCATTCGAAACCGTTTACATCAGCGTGGTCTGCGTGCTAGACGACCTGCAAGGGTACCTGACCACACCACCAGGCACAGGCGTCATCGTCTTGCATGGGCCAGGGAGCATTTACGCTGGACAAGGGACCAGTGGGCCTCAATGCTGTTCTCTGATGAAAGTCGATTCACGTTGAGCAGAAATGATGGCCGCCAACGATGTTGGAGACGTCAAGGAGAGCGCTATGCATCAGCCACTGTTGTCACCAGACGACCCTTTGGTGGTGGCGGTGTTACAGTGTGGGCAGGTGTGTCTAGTCAATACAGAACTGTCCTACACTTTGTGAATGGTACAGTGACAAGCCCATACTACCTGAATAACATCATTAATCCAGTCATTGTGCCCCTGCATGAACAACACAGGCCTAATTTCATCTTCATGGACGACAATGCTCCAGCTCATCGAGGTCGCATCATTAGGGAAAGGCTGCTGGAGACTGGGGTACCTCAAATGGAGTGGCCTGCACTTTCTCCAGACCTGAATCCCATAGAAAACCTATGGGATCAGCTGACTCACCGTGTAGAGGCTCGTAACTCTGTACCCCAGAACCTCAATGACCTGAGGGCCGCCCTTCAAGAAGAGTGGGATGCCATGCCTCAGCAGACAATAAGTCGACTTGTGAACAGCATGAGACGTCGTTGTCAAGCTGTAATTGATGCTCAAGGGCACATGACAAGTTATTGAGACATTGACATTTTTGTTGTGGTATACCCACCACTGTTGTTGGCTTTTGTTTCAATAAATTGTTTGAGATGAGGAAATCACCATTGCATGCTTCTACTTAAATGCCCTACTTTCATGATACGTATAATATCACTGTAGCGTGAACTTACATTTTCCATAAATTTCACCCGAAAGCCAAATATCCCTAACTTTTTGTGAGTAGTGTATGTTCTGAGCAAGACCAAGAATCATTTTGCATTAATGGGAACATATTATAGATTAAAAAAAGAGTACAGCAACACTAAACTACTTACAGGTATAATGTAGGCTACATTAACTCCACTGATGTATGGACAATGAGGACTGTCTTTAAAAGCAACTGCGTATTCTGTTTTTTGATAATCTATGGTGCAGCGATATTTAATGTGGAATATATAATCATACGTACAACTCATACACTTTCTTTGAAAATATCTAATGTTCATATGATAGGGATAGCCATTCATTAATAATATTCATTCATTCAGATTCATTAATAATAATGAATAATAATATGAGGCTTTGTGCATTAAACTGCTGTATGGGGCCATCCTGATTAGTATTAGACAGGAATGCACCACAGTAGGCATCAGTGCCTATGTTTGGTTGGGTATTTCAATTGTTCTGTTAGGGAAGCTACTTTACACAACTTCCACTAGGGACATTCATATCGTTTTTATTTACGGTGTTGGTTATGTTGCCCATGGGATATTTGTATGTAGCGTGTGTCTACTGCTCCCTAGTGGACAGCCATTAAAATGCAGGCACAATCTATTTGTCTTGATGGCCTTTGGACATCATTATATATTTCTGATTAAAAACAACCAACTTAAAAGAGAGAGTTCTAGTTTCATACACAGGCTAAGGTATTTGAATAATATGCTAATAGCTTTTTATGACTCATATATGTCCCTTAAATAAAAAATAGGCCAATCACGTAGTTCATTTAAATATTATATGGCGGCATAAAAATGGCTGGACAAAAAGTTGCATGTAAAACATTTTTCTGGTTCGGTTTTGCACTCATAAAAATTGTGTAACCCAGTAATTCATGAAGTGTCACCATCGTGGACATAGTGAGTTTCTTAGGTAATCTGTATTCATTTACTCAGCGTAAGAACAGGAACCACAAAGTCTTGTGGTCAGATTTTCAGAATTGGATCCGGTGATGAAAAGAAGAAACAGTATCAGTCATCACTGAATTACGGTGTTTGCTTTTATTGTTCTGCAAACTGGTGATTGCCTATACCCCAGTTGGTGAGACATTATTTTAAATATTTCAGGTGTGTCCTGATTCTAAATGAAGTTAAGATGCTTAAGCAGAGACATAACTAAGTCTTTTTGTTTACTCCCCCACAGAGTATTCGTGCTCAGACGACGGACATTAAAGAAAGCAACGGCTTTACGACGGAAGCCGGGGAATTGAAGGACAACGTTAAAAAGAACCGATACAAGGACATCTTGCCCTGTGAGTAGAATGACACTGTAGTGATGGAGAAAAAGAGACTATCACCAGGCTGTACGTTGGGAGAGATGACCTTTCTGATCTTAAGACTGAGGTTTATATACGAAGCAGAATGGGGGTAAAAGCAGTGGGGGGGGGGGGGGTTTTAGTTTCTCTTTTCTTGTCTGACGGTGCTCGGTTTTGGCGGTGTTTTTTTTTTCACCCTGGGCATTGCTGTCCGGATGACGGGACACTTTCCCCCTTTCGTCCAGATGACCAGACACGTGTGCAACTGAGACCCCTGGAAAACAAGACTGAGTCAGACTACATCAATGCCAGCTTCATCCAGGTAATGCTTCAGAGTACCATCAATGCCAGCTTCATCCAGGTAACGCCTTCAGGGCACCCCAGAGCCACACCCCCTCAGCATAACCAGGTGTATCTTCATCCTAGTGTTCTCCCCTTGGTTCTGAGATGGTGGTCTGTGAGGACCCCACTGGTGCTCCATGGGTTGAGCTTCTCTTACATTGTAATGAAGAGTGCATTAACAATACAAGGCTAGCCGTTTTACTGCTGTGTTAGTTGTAAGGCTTTGCTGAAACAGACCCACCCATCCCATCGATGCGTATGCTTTTTATGCATTTGAAAAATGTGCATGTGCATTTGCTTTAATATAAATATGTATGTGGCCTGACACCATCTTAATAATAGTATAGTAATAATAATAGTAGTTCAATGGTCCGTTGAAAAAAAAAAAACAAGCACCAATCTAGTGGGTTCAGTCTAGAAATCTTTATTATTATTTTTTTTTACCCAGGGTGCAAATGTAAATAAAAGATACATCGCCACGCAGGGACCCCTGAGTCACACTGTAGGAGATTTCTGGAGAATGGTTTGGCAATATGATGTTAAGGTAAGTAGGTCACCCCTTTCTGAATACTGCTTTGATTGTTTTGATAATGTATCTGATCATGGCAGCACGGAACAGGAACTCTATCTGACTGAAGGAAGAAAAGATGTTATACTGATTCATTTTTAACTTCCTCTTTCCTGTCTCCTGTTCTAGGTCATAGTGATGGCCTGTAGAGAAACGGAACAGGGAAAGGTATGGTCATTTTTTTAAAGTGGAGACTGTCTTTACTGAACTGAGCTCTTTAAAATTCCTCAGTTGAGCTCACTTGAAGTTCCAATGCAGATTCCTGTACTGACATCTCAAGCCTCCTTGAAAATATCACCCTGTGGCTCACGATATTAGTATATTGAGGACAAATGCTATAATGGTTGGTAAAACACAAATGCCTTATGTGAACAATATGGCAGCTTAGTAAAAAAAATGTTTCTAAATAATACACCTGGTTCTTCCTCTTCCCAGAATGAAGAACTGTGGTTATGACTTCTGTTTGTAATGTTCAGGTATTATAGGTTTGTCTTTCCCATTGCCGCAGAGAAAGTGTGCGTGCTACTGGCCAGCCCCCTCAGAGACATCCGCCTTTGCTCCCTTTGTCATTTCAAACGTAAGAAGCTGACTTAATGCAATTCTTCATCCATGAAGCTGTATATGTAACACATGCTACAGGCAGGTCTGGAGGACGTCTTGGCGCAGGTCACTTCCCTAGAACATTCCACATTTCCCTTTGCACATTCGCCAAGAAAAAAGCACAGATTGTCAATGTCATCGGCGACTACAGAGTCACTTGCTGGAGTTTCTGCTTGCTGTCATTTCAGTGGTAAAATTCTTTGAGCCGATTTTCCTCACTGCCACAACTCTCACCTGTTCGGTTCAAAGAGATGTATGAGCCAGGTAAAGATAGGATAGATATCTAGCACAGTGTACCCTCACTTTTATAGGGAACATTAGATGCTAAATTCTATTTTGTACTGGATATAAACTCCAGAAAATAGACAATTAGCTAAGCAATAAAACAGTACTATACTTTTAGTTTGCTTCCTATAGTACATAATGTAAATCAAAAGACTGCACCGTCTTTAGAACTACACATTTTGGAGGCACAGAATGCATAAAGGCTTAAGCTTGTATATTAGCAAGTGTGCCAGTTTTAATAATGGCGATTTATTTGTACTGCAGTGTGTCTACTGCCTTTGTTTGTGTAGTTAACATCACATCATTTAGTTCATACCATAGAGATCTGGTTACATTCATTCATTATGATCAGAGATTGGTGCATGAAGGCAGAGCTGCCACCATAGATGGAATAAAGTCAAGATGAATCACCTTGGTGAAAATTTGTTCTCTTGGAATGCTCGTAAATCAATCGAAACTGACAAAAAGCAGCTTCATAATAATTATCACATAAAGTTTGCTTTTTTTTCGCAAGTCAAAGTAGTTCACGCTGCTGTGCTTTGAATACTTAACAAGTAATCTAAAAGTTTAATTATGAAATGCTACTGATTTTGCTGTGAATCACAGTTTTTTCATGTTATCAGGGCTGTTTACTTCTTCACTTGCATAATTTCAATCTACTACAAATTCTGTCTTAGAAATGTTACACCTAGTGAATATTTAACATTGCACAGTGTTACTTGTTATAAATTGTGTGCTGTAATGTATAGCTCAACAATAAAGACCCCACTGGGCCTCTATTACTTTACTGATGATTGTTGATCGCCACGGTAGATCAAAATTAATAAATTGATTAATGTGGGGTCACTTTAACATTTGCAGCTGGAAGAATTGAGCCCAAATGAAGAAGTTGTCATAAGAACTCTACAGATGACATATCAGGATGTAAGTGTTCTATTTGTTTTGGCTACATGATATAAATTATATATATAAATATAAATACAAAATTGTTACCCCACACCGGAGATTTACAATCATAAACAATAATAAAAAGTTATAAAATGCACAGGTATTTGTTAATCTTCCATATTCTGAATATACTTACTTTAACTTAATTTATTTTTATTTATTTTTTATATTACTAATTTTACAATCTGTGGAAAATCTATGATGTTTAAACGCTGACATTCCAAGTCCCTGACATTTAATAAAAGGTGAGGTTTTTGTTTTATGTTTAACTGCGGTCTGAAATAAATTAAAATGTGAATGTGTTTTGTGTGTGTGTGTGTGTGTGTATGTGCGTACCTGCATGCGTGCATGTGTGCATGTGAAACTAGGAAAACCGGACCCTCTATCAGTTTCAGTATACTGCTTGGCCAGACCACGGCATTCCTTGCACGTCATTTGGAATTCTGCAAATGATGGACATGGTCCGGAAAGAACAGGGAACGGGCACGGCCCCGATTCTCATTCACTGCAGGTCTGTCCTTTAACTGCACCTCACAGAGACAGCCACAGACTGTGTTTTAGTCAGTTCCCCAGAGCTTTTGTGAATCAGACCGATTAGCCATATGTACATTACTATGCATTAGTGCATGTTATTCTGTCCTGTTGGCACCAGCCTGTGTGTAATTAGCCCCACGTCCTAGAACTGCGAATGCATGTAAAATGTAGTGACACACATGAAATATTCAGCACCTGATGCACGCCGGCGCTTCCAGACTCCGGCCCAGCTTGGCTGCCATGTCGCCCCTGCATACTGAAGGGCTGTGTTAGGGCTGATTCAGTCACGCTGGCACGGAGACGGAGCTGTGTGTGTGTGTGTGTGTGTGTGTGTGTGTGCCACGACTGAAACTCCCGTCCTCTCTCCGCCTTGTTTCAGTGCTGGCTGTGGAAGAACGGGGGTGATATGTGCAGTAGACTATGTGCATGACCTTCTACTAACACAGGTACCCTAACCCTAACCCTTATGTAAAATACTATATAACATATATATACAATATATATGCATCTTCCTAAGTGCAATGTGTAGGCAAACATGTATATTTCAGTGTAATTCAGCTAAATAATATTTTGTACATTTAATTAAAAGACATTTCAACAGACGGTTGATGCCAGTATTCATATATCAGCCACAAATGGCACTCGACAACACAGAGATTTTAGGTGGAATTAAATAAATCACTTCTGGGGTGAACTTTAATCATATCTTTCCGGGCGGCGCCAGAGAATCGGTGAGGATTTCAACGTTATGGAGATCGTGACGGCGATAAGACAACAGAGGCCCTCGGCTGTGCAGACCAAGGTACGGCAACGTGCTAACCTACAACCGCCATTATTTTATTTATTTTTTTCAAAAAACTCACTCAGCTGTCTTTTAACAAGTTTGAGAAAATCAACGTTTTTGTTTATTTTAAATTGGTGGAGGTTTTGTTTTGCATGAAAAATCATATTTTTATACTTAAATCCATAAAGATAATAGTGTAAAAGTAAAACTGCAAATATCCATTTATCAGAAAAATGATACCCACCTTGAAAAATATGGATTATAAAAACGGGGTTTGGAAAAACAAAAAAAATTACAAACACGAGTCATTATCCTCAAGCGGATCTTGTATTTATTTCCCGTTGTTTTAGCTTAGCAGACGCTTTATCGAAGATGACTTTCAGCACATTTTAATCACACATTCAACTAGCCTATCATACATGTGTCCCTATATGATTTTAATGTCTGTATCACTGACCTTGTTAAAGAGGACTGCAACTGTTTTAATTAATATTTTAAAGAGAACTGCAATTACATTATTAATATTAAATACTATATGTGGTGTATCGTTCTGTATGTATGTTGTATGTGTAACGAGTGGGTGTGTTTTTAAATGTCTATATCTCGAGACCGGCCCCTCATGTAAAAGAGATGTAAATATCAATACGACATACCTGTATAAATAAAGAATATATAAATAAAATGCAAATCATATATCTTGCACATAATATACAAGCAGTGCTTGGGATTTCATCTCCTTATGGGCTGATGATATTTGAATATGCCGTTGAAAACTTTGGCCCATACTATTGGAACAGTCAGGAGACCCCTGGTCGTTTCATTTGATTAACGTATTCTTATTTGTTTAATGGCTGAAAAGATGAAGGTTATTTAATATTCATGGTGTTGATGAAGACTCTTCTGTTGCTGATGATGGTAATAATGAATAAGATGATGATTGTGATGATGATGATGATGATGATGATATTTATGATGTTGCACCGATCTTTTCAGGAGCAGTATGAGTTTGTATACCACACCGTGGCGCAGATGTTCCAGAAGTATCTACTGAGTTGGAATGTAATACTGCATGCTTTATATGATTATTGTATCAATATGCGCCAAATTGTTGTTTCGTTCTCCTTAAGCAAGAAATGTGTTTCAGAAGAAGTGTTTCATTGTATATTTAAATTGGTTTCTATAGATGCACATTTGTTGCTATGTAACACATTTAGAGTGAAGAGAACTAACTGCTACACCAACAAACATGTTGAGATCATTCTGCTTATGCAGTGCAGCCAGTATTTTAGACGCACTTAATTATGTTTGCTCAAAGGTAACCGAGCTAAGCCTGCCTTGTCATCTGAGTTTCAATGTGTGAAAATATTGGTTTAGTCTCACAAAATATAGACTCTCAGTAAGAGTTTTTAATCTCAACGTGACATCCTAGTGACAATAGATGTTTTATATTCAGATAGATAAAGTTCTACATATAGATTCCTTTGATTATAGCCGGATGGCAACAGCCAGCCCACCTAGATCTTCCTGACGTGATGTGTGCATTATCTTGACTGACATGCATTAGCTTTAACCCTGTTACCTTAGCACTGCAGCTGGAGGAAACTATATTGTTTTTGGTTAAAATACTGGGCTCATCCAGGGCCTATCGGAGGGAGACTACAAGCTGCTACAGTTAAGAGCATCACAATAATGACTATCAGGCTGTTTGTTTTAATAATAGCGCATCAGTGCACTAATCGCTTGTTATGCTAGTACAGTTAACCCTTACCGTAGTGGATTTGCCTTTCCCTTACAATACGTTTACAGTGTATCATACCATTATATCCTGTTGCATTAGCTGAATTACCAAATATAAACTTAATAATAATTAAGTTTAACCATTTAATAATAAACCCTCACCAACATTGGATAATTGAACAAATGTATCACTCTAGTTGCCTTGTTGAAATTAAATCATCTTAGTCACATAAATGTTTATACAAAAGCACCCATAGTGTAATAGTGTATGTTTGGCTCATTTTCACTTTGAAAGTGTGTGTAAATGTCTCTTTCATAGTGCAGTGATTGAGTGGATTCTGGATGGAGTTGTCTCCGAAGTTATTTACCGTCAAAAAACACATATGATAGGCAAGGCGTGATAATTAGACTTACGGACATAATAATTTGTAAGGTGCCATAAATGCATTAAATGTGATACCTCCTGGTCAACTTAATATGACACAAAATAAATAAATAAAATTCTGTCTTAATTTCAATTTAAAATTTCAGTCACAGCCAGCAAGATGTGTAGTTAACATATTACAGCACATTTAGTTAATGTCTAGTGAAAATGAATACATTTGGTGCAGGTAAGAAAAGAAAAAAAGGCTTGTAGGCCAGGGTCAATTTTAGTACAGGAGTTGTTTTTGGAGCACTATCAGTAGTGTACTACAGTGTACTAAATTATACTAAACATGCAGGTAAATTATAGTACTAACAGCATTGCTTTAATAGCATTTATACTGCTAGCTATCAACGGCAGTGAGAACTGTCGTTGTAAGCTTGGTGTTAATGCTAGTATTATATTGCTTTCAAAGGCCTTGCTTTCACTTACAATTTGATACTTTCTTTTAATGAATAAATCATGCCTGTTTTGCTTAACTTCCTCTTTGAAGCAAGCAGAGCAACACCGAGTTAAAAAAAACACACAAGCATACAGGAAGCATGCAGCAGAGAGCGCAAGCTTCCTCTATGCAAAATGTGTGAGGAGCCGAAACATTGTTCTGTAACTGGCGAACAGAAACACGCAGCAACAGCAAGCGATCTCTCGCATGTGAAGCCGCAATGCCCTGCCCTTAGAGTGTTTTTCTTCTCTAGAACCGTCTCTCTACGCCTGTCTACGATAACGTGGAGTCAGTGAACGCACTACAACACCAAACTCAACCCCACAGAGCAAGCGACATCCAGCCGAAAAGGTAGGGCCAGCCAGTTCAGTATGATTG
The DNA here is from genome assembly GCA_029718625.1 of Synaphobranchus kaupii. Classification (NCBI taxonomy): domain Eukaryota; kingdom Metazoa; phylum Chordata; class Actinopteri; order Anguilliformes; family Synaphobranchidae; genus Synaphobranchus; species Synaphobranchus kaupii. Next base: position 122,751,239 of record CM056378.1, read on the forward strand.
ACAGGAACGTTGATTATGGTAACATTGCAGAGTTCCTTATATCTCCTGTTGCACTGTTTATCGGAAAGCATGCTCATCTTTCTCTGCAGTTGCCGCTGTTGTTGTTGTCCTGACTTTATGCATTTTGATTAGGAATATTAGATTACGGAATCTACCGAAGGAATGTAATGTTTCCTGGGTATTGTAATGTTGGAGGGTATTCACAATTTGCAAGCTCTGCTTTCTGTTGGTGTACAGGAAGGTCATTATTCCTGCATCAGCTCCATCTTTCCTATATGCGAGCCACCATTTCCTCAACTGAATTGTAAATTAAACAGTCACTGGATGTGCCCACAAATTAGTCACAAATTAAGAATTTAGAGGTTGGAATGGTTACAGTGAACCCAGGGATAAATACAGTCAAGCCGGAAAGTCTGCACACCCCTTTCACCTTCTCCACGTTTTATTACGTTACAGACATATTCTACAATAGATTGAGTTCATTTTTTGTCTCAAAATTCTACACAAAGTAGCCCATGATGACAAAGTGAAAACAGTTTTAAGACATTTGTGCTGATTTATTAAAAGTCAAAATGTAAAATATCATTGATATGACACCCAAAAGTGAGCTGAGGTGCATTTTGTTTCCACTGATACTGCTTGAGATGTTTCTACAACTTAATTGGAGTCCACCTGTGATAAATTCAATTGATTGGACATGATTGGGGATTGCCAACACCTGCCTATATAAGGTCCCACAGTTCACAGTGCATGGCAGAGCAAACTCCAAGCCATGGGGTCAAAAGAATTATCTGCAGACCTCAGAAACAGGATTGTGTCAAGGCATAGACCTGGAGAAGGTTACGGAAAAATCTCTGCAGCTTTACATGTCCCAAAGAGCACAGTGGCCACCATCATTCGTAAATGGAAGAAGTTTGGAACCACCAAGAATCTTGCTAGACCTGGCCGCCCGGCCAAATTGAGCAATCGGGGAAGACGGGCCTTGGCCAGGGAGGTGAGCAGGAACCCGAGAGTCACTCTGACAGAGCTCCAGCGTATCCTTGTGGAGATGGGAGAACCTTTCAGAAGATCAACCATCCAGGCAGCACACCAATCAGGCCTTTATGGTAGAGTGGCCAGACGGAAGCCCCTCCTTAGTAAAAGGCACATCACAACCCGCTTGGAGTTTGCCAAAAAGGCACCTAGAGGACTCTCAAACCATGAGAATCAAGATTCTCTGGTCTGATGAAACCAAAATTGAACTTTTTGGCCTGAATACCAAGCGTCACGTCTGGAGGAAACCAGGCACCGCTCATCACCTGGCTAATACCATCCCTACAGTGAAGCATGGCGGTGGCAGCATCATGATGTGGGGATGTTTTTCAGCAGCGGGAACGGGGCGACTAGTCCTGATAGAGGGAAAGATGAATGCAGCTAAGTACACCGAGATCCTTGAAGAAAACCTGCTCCAGAGCGCTCTGGACCTCAGACTGGGGTGAAGGTTTACCTTCCAACATGACAACGACCCGAAGCACACAACCAAGAGAACAAAGGAGTGGCTTCGGAGAAAGTCTGTGCATGTCCTTGAGTGGCCCAGCCAGAGCCCAGACCTGAATCCAATTGAACATCTGTGGAAAGAGCTGAAAATGGCTGTGTACCCATCCAACCTGACGGAGCTTGCAAGGATATGCCAAGAGGAATGGGCAAAAATGTCCAGAAACAAGTGTGCCAAGCTCGTAGCTTCTTTCCCAAGACGCCTTGAAGCTGTAATCACTGCCAAAGGTGCAGCAACCAAGTATTAGGCTAAGGGTGTGTACAGATATGTAACCCCTAAATAACCTATTTTTGTCAGTAAAATAAAATTGCATATTTTCTAAAAACCTGTTTTCACTTCGTCATTATTGGCTATTGTGTGTAGATGTTTGAGGCAAAAAATGAACTAAATCTATTGTCGTATAAGTCTGTAACATAATAAAACGTGGAGAAGGTGAAAGGGGTGTGCAGACTTTCCGGCTTGACTGTACGCCCATTAAATATAATGTATAATGTATACCACTACAGTTAAGAAGGCTATGATTACACAATATGTCATTTTTATTTTTATATTTCATCATTGCATGACTGTTTTTATGCCAGGTAAAGTGCAACGTATAACCTTTAAACGGTTGTAATGGCAAACATTAAAATGGCCAGTTAACAGTTAAAATTAGTCATCTTGTTGAAGGGGTAGTTAACTTTCTGGGGATTAAAAAATGTTTTCAGTTTTAGTTTTACTCAGGCAGTTCTTGTACACGATGTATTTGCCACATTTAGAGAAGTTTCTGATGGCCAGCCGGCTTTTCAATGGCCACTATAGGGCCTGTCAGGGATTCCTGGTCTATAGCATAGAAATACACTTCAAGTAACTAAGGCAGCTTCTTCTACGCAACACTACACCTGCAGAGGTTGCACGTGTGCATATTACACAATTATTATATAATTATATAATATTTTGGTTTGGAAATATTTCCACTGGTGCCTGCAATGAGACCATAGCACCCATGGAAAGTTCCAGCATAATATAAAAACTTATAAAAATATTTATATTGTGAAAGGATGCTGTAAAATGAATCTGCTCATGTGTACATCATCTGCACTCATATCATGAAACATGATTGTAATTTCAATGTAATGCTTTTGCGACGCTTGAATTTATCATGAATACTTTATGAATATAAAAACATTATGTCAAGCATTAACAAGCGTTAGTAAGAGACGGACTGAAACCGAGAGTGCGGGTGTGATTCAACCCTCCTCCTTTTGGGAAATTTGAATATAATCAGAAAAACATCTCATGTTTAAAGTTTCCGTTCAGCCACCTGCAGCGCTGATACTGATAAGGATGAGATATGTTACCACTGAAACTGACTAGTAAAGCTACTGAAGCAAGCTAAATAATATATATTTTATTCCTTTAAAAGTCACAAGAAAACACTTCATGCACCTGCAAAAAAACATTTAAAATATAACATATCATAGTAATCATAACACTAATTGCCCTTCAGTCCCTGCTATTCATTTGGGTTGCTTAATCTAGCACATAATTAACCTGCCATGAAATCAAATTTTACCTTGATTGCTACATCCAACAATGCTGGCATTATGACCGATGAATAACTGTGACTTAGAACAATGTGGAAAGCAAAATGGCGAACAAGCTCAGGATCGGAAAGCCAAACATCCCATAAATGCAATTTATCAATGTAAATATATTCAGCAGTTTTTATTCAATGCCCCGGATCATTTTGTATAAGTAGTCAGATTTCTGTGCTGACATATCCTCTCCTCCCCGTATCCCCCTTTTATTACAAAGAAAAAACCTAACTGCCGTTTTTCTTCTTCTCTGACAGCTAGTTGGAACCTTTTACAGTTCAGTAGAACATATATTGATTAAAAATTAAACAAAAAATTAATATAAAGCCGAAATGTAAGCATTATTTCAAACACTTAGCCTAATTAAATCCACAAGGCTGGCTAAATTGAAACAGTAAATTGCTCCACCTAAATATTGCAAGCAAGGAAAAATGATATTGTGAAGAAAAGCGTCCTGTGAGACAGAGCCTGAGGAGAGCTGAGTCCTCAAGCAGGAGAACTCATTTTACAGTTGTTTACTAACCGCTCAGAGAATGCTCTACAGGGTTTATTTTTCTTAGCCGTAAGGTGCTTCACTTCACACATCTAAGGCAAGACACTACTTCCTGGCTGTCGAAAGAGAAACACACATGTTGTGCTAGTAGATTTTCAGGTGACAAGCTGCAGGAGAGTTTCATGAAGAGGAACTTGAATTACATCAGGGTGTCTGACACACACATGCAGGCACACACACACACACACACATGCACGCACGCACACGCACGCACACGCACGGACGCACACGCACACATGCACGCCAGAAAGAATGCACATCAGGCTGTCTGACACAAACATGCCCGAACACACACACACACGCACGGACACACACACGCACGCACGCACGCCAGAAAGAATGCACATCAGGGTGTCTGACACAAACATGCACGCACACACACACGCACACACACGGACACACACACACACACGCACGCACGCCAGAAAGAATGCACATCAGGGTGTCTGACACAAACATGCCCCAGAATAATTTGATATGCAAACCAATTTCTTTCCTTCCTGTTTCTATATATTGTTTATATAGTTCATATCTCTGTCTGATTCCTGTCTAAATTATTTAGTTTTGGATATTGGATAACAATTATTCAAACATCTCTCAAAAAAAGTATCCATCTATCCATGTTGGATTTCATGTAAACTGTTTGAATTTGTTACACTACGCATCAGATTCAGTCAGTGGCGTCCCGTGGGAGTAGAACTAGACCTTCTGTAAACTTACCTTTAACGGATGATCACTCTCAATCTGTTTCCGTTTACTTTTCCTAATTGTCAATCAAATAATTGATTCACTCAATAACCAAGAACAAGAAGTAAATTATTAGGCTACCAAGTTATTTTGAGATTATTATTGTTCTGTGCAACATAAACTTGTGTTGCATTTTTCTATATCGACATTTATGATGTTGTTTTATCATGCGAAGATTCTGACTTTTAAATGCTCCATGTTTAAATGTTCAACGTAGATTTTCGTAAATGAGTATTTCTAGCCTGTATTATGCACTGCTCTCAACGATTCGAGACACTTAAGAGGCTGTCCTCTTTAAATTTATGCTTTCTAATGTTTAAATCGCTTTGACTAATTTTAGTGTCGTCTTAAAATTAATTACATTCTTTAGCGCATTCAGATTATGGCCTGATCCTTGTTAAACAATCTTAAGTTGTCTCTGTCGTTATCATTTCTAAATCATTATAGGCTACAAATTGGTCTTGATTATTCAGAGAATGAATGGATTGATTGTTAGGCTACTGAAGCTAAATAAATAAAATCCCCACTTTTTCCACCGCGCCGGCCATCGCTACATATATATTAAGTGCTACCCATTTTATGACGCAAAGAAAAATACTAGCACAGAAAAACTTGATATATTCATTGATGTTTGTTATTCAGTTAATGAATTGCTTGATTGATCATTAAGAACTATAAGTAGAAACAGGTTGAGAGTAATATCCGTATAAAGGTAAGGTTACCGAAGGCCTATTTTACAGCCGACGTTACGCCACTGGATTCAGTAATATATTAACCTTCTTTAGAGTATTTTCATGTATTCAATTTGTGTATGATAGATATCTGGGTGATTCCCACGTGAAATAACAGTAGTAATGCTTCTTCACTGTGTCTGCAGTAAACCCAGCCTGGTATCTCAAAGGCCACATCCCCTAGAACAGACTATGAACGACACGTACGCCGTCGTCAACAAGCCCAAACAGCGGCCCCCCAACAGCCACCGCCTCTCCTGCTCCCTCTCCCTCGCCTACCGTCCATCTCTATGACAACGCAGGGCTCGGAACCCCGAGCTGTCCAACCACAGCCCTCTATAGCACCGTAAAACCCAAAAACCGCTGCTCTGGCGTCCCGGGCCCATCCGTCACACCCACCTACGACCGGTTCCTGGACCACAGGGGCGCCGAGGCCTCTTCTGCCATTGGCCAAGGGGACTACGAACCCGTCCCAGGTCAGCGTCTCTCATAACTTTATTCAGCGCGAAATTGAACGGCGTGCATTTTGTCTGGGTTTCCACCAGCTCATTATAAATCCTGAGGCTCCATCCTTTTTGTCTCAGTAGCATGACAACACCCTCTGTCCCTACGTTTGTGCTTCCCTGGCTGTCCGTACATTGCACAGTGGTATTGCACAATGCATTATAATAGGCTTGCCAGGCCTTTTGACATGTACTGGAGGAAGTGTCATAGAGGAAGAACAGTATACAATCTGCTGACTGATATGAGGATATGAGGACATTTGTCCATCTGACTTACATAAAATGGTCGATGAGGCAATGATGCCAAATAGGTCCATGACCCCATGACCCCATGGCCCAGGGACATTATGTATTTTCTCTTCCTTTACGTCACTGGCAACTTCACTGTGTAATGTTTGCGGGTGTAAATTTTGCTATTGCATACAGAAGATTTCAAACGTGTATGATACACCGTGTTCATTCACATTGTTAAGCAAGTCCATTTTGAAAGATTTTTTCAGTGCTGGTTAATGTTGACCCAGAGCTGTATTTTGTTGAGCTTAGAGTAATTTGTCTTAATTAACCCCTTAACTGATCTGTTGGGCTACCATTCATTTTTGTCTTCATTTCTTAGGAGTTGTCAACGCGTCCAGCAGAAATGCAAAGGTCATTTGTCCTTCTTACTATGTCCACCCTGTCTTAGCAACTCCAGCTAAAATATGCCACATTTGTCTTCCGCCATATTTGAATTTATTTAATTTAATTTATGGTCTTTTGTCACAGTCTGTATTTTTCATGAGCGCCAGAACCAGGGGTGTCCACTCCTATCAGAAAAGGTCCGTTGTGGGTGCAGGCTTTTGTTTTAGCCCAGACACCTGATTCTACTTATCGAGGTCTTTATTGAACACCACGGTTAGTTAATCTGTTGAATCGGGTGTCGTAGTGCTGGGCTAGAACAAAAAACTGTGCCCACACCGGCCCTTTTCAGATAAGATGGGACACCCCTGGCCTCACATATATAATTTTACTGATCTGTAGGAGGAGAGGAACAAGGAATTGTATTTACTGCATTTGTAGTAGTTCAGTCCCCTACGTATTAGCAGACAGTAGATTGAAAGAAGACAGTGAGGCTTGTTTTTATAGCTGTCGCTGTGCAATGAAAGCAAAGATAAAAAAAAGTTGTTTGGAAAGATTCCGCTGAGGTCTAGCAAAGTGTAGAATGTTGAGTTTCAGTTCTGTTGTGTGATGTCACAAGCAACGGTTTGTCACATGACACCAAAGGAAGTGTCATGCACCTTGACAAATGAAGGAATAACAAAACTAGTAGAAAAAATCTGCAATATTTAGAAATAATAATTGATAATAAAAATAAAATTTTTTACTGGTCTGTATAAATCAATAAATTGAAAAAGGTTTTTGTGAATATGAGTATTGAATGTCAGTATTTTTGTAAATGTTTTAGTTGTCTGGTTCATACAGTATTTAATGTTCTTTCTTATGCTTTGCAGCTTGCTGGCACTCATGCAATTAGAGAAAATTGTAAGTAGATTTCAAACCCTAATTAATTTGGAGGCGATTACACATCACATACTTTAAACCTGAGAACTTAACAACAGTCATAACAGAATTCCTACTTCCATGTTGAATAGTGAGATTCACTTCAAACATTTAGGCATTTAGGGAGACAACAGGGAGTACATATGTGGAAATGATTCTTTCAGAATATGTATAACACACACTAAATAATTCAGCAATATGTTGTACGCAGTAAAGTTTTCTTCAATTAAAAATATTGCATACATTTTGACAGAAGCATTTGAAGCTTATGTATTGGTGGCCTATGATGCTCAGGCACATACTGGAGCATTTGTCATAGTTTCAAATAGCACTATTGCCATACCTTTGACTAGCCTGTGATGGGCTCATGGTTTTCCAGAGAAACGTTCTGTGTTGCCATAGCTTCACACAAAGGTTCTGTTTTCCCATAGGTTTAGAGTGTCAGCATGCTCATAGCTTTACAAAAGGTTTAACGTGCCTCTAGGGCAAGATGTTTGTGACTACAGGTATACAGGTAGGTTACACAGCTAGCTTTACAAAGTTGCATTTTACACTAGCTTTCCAAAGTGAGGGTCTACTTGGCTTGTCTACCTCTCTTACTTTGTTTTCTGTCTTTATAGCTGGGGCGTTCACCTCAACAGACGATGACTACGAATACGTTTCGAACCCTGTCAGAGATACAACTGGTTACTGCTCTCCTGGTGCTATGGGTGAGTGTCAGCCTATGGCAGTCATGCTATTACTGTAGTGTCATATCTACTCTTAGCCACTCAGTCGCTAAAAATAAAAATAAAAACATTTTTGAAGTGTAACAAGATGAAAGCAGGCTTTAGCGAATGTTGAGTGAGTCTTTATTCATTCTTCTAGCTGTCTGTTCTCACTCATCGCCTCCTACAGGGTTCAACTGCAGAATCAAGAAGCCAAAAGGACCCAGAGACCCTCCGGCAGAGTGGAGCCGAGCTGAGCGTTAGCATGGCCCGTTAGCATGGCCCGTTAGCACGCCACCCATCCCATCCAGTCTGTCTAATCCATTAGATCACTAAGGGAATGTCAAGTAAACCGAATGATTTCTTCACTCGAAGGCAGAACAGCATCGGTGACATGCTACTGGGAAAAAGCAGGAATATGGCACAGAGAGCGTTATGATTGAGATTGTGTGAAATTTTTCATTCCATGTGATGTCTTGTGGGAGTGAGAAATGGGGAGCTGTTTGTCTGATGGGATATTTATTTTATGTACAGTCTTAATTAGTTAATTTATTTAGAAAATGCAATGACAGTGGTGCAACATTATTAATCGATAAACCACTGCTATGATTACAGGACATACACCCTCCATCCATTTATTAACTAACCCGCTTATTCCTAGTCAGGGTTGCAGAGGGGCCTGAACCTATCCCAGCATGCATTGAGCAAGGGGGAGATATACCTCCTGGTCAAGTTGCCAATCCATCGTTGGGCGTACACACTCACACCTACGGGCTATTTAGAGTCTCCAATTAGCCTAACCTGCATGTCTTTGGACTATGGGAGGAAACCGGGGTACCTAGGGGAAGCCCCCCCCCCCCCCCACCCCCCCCCCAGGACATGCATATTTAAACCCCTAATTTGTGGCATTGTGTGCCAGGTCTACAGGAGAGAATCAATGTAAAAATCAACGGAGAAGAGAAGGACACATGCAGAAAGAGTAGATACAAATTTATCAATACCGTTTCCCAAGAGTTTCTTCGGTGTATCTTTTTACATGTAATTGTGTTCTCTCTGGTATTCAAAGTTTGGTTCAGTAACTTCTAATTATGGGATGGGCAAAGCACTTTGACCTCCAGTGACATTTGACCATTTCCCAGTGTAGTCTGCGCCATAATGAAAGTGAATCAACAAACACTGAAATTGTAGGACCACATCTAATCCACAAGGGGGCACTGTGGAAGTTTGAAAGCAGTGGCAGGAAGCTTAAAACAAATTTAAAAAAGAAGAATACCAAAGTATTTATTCAAAGTCTGTAAATTTGATCATTTTCTGTTTCATTTTGTAAATGATCATGGCTATTAGGTTAAATGCTATCAGAGTGCAAAGACTTTGGCCAGGTGTCTGTAAAGTTTGTCATTGTACATGAACTGACAATAAATGATCTGCTATAGCTCAGAAATAAATGTTCAATTGTATTGCCTTGTATTGCATTTGGAATATATCAGAGTGTATTCTCATGTGCGGTAGAGCATTCTATCTTTTCCATCTGCTCACTACCAAAGGTTTCTTTGCTACAAGATACGCAAGGGGAATTTGGCAATCAGAATATTCACTGCACAAAAGGACTGTATTTATGACTTTGATGGAGCAATCCGTTTTGGAGCTCGCTGCTTTTGAAGGCAGACCCCCCTGACCTTCTGCACGTGTGCGGCTATTGTGTTTCAGTCCCAGAAATCAATGGAAAGTCAACTTCATACACTGTGCAATGAACATCTGTTTATCCACCAGATGGCTGGCTAATGCCGTATAGTGGTGAGAGAGATCAGGCTACAGCTGAGTCCCCAGAAATGCAGTCATCCTCCCGTCATTGACCAACGCTGCTTCTTCTGCAAATATTGTGTGCTGTGCTCTGCCGCTGCGTCGGCTGTTTAATACGTTTTTCAGGATGTAACACACCGGAGGACAAGAGAGACAGGAATAACTAATCTTTCAGATGAGGATAGATTCTTCAACAACAGTGTTGAGGTTTAATGATTCAACATGGCTGCCTAATGCACAGAAACCGTAAGGGTATACGTCCATCGTACCAGTACTGGCTCTCAACAATCTTTCTGCCTTGTCGCATGTTTATTATTTTAAGGCCAGTATTCTCTTTTGACCGGTGTAATCCCCACTGTAGAATGTTTGTTACTTTAAATACAAAATGTTTTTAGAAGGAAGTTCAGTGAGGTAAAAGAAAGAATTTTGGCAACCAGAAGCCTCTATTATAGCAGTTAGTGGGTAGGCCCGTTTTCACTGAACCCTTGGCACGTGCATTTCAGTATTTTGTATTTCTGCTTGTAGAAGTGAGAGAAGTGCTTCTCTGCCTCTGACCATGGGCACACAGTGTTAGTATCTGCAGAGTGAGAGTAGAAGTCAGATGTAGGGGTAGGGGGAGATTGAGGGAATTGGAGGGGGCGCAGTGCCTGTGGGATCTCAGGATTTAGACTCTGCTGGATGGCTAATCCCGTTCAGCAGATGCTAATGTAAAATGAGAAGCTAATGACCTTCTGCTGTGGCTTTTCAACCTTCAGCCTTGGGCCATTTCAGAGAGTCCCTTCAGCCTGCTCTACCCAGAACCCCCCGTACACTCTCTCACTCACACACCCTCTCTCTCACTCACACACCCTCTCTCACACACACTCTCTCTCTCTCACTCACACACCCTCTCTCACACACACTCTCTCTCTCGCTCACTCACACACCCTCTCTCACACACACTCTCTCTCTCTCACTCACACACACTCTCTCTCTCTCTCACTCACACACACTCTCACACACACACTCTCTCTCTCACTCACACACCCTCTCTCACACACACTCTCTCTCGCTCACTCACACACCCTCTCTCACTCACACACCCTCTCTCTCACTCACACACCCTCTCTCACACACACTCTCTCTCACTCACACACCCTCTCTCACACACACACTCTCTCTCGCTCACTCACACACCCTCTCTCACACACACTCTCTCTCTCTCACTCACACACACTCTCTCTCTCTCTCACTCACACACACTCTCACACACACACTCTCTCTCTCACTCACACACCCTCTCTCACACACACTCTCTCTCGCTCACTCACACACCCTCTCTCACACACACTCTCTCTCTCACACTCACACACCCTCTCTCACACACACTCTCTCTCTCTCTCACTCACACACACTCTCTCACACACTCTCTCTCTCTCACTCACACACCCTCTCTCACACACACTCTCTCTCTCTCACTCACACACCCTCTCTCACACACACCCTCTCTCACACACCCTCTCACACACACATTCACACACACTCAATCTCTCACTCACACACTCATACTCACACACACTCAATCTCTCACTCACACACTCATACTCACACTCTCACTCTCTCTTTCACACAAACACACACTCTTACTTACACACATGCTCTCACTCATACTCACACACTCACACTCAATCTCTCACTCACACACTTTCACTCTCTCACACAAACACTCACACACACTCTCTTACTCACACACTCTCACACACACTCAATCTCTCACACACTCATACTCTCTTTCACACAAACACACACTCTCACTTACCCACACGCTCTCACTCATACTCACACACACACACACACTCTCTCACACAAACATACACACTCACGCACTCACACTCACACACATTCGCACACACTCACACCACACACACACATGCAGGAGTGCGTATATACACACACAAAAAAACACGCAAACACATATACAGTTACTGGTGCATAGACACACACACATATGCATATACAGTAGATATACACATAGAGATACATACACAGATACTCAGACACTCACCTACATTTGGATACACAAACATATATAAAGATATTGTCACATACAGTACATGTGCGCACACAAATAAACACACGCACACAGAGATACACAGAGATGTGCTCATACATGTACAGCACAGACCAACTTGCTCTCATGGATAGACCAGTGCACATATGCAGTCACACACACACACACACACACATACATGAGCGCGTATCACAAATAGACACGCATATATGATATTAGTTTTTCTCAACAGATTACCCATTGTGACTGAAACTGTAGACAAACAGTTCAAAAGTATAAGCTCAAGTAACGAAATGCCAAATTATTTCTGCCAAACAACAAGCGCTTGGTTTCATTGAAACTGCAAATTCCAGTCACACTTTCTCAAACCTTTTCACACAAGTCTCTGCATTCAGCACAATTTTCATAATACAATTAAACTTATGTTCACATGGACACCTTACGCTTCCAACTGATAAGTAATCACAGGCAAATTAATTAATTCATACCTCACTTTTCATGATCATGAATTTTTCACATTTTACTGAAAAGTCTTAAACTAAATAAAACTATTTACATTACAGGCATTTAGCAGACGCTCTTATCCAGATCAACTTACACAACTTCTTATTACATTTATCCATTCATACAGCTGGATACATACTGAAGCGATTCAGGTTAGGTACCTTGCTCAAGGGTACAACGGCAGTGCCCCTACCTGGGAATCGAACCTGCAACCTTTTGGTTACAAGGCCAGTTCCTTAACCATTATACTACACTGCCGCTTTACTTGTGTACTGTAACTTGGTCATGAATACATAGGCATTGTGTGTGTGTGTGTGTGTGTGTGTGTGTGCACATGTGTCTGTCTGTGTGTGCACATGTGTGTGTGTGTGTGTGTTGGATAGTGAAATACTCTTTATTTGGGAAATTGATATAATATGATATAATATGTCTTGTCACTGCAAAGTCCACTGATAATTGAGGAGAAAGAAACATTTGCTCTCCTCATAGATTTGAAGGAGTACAGTGTTTGTTGGCAGACGAAGACACAGAAGTCTCCCTTAGATGCAACCCAAGGGACTGGTATTCTCCTGCCTGGGCACATCATTACACCAAACCCCTGTGTATTAACAGACTGATCAATGTAGCGGGCCACCATATTGTTTTGATGAAAACACTGATTCTAAGAATTATTTTCTGTATTTTTTCTTCTGCACACAAACCTTTGTTGCCTAAAACAACCAAAAAAATATCCCTGGAATTGAAATACCTTTAATTCGGCTAATAATATGGGCTAATTATTTGATGACAATCTCTTCTGATGCATGTATTTGTTTTTGGATACATGATCATGTGGTTTTCAGTACATTAATTCTGTTTAATTGGCACAGGGTTATTGCGGTTTCTCGAACAAACAAGTATTTTGCAGTTCAGTGAAGAGCAAGACATATGATCCCTAAACATTGCCCAACTCATTTGTACAGATGTACTGCTGCAGATGTGTTAGTGAATGTGGGCAAAGAAGTATCATGAGACCTGTAACAGGTTTGAAAAGGGCTCTACCGATGAGTGAAATAAACCATTTTCAGGAGAAAGTGGGAGGCAGGGCTGGACTTTATCCATCACTGGATCCCTCTCTGTAGTTACGATTAATGGCAGGTATTAGGCTGTGTTAGAGTTAATATTAAGGGCAGGTATTGGGGTGTGTTAGAGTTAATATTAAGGGCAGGTATTAGGGTGTGTTAGAGTTAATATTAAGGGCAGGTATTAGGGTGTGTTAGAGTTAATATTAAGGGCAGGTATTAGGGTGTGTTAGAGTCAATATTAAGGACAGGTATTAGGGTGTGTTAGAGTTAATATTAAGGGCAGGTATTAGGGTGTGTTAGAGTTAATATTAAGGACAGGTATTGGGTGTGTTAGAGTTAATATTAAGGGCAGGTATTAGGGTGTGTTAGAGTTAATATTAAGGACAGGTATTGGGGTGTGTTAGAGTTAATATTAAGGGCAGGTATTAGGGTGTGTTAGAGTTAATATTAAGGGCAGGTATTAGGGTGTGTTAGAGTTAATATTAAGGGCAGGTATTGGGGTGTGTTAGAGTTAATATTAAGGGCAGGTATTAGGGTGTGTTAGAGTTAATATTAAGGACAGGTATTGGGGTGTGTTAGAGTTAATATTAAGGGGCAGGTATTAGGGTGTGTTAGAGTTAATATTAAGGGCAGGTATTAGGGTGTGTTAGAGTTTATATTAAGGGCAGGTATTAGGGTGCGTTAGAGTTAATATTAGGGCAGGTATTGGGTGTGTTAGAGTTAATATTAAGGGCAGGTATTAGGGTGCGTTAGAGTTAATATTAAGGGCAGGTATTAGGGTGCGTTATAGTTAATATTAAGGGCAGGTATTGGGTGTGTTAGAGTTAATATTAAGGGCAGGTATTGGGTGTGTTAGAGTTAATATTAAGGGCAGGTATTGGGTGTGTT